>JAEQBH010003280.1:0-127716 GCA_016808115.1 Tetrastigma voinierianum
TTCAACACCAAAATAAAACTAAATAAATATATGTATATAAAAAACAAAATTAATGAATAAAGAATGATACCCTTAATTCAGATCTTCCAAAAATTAGGATAAAAGAAATCAAAGAAAATTATTTGAGATGGTTTGAGTTTGATGTGGATGGATGAGTTTGAATGAAAGTGTATGATTTTAGGTATTTATAGAATTTTGAGTCAAAATTAGCTATTGGATTGTCAAAACCTGTGATTTTTTTTTCAACTCACAGATTTGATTTTGGTTCAAATATGATCGGCTGGATTATCATATATCCGTTAGAAATCATTCCTGACCGCAGATCAGATCATATTTAAAATCAATCGCCGGATAAAATATAATTGGTCGGATTTTTCAAAGGCTGACTAACCGAATCGCCGCGATCGCGCAATTAAAATATCTAAGGGCCAGATAATTCGTGAAAATCGCCGAAATCGCCAAAAATCATGATTTTTAACTGAGAGCGACAGTTTGGTGCAAAAATGTCGGCCCGGACGCCGCTCCTGGTGCGTGAATCAATGTCGGCACCATTTATTTCCGAAAAATCGCATATCTTTCTCCCGACTTTTCCAATAGTTTATAAACGATTTTTTTCCGATCCCAAAATCGCTTCCAACATAATCGAAACCGATTTTTCGGAAAATCGCCTAAAGCCATTTTGTCCCTTTATCCCATGAGTAAGCGTATTGTCTACATCACAGGTTTTGAGTGTGATTTAAACGTTTTCTCTCCAAAGAAATAGCTCATCTAAAGACTTCTTTTTTGTGTGCTGAATCAATATATAAAGGTCCTTCTAATTCTTACTTAAGGCTAAAGATGATTCTTTCCATATTGGCCAAATCAAATACATTTCCTGGCAAAACCATTTTATATGCTTTACCATCATTGGGCTATTTCTTTCTTTATACATGTGAATAATAAATATTTTCTTTTCCAACTAGGGCTCTATAGTAGATCTTCCTAATCGAGATTCATGTATTCTTGAATGAGCACAATTATTCCTTTATACTTCCTTCCTCGTAACACGTAGAGAATAAGCCACAGATCTTTTGAATTAATCAGATTGGTAGAACTGATTTGAGCGCAGTCAAACAAGTTTGGGCAGCCCAACTTTCCTTATACTGTCACCGTAAGTGGCACGGTTCTAGGTTAAAACAGCAGAAGGTGCTACATCAATAGAAAAGTGAGACATTTTATGATTTATTTTTGACAGTGTTACAGCTAATAATGATACCAACAAAGAACATTTTGGCCTGTATAGCAGACGATGCCATCATTTTAAGATGGAAATTTTTACATTACAGAAAACTCATGCATGAGCAAGGGCCTGTAAAGCCCATAAAGAGTTATTTTAAAGTTGAGAACAAGAACTTACAAACAAAAATAATATGAGAAAAGAAACACATTCTAGTTAATTCATATAACTATAGTGTACCTCACATTTTCTTCTTAATTCTGGTAGGAAAATTAATTTTAAAATAAAAATAACTATCCATTCTACTAAATTTAGAAAAATAAATTTAAATAAAAATAAAAAAATTATGAGTTTCAATGGATCAGTAGAGTGTTATTCTTTCTATTTCTTTATTTAAAAGTTCGGAATGATTCATTTTAATAGAAATAAAAAACATAAAGAAGAGATCCAAATATTTTGCCTCGTTCGTGTTTTCGGCGCCTAAAGCAAAAATAAATCATATTAAAAAGTATCTATATGTTGATTTGAAACTTGCCTACACTCAGAAGAAAAGAAACCACAACTGGTGGTCCAAGCCCTATAAGGGGCAGAGAAATCTGGTCTCAGGGGCCCAAAGCACCAGCCAAAGTACATGAAAAGTGATGAACAAGAAGGCCTATAATTATAAATAAAAAAAGCAGGTCAGAGTTATAATGCAAAAAAGCCTATTATGCTAGTGTTTGACTTGACAAATGATAAGTGACAAAAAAGTCATAAAAGGTAAAGTATACTTTTTTTTTTTTTTTTTTTTATTTCACGCTTTTCTTTCCTCATTTTCTTCAAATTTGTGGCCTTGTAAGTTCTTAATTCCTAATGGCTGATTGCTCTAAAGTCTCACACCGTCTCAGCCTCTCTTCAAAGCAGCAGCAGCAAATGTAAGCAACAATCTGCAAGATCACTAAAGACTGTGAGAACCACGGTGCAAGGACCCCTGACAGTCCTACGCTCCCGATCAGCCTTCCAAACTCAAAGCAATTTTTTTTTTTCTTTTTTCTGTTTTCAAATTTTTATCGAAAATTTCAATTTAGTGTGCATTGGACACTACGCCAGTCTTCCAGCGTAATGTTATTTTTTGAAAAATATAGAAATGAAGTGGTTTAAAGGATTTTATTCAAATTTGGTCATTGCGTATCGGGCTTATGAGCTTTTTTTTAGCATGGCTTTAAGTTTGTTTCGTTATTCTGCAGTTTTTTTTCCAAGGTTTTCATGAATGTGGAATCGGCGAGATGAAACAAGCCATGGACCTTGTTTGAAGGCAGTGGCAAAGAATTATTTAGACATCTGTTAGTCTTATTCACAAGAAATAAAGGAGCAAGAGAAAGACATTCAACTCTCAAGTCTCAAAGTCAGAAGACCAAAATTCCACTTCTGACAAACGCAAACGTGAATTGCAACGCGCACCTGCACTTCTGCTAAAACCGTATCACCCTTCTGATCTCGGATGACAAATGGATTGTCACCGTTGGGAATCGCCGGCAAAATCAGCTGTAAATGCAAAATTCTCGTGATTTTTCAGACATCAGCCGACACGCTTTTCGAGACGCGCTGTAGCCAGAACGATTTTCACGTTAATAAAAGTCAGAAGATATAAAGAATGCATTCATAAAAATCGAAGTAAATGTAGAAAACACGAACCCGACGGCCGAATAGTTTAACATCAAATTCTGCAGTATGGTTATGCTGTTACTTAAATTGGGATTTTGGCTTCGATTGTATAAGAACTAAAGAATAGAGTCCTTCATCTTCCAACCAAAACGCGGGAGACAAAACGCGATCCAGTGGCTTGCATTTTGCTTTTTAGCAGGAGAAAGCTTCTAAATACATCGAGAAGATCCCAACGTTATGCCCGGACGTTAGCCAGGAAATGTTCTACGCGACAGCTACAATAATTCCGGGACTGAGCTTTTAACCTGAGTGTGGATTTTCTGGGCGGTTTATTCTATTTTAAATGCTTTACTGAATGCTGGTGTGCCCGAATGGCTGTCAGGTCAGCTTGATCTGGCCCAAAGCCATGGACCGAATTATTAAAATATTTTCTTTGCTGCGAAACAGAACTCGTGGGTAGGGGGCTACTTGGTTAAACGAAAGTTGACGGTGGATTAAATGATGTTTTAGTATGTATAAGTGGAAATGGCCGTGAAATCGGGTTCACCTAAAGTGAGCGGAGTGTTTTGTGATTGTCAGGAGATAGTAAGCGAGGGTTTCACTATTCTCGAAATGATTGTTCCCATATAAATATATTTTTTTGTGAAAATAATATTGTTTGGTTAAGTAATTCGAATCGAATTGGCTTGTGTTTTGAACATTAAGCGTGAGCTAATTTTGGTGTTTGAAATGATAATTTAATAACATGTTGTATGATTTAATTTTATGTAAATATATTCATGTTATATATTTGCATGTAGTTTAAAATTTGTAATCGATGGTATACATGCATTCCATAATACCTTTGAGACACCACTAGGATTATAGGAGTGAGTGCATGAGACAAGTCTAGAAAAGGTTCGGAGGGTTGTCTAATAATATAAAATGATCAGTTAGTCCAAGAAAGTTACTATATAATATATCAACCGTCGGAGGCGGCAGTTGATATATATATTCATCGGAGAATGATACAAAACATATAATATAACTCCAACCGTCGGGCTTGACGATTGAAATATATATTCGCCAGAGGGTAGTCACAAACTACATAATATATCAAAATCGGGCGCGAGTTGATATATATTCAGCCGGAGGTTGCCAGCTAATAAAATAATAATTCTCATACAAGGCTTAGGCGAGTGTGAGAGAGTCGTGAGGCTCGGGATGCGAGTTGGTCATGTAGACATTCAAGTAGAGGATCATCGTTCTTTGGAATGTGTGTTTCTTTGGAGTTGCAGCGCACTTAGGTGGTGAAGTAGCCCACTTAGGGCGATTCTCCCTGCGAGGTTTAGCTCACCCAGTCGTGGGATCCCCACTGCAGTACGGGGGCATGCGAGGAGATGGTTCGATCCTTGAGGTTGTATTAGAAAGCACAGTTTATTGGCTTTGATGTATACATGTATTAGAACTTTTAAGTTTAATGTATGTATTGTATAAGAGTAAAAACATATTAACTCTTGTAACTATTGGGTATATAGTTGGATTCATAGTTGGCATGTATATTGAGTACTGTTTATGGGCCCAAGTGGCCGCATTGGATATATATTGCATATATTGTTTGTTTGGGACCAGTATCATGCGGTGCTATTTTTGGGTAGAGCTCCCCATACAAGGAGCTACGCCGATTTTCTAAAGTGGCGTCCGGGTGGCAGCCCTCCACTTGTATTCATGAGGTTGACCAATTAGTCCAGCGGACCCGAGGTTTTGGGCGTCACGGCAGTATGAGCTGGGGTATCTGAATACCTAGGGAGCTCGGGTTTGGGTAGCCATCACCACTTGGGTGGTTTGATGAAGAGTATAGGTATATGGAAACCTATGGATAGAAAAAAATTTGGGCTTAGGCCAGGGTTGAGTAAGAACATCACCACTAGGTGTGGTTCGATGTTCGGTTTAGGTATGAGATTACCTAGAAAATCACGGGACAAAACTAGGACACTACGTGCATGTGTGTTGATGTGTTTTGTGTGATTTTGTGAATTATTTGGTGTTTGGTGTGTGATTGTGTGTATAACATGGTTTGTAAAGTGTTATAGTGCTGTGTGCTTGGTGATTAGCACATAGATGAGTCAAGGAAATATTTAAATATTTTTGGGTGTTCTGATGTGTAAACTTGAATAACCAAGGAAATAAACAAAATAAATTCATAATTTATTTGGTTTAGAGGTAGAAGAAATTTAATTTTAAGGTTTTACAGGTGTAAAAACTTACGAAATTAAATAAAATAAGGCCACACCACAAATTTATTTGGGTTGTTGGAAAGTGAGAAGAAAATTTAAAGCCAAGAAAAAATAAATTTTACTAAATTTGGCTTTGATAGGAATTGAAGAAAATAATTACTACATGATTTTTCTAGTAGTAAATTGAAAATGGAAGAAATAAGTACATAAATTTATTTGGGTGGAGAAAATTTTTCAGTGAAAAACTGGAAAAAGAAAATAAATTTTATAAATTTATTTGGTTATGAGATGGGAAAATAATTTTCTAAGATTTTATATGGTGTGAAATTTTAGAAAATGGAGAAAAATAATTTTTATGAGTTTATTTGAGTGTCAAAAAAAAAAATGATTTTAGTGATTTTTTCCAAGTGCTGGAAATAATGAAAAATGATAATAATAATTATAATGAAAAAAAAAAATTTGGGCAAAAATCGTTTTTGGGCTACTGCCCAGTTATATTGTGAAAAAAAAAATATAATTGTATTGCAATATTAAAATTTTATTGCAAGCAATAGGTTGCAGGAAGATTGTATTGCAGGTTGGGTGAGTTTTGTGTTGCAATACAGTGGTTTGTATTGCAGAAATAGAGGCTGGAATGTATTGCAATAGGATGGCTAGTGGGCTGAGGGACTGTGTCTTGATACAAAGAAATTGTATCATTGACCACGGCCAGTGGAACGATGTGAGATTTCAGGTGTATCATGATAAAGTATATTGTGAAAGTAGGGCTTATTATTGGGTGTGTGTATGAGAGCCGCCCTGTGGGCGTAAGCGCTGCGTATATGGGACGGGATAAATCCGGCGCGCGATGATATTGCAGCAAATGATGTCTGCCCGAACACGAAGGCCTTGGCCTTATGGCAGCAGCCTTGCAGCAGCGGCCCGGAAACAGCGAATCACCTTGCGTCGCAGCCTTGTGGGCTGCTTGACTGCTGACCACGGCGGCCCTAGCGGCTGCGACTGCGAGCTCGACACGACATGGCCGAGACCACCACGACACGCGACCACGGCAGCGCGGCTTTGTCTCTTGGCGCCCGAGTTGCTCGGTAGACGAGTTGGGGTTTGTGCACTCGACTGGGTTTGGACCCGGTTTATTTCGGTATTTTTGAGTCAATAAATGAACTTCTTGTTCATTGTAAAAACAATTTCGGAAGGAAAAAAATTATTTATTAAATTCAAATAAAATGAAATAAAAATCAAATAAAATTTGATAAAATTTTTGAAAAATAAAATTTTCAAAAATAAAATTTTCGAAAATAAAATTTTGTTGAAAACAATATTTTAAATGCAAAATTCATTGCGTATACCTTTGAGTTATGTGTATGATTAGTGTGTCTCGGGCTATGGTTATGCCTTGGGGAATCTTTGTATTGGATTTAACTCTGAGTTTGAAATCGTGATTGCGCGGTAGTTGCGTAGGAAGTTATATCACGTGATGTGATACGTATAGGAAGAAATGGTGAATACTAAGGTTATGGTTACGACCTTAAGGACTTGGATGCGAGGAAATGAGCAAGAGGCATAGAACTACTTGATAAATGAATTGAGTGGTTGGAATTTAACACCACTTAGGAAATGAACGGGGCAGTTCATGGTTGTCAAGTCTATCAGTAATTGGCATCTGCATTACTAGTTCGACTGAAATGAAAATTAAATGACTCTTGTTGACATTGAGCTGTATAGATGGTTAGTCGAGGACGAGGACGTGGGAGGGACGTCACGGGGCAGCTGGTCGAGCACCGCAGACAATTGGCCAGACGCGGCATTTTATCGGTGGACCCTTTGTAGAGGCCGTGGGTGTTGCAGAGAAATTTCTTGTGCCTGAAACTCACATAGCGGTGGTCGAGGAGATCCTAGTAACTTGGAGGTTTAGGAACATCATCCTCAGGCATTGTTGGGGAGGAGATTCGATAGTGTGACCATTGGTTTCATGCGAGAACGAGGAAAGTGTTAGGGGCTATGGAGATTACCTCAGGCACGACCCCGGGTTAAGGCTTAGGCGTGTTCTGGCTAGCGAATGAGGCCCAAATATGATGGGGATGGGCAAGGACCTCTAGAGACCTGAGAGGAGCTGTTGTACGTGAGTCTCCCCTAGGGATTAGGGCGAGAATAAGAATGATATGTCGAGGTTGCGAGTTAGAGATCTTGAGGACTCTACTCACAGTGGACCTGAGTTTTTGGACATGTAAGAGTTCGAGGTCATCCTGAGGATGGATTGGCTGATAGCTTACAAGGTCGTTATCGATCGTGAGCGCAAGAGGGTTACCGCATATACGCAGGACGGTAATCGTATGGTATTTCGGGAATGAAGCATGATATTTTACGGGACGGGTATCTACAGTCAAGTGTCGGGACCGAGTTAACGGGTTGGCTAACGAGCCTTACCACTAGAAGGACGAGTGAGACCGGACTTAAGATCTACCTCGGTAGTGTGCGAATATGTGGATGTTTTTCTCACGAATGAGCTACGGACTACCTCCACATAGGGATGTAGACTTGGTATTGAGTTACACACCAAATTATTTCCACCCATCTCTATGACTCTTGCATAGGATGGCACCGAGGCGAGTTGCGGGACTCGAGTCAACTCTGGGAGTTACAGGGACAAAGGGATCAGTGAGATTTGAGCACTTTGGCATCATGGGCGCTCCGGTTCTATTTGCGAAGAAGAAGGGCAAGACCCTTCGACTGTGCGTTGACTATAGGCAGTGGAACAGGGTTATGATCCAGAATCGGTACCTATTGCAGTTGATGATTTATTTTGACGAGTTGAGAGGAGCGCGAGTGCACCCCGAGATGAACCTTGCGGCCCGGTTACCATCAGTTGAGGGTTAGGGATACGAATATCCCTAAGATAGCGTTTAGGACGCGTTATGGGCACTATAAGTTACAGTGATGCCCTTCGGATTGACGAATGTGCCAGCAACATTCATGGATCTCATGCATAGGGTGTTCCAACCTTATCTGAATGGGTTTGTCAGTAGTCTTCGTGGATGGCGTCTTGATACACTCCCGATCCCGGAGTGGGGGCATGAGTATCATTTGAGGATTGTTTTGCAAATGTTAAGAGACCATCGGGCCACGCTAAGTTCAAGAAGTTCTAGTTTTGGCTTATCGAGGTGAGATTTTGCATACCGTGGTGTCGCACTGTGGAGTGTCACTGATCAGAGAAGGCTATGTGTTGATGCGCTTGAGAGACCGACGTCAATTTCAAGATACGAGTTTCTCGATTGGCTAGGTATTACGAGACACGAATGGGCCAGTTGTCCATTCGGGATGTGATCGCAGGACTTCGCCACTGAGCTACGACTCCATGGTCAGACAACCCTCGACCATCGAGAGAGATTAATGAGGCATACTGGAACACCCAGATACGGGTGCTGGTAAGCATGAGGGAGGATCAGCCTTCTCCAGTTCCTGTGAAGAGGGCGTAAGACGCTTCACACTAGTTCTAGGACTGCAATGGATCGAGCATGAGCACGACGTCTGCAGACAGGGATCCAAGACTGGGACACATCCCAAGTAGTCAGAGGGACAAGGGAAAGATACGTTCTTTCCCTCCACACCCTAGCACGGGTTAGAGAATCAGCTTTCGCTGGGTGCTATACAAGCACTTCCAACAACACGTATAGGCGTAGTGGGTCGTGCCAAGACAACTGGAGCGCCGCCAGGTTGCGAATGGACCTTGGCGTGGTAGACATATCGTTGTTGATGTCGCTGACATGGATGAGCGACAATCACCGCCATGTCGCGAATTTTCTCGAGACCTAGGGCCTAGTTGTCATACTCGACACGGCCATCACTCAGCTTTTATGCTTGCTTCTCAGGCTACAGCAGATGTTCTTCCCGTGGTGTAGTGCGAGGGCTGACTGAGGGGGTCGATTATGAGCTGCAGATCTCCAAGATTCTGCTCATGGTGGAACCGGGATTGGTTGTCACAAAATAGCATCATCAAGGCTCATGCACGGTAACATCACGCCGAGTCGGGTGTGGGTGCACAATACGGTCATTCACCACCTTTGAGCGTGGGTCGAAGCCATTATTAGATTACGCCAATGAAGACTCATGGCTGAGTCGAAATGCAAGAGGCCTCATGCCGAAGAGTTGGTGTAATCGAGGATGAAAAACACACGATACGGTTGTCACGCGCACGAGAGTCGAGCTGATAGAGCTTCGGGGTGACTCGAGGTTTGATACCTTTCAAACCGTACCGTGTGGTCGAGTCGGGTATGGCCTGCGAATGGATGTCCCCGCATGGCATGGATCGAAGGACAAATTCATTGGATTGTCGCTGATCGTAAACCTTGAGAGGTTAGCGGCTACACACCAAGCAAAAAGTGGCTGTGCAGGATTACGCGGTGTATGGATTACACATTATGTTAGAGGCATGTCTAACATGTGTCCTGATCACGAGTAGGGTAGAGGATTAATTACCCTTATTAGAATTCGACTACAACAACAGTTATTAGGCGAGTGTACGAATGGCACCATATGAGGCGTTGTATGGGAGGCCATGTGATTGATTGCTGCTGATTTAATCGAGGTGGCAAGAGCTCCATCAATCGGTCCTCGACCGATTAGAGACACTTGCGAGAAGGTGAGCTCGATACGATAACAGTTTTCTCACTACCAGAAATGATAAGAGCTATGCTAATGTGAGACGCCACCCTTAGAGTTCGAGGTTAGTGATCACGCTTCTTAGGTGATTCCTAAGAAGGGAGGGTCGTTCGTAAGCAATGTGAAGCTATCGCCGAGGTTCATCAGCCCTCTCGAGATACTGAGGATAGCATCACAGACCTAAGTAGCGTTATCGCCCAAAGATGTCGTGTCCACGAGGTGTTTCACGCCCATGTCTGAGATATTACCCCAGATCCAAATTTCATGTGGTGGATTGGGAGAGATTGAGGTTGACAATCGACGTGGACCTTTCGAGGAGGGACCAGTATTTTAGTGGATCGTGTTTTTATGACGCAAGACCGCTGGCGCCAGCGAAACATGCATGGGCAGATCGCGAGTTGGAGGAGTCAATAAGTGGGAGCCGAGGACGATGCGCTACTTATCCCTTTCTTGTTTAGGGATGAAGGTACGGGTTTAGTCGTTTTAAGATTTAAATGATCAGCTTTACATTTACTGTAGAGCGCATGTTGCATATGCATGTGTTTGATAATGATCGCTTTTCACCTCGACCTAAATTCCTTTTAAGGAGGGAGGAATGTATGACCCGATAAATTCCAATTCTCTCGAATAAAGGCAAAATCGTAATTTCAATTACAAAATTGTAATTTTTAAAAATCAGAATTAATTTAGATCTCTGATGACGAAATCCGATTGTACCGTTGGAATTGTCTCGCGAAATCTAGCTTAGCACAAAATTTCGTGATTTTCCGAGACAATGCTTTCCACACGCTTTCGAGATATCACGCTCGTGCCGTAAAAGATTTTCGAGGTGATGAAAGTCACATATAGCACATACCAAGGTACCATAAGTGGTATGAGTAGAGAAATGATGAAAATGCTACTAATGAATAAATAACATCAATTCGTAAAAGAGGGACATAAATGTCATTTTAGAAATTGATTTTAAGCGACTAAAGTGACTAAATAAGAATACCCTTCATCTTCTTCATTAAGCCAACCAAAAACGTGGGAGACAAATCGGGGGATCCAAGGCATTTTGGGAGCTTTTAGATAGAGAGGGTGCTTCCTAAAATAATGGAGATCCGACCAAGTGAACTGACAAGAAGGAGAAATGTTCTAATGCTGGACAGTTACGCTGCGGATTCTCGGATCGGAGTTTTCCAAACCCTCGAGGTAGATTTCTCCCTACTTCAGGTTTTATTCCCATTCTTGCTTTACTAATGTTTCTGGCGCTGAATGAGGTCACAGGTCAGTTGATCGGTCCCAAAACATGGGATCTAATTACAAAATATTTTGCCATGGTGCAAAGCCATAAACGGGTAGGGGGTCGTTTGGATAAATTGAGTGCTGATCTTGTATTTAAAGGTGTTATATGGTAGCCTGAAGGACAGAAATCGGTTCACTAAGTGAACCGATGTTTTGTGATTCTCCGAATAGTAAACGAGGGCTCTACCATTCCTAAAATAGTGTTCCCATAAATATATTTTTGTGAAAATACGTGTTTGGTTAAGTAATCTCGAATCGAATTGTTTGTGTTTGAACATTAGCCCAAGTGAGCTAATTTGGTGTTTGAAATGATAATTTCATAACATGTTGTATGATTTAATTTTTATGTAAATATATTCATGTTATATATTTGCATGTGGTTTAGACTGTATTAGAACTGGTATACATGCATTCCATATGCACTGGGACACCCTAGGATTATAGGAGTGAGTGCATGAGACAAGTCTAGAGAAAAAGGTTCGGAGGGTTGTCTAATAATATAAAATGATCGGAGGGTAGTCCAAACTATATAATATATCAACCGTCGGAGCGGCCCAATTGATATATATTCATCGGAGGGTAGTCCACAGTCCATATAATATATCAAACTGGCCTGAGCGCTCATTGGATATATATCTACTCCGGGAGTGGGTAGTCCACAAACTACATACTATTATCAACCGTCTGAGCGGCCCGGGGCCTGATATATATATTCACTGCAGGGTTGTCCACTAATAAAATAATAATTCTCATACGAGGCTTAGGCGAGCGGAGAGAGCCTGGGTGAGGTTCTGATCCGAGTTGGTCATGTAGACATTCAAGTAGGATCATGCATTTGGCCGGAATGTGTGTTTACTTTGGAACAGACCGCACTTAGGGTGGTGAGTAGCCCACTTAGGGGCATTCTCCCATCGAGCTTTAGCCTCACCCCGCCGTGGGATCCCTCTTACAGCACAGGAGCATTCGAGAGATGGTTCACCTGAGGTTGTATTAGAAGAAAGTCAAGTTGCGGGCTCTGATGTGGCTACATGTATTAGAACTTTTAAGTTTAATAATGTATGTATTGTATAAGAGTAAAAACATATTAACTCTTGTAACTATTGGGTATATAGTTGATTCATAGTTGGCATGTATATTTAGTATCGTTTATGGGCCCAAGTGGTCGTGATTGGGATATATATTGGCATATATTGGACCTGCTTGAGACAAAGGTATGTGTATCGCTGGGTAGAGCTCCCCATACAAAGGAGACGGTCGATTTTCTAAAGTGGCGCCGGGTAACCCACTTCCACTTGTATTCCGCGCTGACGGGTAGTCAACGGACCCCCGGTTTTGGGGGCGTCACATCGCTTCCAACTTGAACTTTGAATACTGGTTTTGTCATAGTATGGCCTGGAAAAGGGTTGAAATTTTGTCATTTCAAAGCATATTATCCATATAAATATAACTGGAAGGAAGATGGATGGATGGATTGTTTGTCATTTGAAATTTGAAATTACACATATGAAATGAATGGAAAGAATGAGAGGGAAACTGGGTGTGAGAAGAAAGGCGGCTATCTCATGGATAGTGGACAAGCAGGTCCAAGGGATGTAGACCCCAATTTCACTTTACCCTCCATCATGTTATTTTTGTGATTTAGTATAGAAATTATCATTTTAGTGTGATTGTTCACTCGAGATGTTTTGATTTTCAAGTTGCATTTGGAGTTTAACATTCGGAATTCGTTTAAATACAAGCCACTTAGCCCGAGCCTCTTTCCATATTCCAAAAGCATAGAGTTCTTGTTGTTTAACTTTTTATATGATGTTGCCTAAAAACATTTATCTTGGTAGTGAAAAAGAAAAAAAGAAAAATCTAATAGAGGAGATAGTAGAATCCACAAATGAGCTTATTGATAAATTTGTTCTTAAAAGAGTAGAAGAACCTTCTAAAAGAGCTGAGTGTAGACACCGAATAATCTAATGAAAAATTTAAATGATGAAAATCATATCAATGAAGACTCTAATAATTTGAATGATCATGATAATGTGACAAATCATATCAATGAGGATAATACTATTTGAATGAACATGATAATGTACCAAATAAAATTAATATTAAAGTTGTAGGTATTGATGAACACTTAGTCCCTCATTTGGATATTTATGATAATAATAGAAATCGGGGAAATCTCAACAATAAAGATATGATATTCTGAAGGAAAAAGGGCCTATAAGAGAATTAAATCTTGGAGTTTCCCTTTTAGGATAATAAATCTAGGCATTTTCATATGCTTAATATTCTAGAAAGATGAGTAACCCGAGAGACAATTATAGAAAAAATGGTCAGTTTACCTAAACATGTGGGATAAAGTATATTGCTTTGTTGCAAATTGTTCACAACTCAAAACAACAAGTTTTTTAGCAACATGGATTGAATGATTGGAAGCATCTTAGTGAGAGATTCAAACAAATGCTGTGAGAATAATATTGAGCACATGACTAACATGAATTTGATTGAACTAAGAGTAAGATTAAAACATAATGAACCAATTGATAAATATTTGCAACAAGGATTTTCAAAGGAGAAAGAATGTTGGAGACAAGTTTTAATAAGAATAATTTCTGTTATAAAATGTCTCAGCTAAAATAATTTAGCTTCCTATGGATCCAAATCGAGAAACTTTATCGTGATAGTAAATGGTAATTGGGTTAATTGAAATGATTATAGAATTTGATTTGATAATGCAAGATCATGTTATTATTCAAAATCAAGAAATTCATTACCATTATCTTGGTCATAAAATTCAAAATGAGTTAGTTTCTCTTTTAGCCTATTATGTTAAAACTTCTATGATAAGGATCATCAAAGAAGCAAAATATTTCAATTATACTTGATTGTACCTCGTATGTGAGCCACTGCAACAAATGACTCTAATAGTAATGATAAAATATGTCTAGTAACAAAATAAAAATAGAGGAGTACATTTTAGAGTTCTTGAAGGTGGATGGATACATCCGGATTAGGCTTTTTTAATGAATTATTAAATGCATGTAAGTCTCTTGATTTGAATGTTGATGATAAACATTTTTGAATTCAGCAACGTATATATTCATTATTTTGCAAATTTACTAAAAGATGGAAGATTTACTTGATTATGTTCCGACTTAACAGTGAAATCTTTGTGTGTAATAATTATGGGAAAGTCAATTAAAAGTGTTAAAGCTATTAGATTTCAAACACCTCAAATTAGTTAGCTTTGTTGCAATTGTATAAATCTTGTGGATGATACAAGTCAAAAGTGAAGCGTAAAGTTCATGTCTCTTGAGAGTTTTGGAGTTTTTTACTTAGTATGCTTATTTGATATGAAATTTTATTTGCTATTAACATGGTGAGTAAGAAGTTTCAACTAAATATATGTGCATTGACACTACAACAAAGGAATTGAAGGTGTAATGTTATTTTTTGAAAAATATAGAAATGAAGCGGGTTTGAATCAAAGATGAATATTGCTAAAAGTCTTGCATTTGATATGAATATAGGAGCCAATACTTCCAACAAAAACGTTGTGTTTTTAGGAAACAATTTGATGATAATAATCATGATGAAGAAATACAATCAAATGAGAGGAGTCCTTAGAGCTAATTATTTCTTGGTTGTTGTAGATATGACAATTGCTTTGAAAGATAGATTTGAGCAATTAAATATATTTGTTATTTTTGGATTCTTTATTTGATTCAAAAAGTTGAAGTTTAAGTGATAATGAATTAAGAGAATCTCACTAAATTTCAAATACTACTTTTCTCATAATTATCAACATGTTTACTTAAACGATCTTTTTTTGAAATGAAAGTGTTGCAAAATGACTTACATAAATGTGCTAATGTCACCACTTGAAATTTCAGTCGGGTCAAAGCTGCGCATTGTTATCCAAATGTTCTTCAATTGCATACCTAATCCTAATATTAACGATGCCTTCCAAGTGGACTAGCATCCGCAGAAAAGAAGTTTTCAAAGCTTAAAATTATTTAATCCTACTGGTGTCATTAATGTCACAAAGAAAAGATCAATGACCTAGCAATTTTATGTATTGAGAAAATATGTGTTAGAAAATATGATGTTGACACTATTATCAATGATTTTGCATCTAGAAATGCTCAAAGACAATGTTTTTTATGAATATTTGTATGCTTAATCATAAAATTCAATGTTTTTATTTCGATTGTAAAATATTTTATTTGTTAAGTCTAATAAAACTACCATTTACAAAGATTTTTTATTATTGCATAATTTGAACTTTAAATTATATACATTAGTACTTTATTTTGTTACTTCGCCCGCTCAAAATATCAGATCGCTCCCGAATGGGTCCAACCAAAAAAATAAAATAAAAGACATATACTTTATATTCTTGCTTTTGCTGGCAGCTTCTTAATCTTGAGCAATCATCGGGAAGCTCGTGAGAGAGTTTTTCACCTGCTTGAACCCTTCTATCCATTAATTATTAGTTCTCTGTATTTGTGCTTGTAATTCCTACACTGCTCTTACTCCTTTGGCACACAAAATATTTGATGTGGAAATATTTGAAGTGGGATTATTCATTGAATCATAATTTGGAGACCTGTAAACAAAAATAAAAGGAAAAACATTTGAAGAAAAATTAGATTATACTTAGTTGTTGTTCTTGATAATAACTTTTGTTTTTACAGGAAAAATTGTTTTCCAATTTTTTATTAAAAATAATTTTGTTTAAACATTAATTGTTAGTTTTCCTACTTTAAGTTTAATGTAAAATTCTTTAAATAGAAAAAAAGAATATATTAAAAACAATTAAGATAACTTTGCTATGGTCTTTGCTATATTGAAGAGTCAAGACCAAAAGCATGCATTAAAAATGAGAAAAGATAGACGGAGACCAGCTATCTACCATTATGGTATGAAGAAAATTCATGGTTTCTGTCCCTGCAACTCACACGCTATCTATTTTCTTTTTCTTCTTGTGTTATGGCCTGTAAAAACATCGATATATCTCTAATATATTTATAAAATTTAAGTACTGATACATCCGTCAAAACCGATATTTTTATCCTTACTTAAAAGCAAAAGCAGAATCTAGTTAAAAAAGGCCCATGTTGATTTATTTAGGAAACTTGCTCAATGTTTATCTATAATTTTATTAGATCCCCCCATGGATGGGAAGAAAAGCAAACCAATGGGTCCAACTGTTCAAAAAGAAATAGTTAAATTTTTGGGCCTGTTTGATTTCTTTTTCAAACTGTTTGTGTTTGAAACAAGAAAATAGAAAGAATAGCATTTGGTCTTAAGGTTTTACTGTTAAAAAACACATAAAATACAAAACACTAAATCAATGGAACATTTTTGGGGAACATCAAATTATGTTTTTGTTTTTTCAAAACTGTTCATAGGTGAATATTTAAAAAACAGAAACTAAACAAGCCTATTATACAAACGTTTTTATATAAATGTATATATACATAATATCGTTAAGTTTTGGGTAATTATTGAAGTCTTTAATGAGAAATTGTTCCATATTGCTGGAACCCTTTATCCATTGATTTTAAATTCTTGTGTTAGTTCGTATAATTCTTGGTTTTACCCTTTGGCAATAAAATACTTGAAGTGAAGCTTTCTCATCATATAATGTTTTTACAAATAAAATAACTTGGAAAATAGAATTATTTTCTCATATTTGATTTTATCATGAAAAATATAAAAAATAATAATAGTCAAAATTAATCGGGAATTTGTATAATTTTAAGTTATTTAATCTTTATATAAATTATATAAAATAAATTATGTGAATACATTTCATGAAATGTAAGCAAAGGCACATAAATATAATTTATTAGTTCTATATCTATTTTCGCTTACTTTCATCATTTTATATTCTATATTAATTTTCTATATTTATTCTTTTAATTTTATAATATGTGTAAGACCCATAAATTCCAATTTCTCGAATAAGGTGAAATCGTGAATTTCGATTACAAATTGTAATTCTCAAGTTAAAAATCCAAAGAATTAATTTCTCTAGATTCCTGATGATGAAACTAATTTCACCGCTTAATCGTCACAAATTCATGGCACGTAAAATTTCATAATTTTTCGAGACAATGAGTTAGAATGCCGAGATATCGTTTCAAAAGTCAGAAACTGACATTTTCACGACAAAAGGTGCACAAATAGCATGTACGCATATACTATAAGTAGATAGTAGAGAATGACTTAAAATTTTACCTAATTTGG
Source organism: Tetrastigma voinierianum (assembly GCA_016808115.1). Taxonomy (NCBI): domain Eukaryota; kingdom Viridiplantae; phylum Streptophyta; class Magnoliopsida; order Vitales; family Vitaceae; genus Tetrastigma; species Tetrastigma voinierianum. The sequence goes on from JAEQBH010003280.1 coordinate 17,269, forward strand.
CAGAATGTAGCTTAATATCGATTCTCAAAATAGGAGGGATATAAGAGTCATTCAAAGGTTTAATAATTAAAAGATAAATGAATAATAAGGCTTCATCTCTCCATTTTAAATGACCAAAAACGTGATGTTGAGCAGAGGTCCAGCAGCCACCATTTTTTGAGAGACTTTCTTTTAGAGAAACTTTCAAAAATACTACATCCATCATTTCACGGCCGATTTTGTTAAAGAAGTAGAAGTTCAGTTTTTACGCGGGCGAGACAGCGCGAACTCTGATTGGGAGTTTTCAAACTCCTTGAGGTAGATTTTCCTACTTGCGCTTATTCCCATTTTTGGCGTATTTTTCCACAGTTTCGATTTATTATACTGGAGGGTTGTTGATCTGGCCCCAAAGCCGTGACCAAATCGATGAATTTATTGAAACCCAATGTTGAAACAAAGGGTCGTTACGCTGTTTGTTTTAATTCTAAAATTTATGATTTAAATCATGTATTACGAAAGGCCTGAATCTGGTCGTATTTATCGGTCCGAAACATGAGATCGAATCGTGAGTTTTTGGAGAGAAAATGAGCAGCCAGATCGCCCACTGATAAAGAAATGTTTGGGTGTGATTAGTGCTTATATCTGTGCATTAAATGTTTGCTTCGTATGTATCAATGGAACGTTTGATTTGGCGTTCACTAAGGAACTGACATTTAGATTCTCCCAGAAATATTAAACGAGGGTTTCAATATTCTTAATAGTGTTCTCAAAGTATATACTTTGTGAAAGACGTGTTGGTCGTGAAAGTGATTTAAATTAAATTACTCATGATCATTGTAAATTTGGCTTTAGCTAATTTTGATGCTTGAAATGGATTAATTGGCATAACATGTTGGTGGATTTTAATTTTATGCAAGTATATTCATGCTTATATATTTGTATGTGATTAGAATCAGATTAATTGGCACATATGTATTCCATATGCAAAACCCAACATCTCTAGAATATGTGAGTTAAAGGTGATGAGATGAGTCTAGAGAAAATGGTCTTGAGGGGTAGTCTAAAAGGCTATTAATCATCTATGTAGTCCAAACTAAATAACATATCAACCATGAGCGCCCAATGGATTTATATCCACCTGAGGGTAGTCCACAACTAAATAATATATATCAACCATCTAATACCAAGTTGATATATATTCACCTGAGGGTAGTCCACAATATATCAATCGTCTGAGCTTACCAATCGACATATATTCATCTAGAGGTCGCCTACTAATTAAATAATAATTCTCATACAAGGGCTTAAAGTAGTGTGAGAGAGTCGCGAGACTCTGATCCGTGCATTTCGCCACAGAATATTCAAGTAGGATCACGCATTCGCTGAACGCGCTGCTTAAATTCCGAATATCAGACCGCACTTAAAGCGCGAAAGAAATTTCCACTTAGTATTGCATTTCCTCCCATCGAGCCTTAGCTCACCCCGTCGGATCCCCCCTTTATTTCGCGTGCACGGAGCATGCAGGGACGACTCATCCTAGAGCCGAAGTTTCAGCAAAGTTCTAAGGTGGCTTTGATGGTTTCCATATGTATTAGAATTCTCTATTTTGATATATGTTGTATAAGAGCCATTTACTAACTCTTAGAACTATGGGACATGGTTGATATGGTTGATGGATATTGTTTTATGGGCCCAAGATACCGTTTTTATCCATGTTGTTATTCTCGAGACGGGATCGCTTTGATGCGAATGCAGTTTTATACAAAGATCAGACGGCAGAACTCCCCGCACAGCGAGATCGCCCGATTTTCTCGAAGCTGGCTTCAGAACCCGTCATCCACTCAGATTCGCGGTCGACGGTATCAACGGACCCTCGGGTTTCAAGCGCTGGCCACAAACTCAGACGAGCTTAGGCATACGAATACCTAGGAGCTCGTTGGTATCCATCACCACTAGTGTGGTTTAATGTCGAAGTTGTAGCATAGATTACTAGGAAAATCACGGGACAAAACTAGGACACTACGTGCACATGCGTTGATGTGTTTTGGGTGATTTGATGAATTGTGTGAATGGTATGCTTACCATGTTGTGGGATGAGATTGATTATGTTGTGTGAAAATATATACAACATGAATGATGGTGGGTATGCTATGCATCTAAGATGAGTATGTGTGTGTGCTTAAGTGATTAGCACATGGAGAGACGGTAGAAAATATTATTTAGAAAATATTTCGAAATGCATAAAGGTACAAAACTCCGAAAGGAAAGAAAAAAATAAATTTAAAAAAATTTATTTGATGAGAATTGAAGAAGAAATGAGAAGAAATGTTAAAGTAAAGAAAATAAATTTTTGTTAAGTTTATTTGGTTATATGGAGAAGAAAATGATTTTCTAAGATTTTACAAGTGGTAAAATTGAAGAAAATGAAGGAAAATAAATTTTTTATAAATTTAATTGAGCGAGAAAATTTTTCGAAATATCGGAAAGAAAATAAATTTTTATAAATTTATTTTGTTAAGAGGTGAGAAAATTTTTTCTAAGGTTTTATGGGTGTATTTAGAAAATGGGGTTAAATAAATTTTTATCATTTATTTGAGTATTAAGAGTATGAAAAAAAAATGAATTTTGAGTGATTTTATGATTTTCAGTTCTTTGGAAATAATGAAAAAAAAAATTTATAAAGAAAAAAAAAAATCAGGTGCGAGATTTGAATGAGCTCACTACCCAATTGTGTTTTAAGGAGGATTGTATTGCAATACGGATTTTGTAATTACTTGAGAGATTTCCCAGGCTTTGAAGGCAAGGAGGCGTATTGCAATACGATCCGCGTACTACAGATCTGTGAGAGCGCCGTGGCCCAGGCGGCGGAAGCTTCTGGTGGCGGCGAAGCGGCGTCGTCGCGCTGGCGTCACGAAGCCTTGATTGTTAAGCTGTCTTGGCGAAGCGCGAGCCTTTAAGCCTTAAAGCAGCGGCGTCACGGGCTTATTAGCGAAGCGCCTTGCGAGCGTAGTAAGCATTAGAATGCCATGGCCTTATGAAACTCAGCAACAGCCTTGCCGAACCGCAGCTTTATAAAACATGGCGCGGCCCAGACGAACGAGGGCGCGGCCCAGAGGCTGCCAGATTTCAGGCGTCTTGTGCACCTTGACATGGGGCATCTTTGTTTACAGGTCGAGTTGGGCGAAGTTGAACACCTTGTGCACACAGCTCGGTTCGACTGAGTTTTTGGACCGATTCGACTGGTATTTTCAGGGTCACTAAATGAACACTGTTCATTGTAAAATAAATTTTCGAAAAAAAAAATATTTATTAAATTTATTAAATTTAAATAAAATCCAAATAAAATCATATAGAATTTTGATAAAATTTCGAAAAATAAAATTTTGAAAGAATAAAATTTTGAAAATAAAAATTTTTGTTAACAATATTTTAAGCGAAATTGATTGCGTATACAACTGAGTTATGTGTATGATTAGTGTGTCACCAAGACTCTGGTTATGCATGAGAGACCTTTATATTCGTTAACTACCAATTGAAATCGAAATTACTTGCGGTAGTTCTTGGGAATTATATGCATGGTGATATGTGTATAGGGAAAAAGGGTGGCATCTCACAGGTTATGGGTTATGACCTTAGGAGTTTGGAGTCTTGAAATGAGCAAGAAAGTTTAGAACCTTATTGAAATGAATAAACTCAGTGGTTTGAAATTTAGCTCCGCAGGAAATGAGCGGTCGGGTTCGGGGTTGTCGAGTCTATTAGTGTCGGCATCTTGCATTACTAGTTGGTAAAATGAAACTAAGCGATTCTTGTTGCCATGTTAATTGTGTAAATGGCTGAAGTAGGGACGGGGACATGGAGGGACGTTCACGGAAGTCTTGGTGAAGCACAAGTGTTTAATCGGTACACTTTGCGAAGTGGGTATTACGAATCTTATAGTAGTGGTATGCGGTGACAAGGGAAGATCCTAGTAACCTTCGAGAGGTTTGGGCGTATCATCTCAGAGCATTCACGGAAAGATCCGATGGTGGTAGACCATTGGTTCGTACGAGAAACGAGAAAGTGTTAGAGTATGGGGAGATTACCTCTGACCAGTGGAGCAGGGATCAAGAGCTAGGCTGTAGTTCTAACTAAGAGAATGAGGGGCCGAAATATGGTGGAAATGGGCAAGGACCTCTAGAGACAGAGAGGAGCAGTTTCATGTGGGGTCTCCTAAGGGATTGGGAGCGAGAATAAGGTGCGGCCATGTCAAGGTTGCGGGGAGTTAGAGATCTCGGGACTTTTCACTCCCTGATGGACACCGGGGGATGATGGACATGTCGGAGTTTGAGGGCATCACGGGGGGATGGATTGGGCGATAAGAACTACCGGGAATTAAGATTCATCGATTGTGGCGTGGGAGGATTACCAGCCTACGTAGGGCCGGTACTCCGTGGTATTTCGAGGGGACAAACATGATATTTTCCCGGATGTTATACGGTCAAGTGTCGGGGGCGATTGGCGGGTTGGCTAGTGAGCCTTACCTTAGAGGACGAGGTGAGACCGACTTAGATCTACCTCTAGTAGTATGCGAGTATGTGGATGTTTTTCCAGATGAGCTATTGGACAAGGGGTTCATTCGAAGCAGGCACTTCACCATGGCGCTGCAGTTTACATTTGCGAAGAAGAAGGGCGAGACCCTTCGTGCATTGACTACAGCGGTTGAACGGGGGTTGATCGAATCGGGTACCCATTAGGGTGACAATTTGTTGTCCGGTTAGTGGAGTGGAGTCTACTCAAGATAGGCCTCACTTGGTTACCATCAAGCGGGGTTAGGGAAATGGATAATACAAAGGCCGGCGTTTAGGACGTTATGGGCACTTTGAGTTTACGGTGATGCCTTTGGATTGACGAATGTTAATCTTGAGATACGTGAGAGAGATTCCGCCCTACGGGGATATGGACTCCATGGTTGGGCGACCACGACCATAGAGAGATTGAGGATACTTGGAACACTCGGGATGCGGGTGTAGGTAGCAAGAGGAGGATCGGCTTTCTCTAGTTCGGAAGAGGCGGAATACTTACGCCGTCCCAGTTTCAGACTGAGGTAGGATTAGGCATGGGTAGCGGGTTGCCAGGAGACGGGGATCCACGAGGCTTTGGGACAATGCGGTCAGTTAAGCCGTAGGACGGAGAGTATACGATTCATTCCTCACACCCTAGTACGGTCGGAGGAACTAGTTTGGTTGTGGGGGTCTTATCTGAAGCACCAGAAGCGGCACAGTATAGACAGGAAGAGGCGGAGTGGAGTCGAGAAGTCGAGGGGACGGTCAGGGGTTACATAAGCGAGCGTAGTGGACCTTAGGGTGGTATACATATTGGTTGTTGATTGTCAGGCTTGACATGGATGAGTTGACAACCATCGGGTTGTAAGTAATTGATACCTTAGCCGGGTTGTCATACTTGACACGTCATTGGATTTGGGCTTAGAGGTTAAGGCCTTTAGAGAAGCCAGGAATAAATGTTCTTCCCTAGGATGTAGGGGTAGGAAATTGTGACTGATAAGGTCGGAATTATGAGTGAAATCTACCATATTCTACTCATGGTGGACCGGGTTTGCCGGGATTGGAATGTCATGATATGCTAATTGTGCGTTCGTGCGGTAACATCATGTCGAGTGGGATGTGGGTGCACGGTATGATCATCACCCAGCTTTGGTGAGTGTGGGTTGAGTTTGTCGCCGGACTCGTCCGATTAATTTCATAGTTTGAATCAAAAAATGTAAGGAGCTCAAGTGTAAAAGCCCAGAAGAGTTGTGTTGCTTTCGAGATGAAAACACACGGACATAGTTATCCACGTAGACTTAGAGTTCAAGTGATAGAATTCGGGGTGACTCGAGATTTGGATACCCATTAAGGAAATTGCATTGGAGTGTGGTTGAGTGTGAAGGACTCGGTATACGGATATCGGTCGTGACGTGGATTAGGTTGACGGTCAGGTGGATTGTCGGTGGTTGTGACAGAGGTTAGTTTACACACCAAGCAAGGGTTGTGTGGGAAATACGTTAATGAGGATTATATACATATGTTAGAGGGACATCTTTGTGAGCATGTGTGTCACCAGGTCATAAGGGTAGAGGAGCAATTGCCCTTAATGGAATTAAGCCTAACCAGCCCGGATGTCGGGCGAGTATACGAATGGCACAATGAGACATTATTATTGGGAGGCCGTGTAGATCACCTAGTTAGGTTGGATCGGAGTGGTAGGGAACTTCGTCAACGGTCTTGATCCGATTAGAGCTCCTCTGAGAAGGTGAGCTTGATGCTAGCGTCTTCTCACGGCTCAGAGCCAGTAGAAGAGCTATGCGGATGTACGACGTCGACCTTAGAGTTCGAGGTTGGTGATCACGTTTCCTTGAAGGTGATTCCTAAGAGAGGAGTGGTCAGGTTTGGCAAGCATGGGAAGCTAACGCCGAGGTTTATTAGACCTTTCGAGATACTCGAAAGGATAGGCAGTGTTGCGTACCGGTTGGCTTTACCGCCCAGCATGTCAGGTGTCCACGAGGTGTTCGAGTCTCCGCTACTCGGGAAGTATACTCAGGATCCGGCTCATGGTGGATTGAGCCTTGAAGTGAGGTTAACACGGATGGGACCTCAGGAGGGACCGGTGTGCGTGTTGATAAGCGGGTGATCGGGTCCTGGCGAGGCGGGGTGAGGGGCTAGTGGGGATGCTATGGTGGCCTTGTGGGTAGAGGAGTCCCACGTGGGGCGCGAGGGAGGACACGATGCGGGCCCGCTAATCCACTGCTGTGTGGGGATGAAGGTGCGTGGTTTTAGTCGTTTAAGATTGATAAATTGTTAAATGCGTGATAGAATGCGCGTTGCGTATGCGTGGTGATTATGATTGTCACGAGATTTGAGGGCGAAATTCCTTTAGGAAGAATGTGGACCAGAAGTTAATTTCTAGAATAAGGAGCGGAAATCATGATTTTGATTACAAAATTGTAATTTAGGTTAAAAATCCGTAATTAATTCTCTAGATCAGGATGGTAGAAGCAGTTTAGTAGTTGGAATCGTCCTTAATCTAGTTGGCACGTAAAATTTCATAATTTTCCGAGACAGTCGGAGTCGGCATGTTTTTCGAGACATGTTGTTGAGTGCTTAGTAATAGGCTTCGATGCGACTGAGCACACAAATAGCATGCTCATGTGCCATAAGTGGTATGAGTGGGAAATGATGAAAATGGACTGACCCAGGGTAGTCTTAGGAATATCGGTCTGATAATAGAGGGGATATAAAGTTCCTTTTGGAAGAGTTTTAAGTGGTAAAGGCAAATTAGTGAATAGTCTTCGTCTCTCCCATTTTAAATGACCAAAAACATTGATGTTGAGCAGGGGTCAGCAGCCACCATTTTTTGAGAGGGTAGCTTTAGAGAGGAGAAACTTCTCTCCTAAAAGAAATCACGAGGCCGAGGGAGAGTCAGGCCCAGGTCGGTCCACGGAAGCGAAGGGAAGGCATTACACGTGGCGGGACCATTTCGTGGACCCAGTTTGGGAGTTCTTTAAGCTCAGCGAGGTAGGATTTTCTCACTGCTTATATTACATTTTAAGAGGGTTTTAATTTTAGGTTGGTTGAGAAGTAGTGAGGGGCTGTTTGATCGATCGAAGCTTAGGTTGAATTGATTCTATTATTAGAAACCCGTTGAAAGCAGTGGGCACATTACGGGCTGTTGGGTGTTTTAATTCCTAAAAATTTATGATTTAAATCATGTATTGATATGAAAAAGGCCGAAGGCAGGTAGTATGGTCGATCCCAAAACATGAGATCAGGCTGTGGAATTTTTGAAAGAAAAATGGAGGCTGGCGCGTGAGCACTCAACGATGTTAGGGGCTGTTTGGGTGTGATTGATGTTATCTTGTGCGTTAAATGTTTGCTTGGTATGCATTAGGTAGGGAATGGCGGGTGGATTGCGAGGTTCACTAAGTGAGCGGAGTGTTTCAATGATCTTAAGGAACATTAAACGAGGGTTTCAATATTCCCGGAATAGTGTTCTCAAAGTATATACTTTTGTGAAAATACGTGTTGGTCGAGTGATTTAAATTAAATTACTCGTGTATGATCATTAGCCCAAGTGAGCTAATTTTGATGCTTGAAATGGATTGTTGCATAGTAACATGTTGGTGTGATTTAATTTTTGTACGAAGTATATTCATGTTTATATATTTGCATGTGATTAAATTGTATTGGAATTGGCATACATACATTCCATATGCCTTTGGAACATCACAGGAATATAGGGTTAGTGCGTGAGATGAGTCACAGAAAATGGTTGGAGGTAGTCACAAAGGTTAATCATGGTAGTCAAAACTAAATATATCAAGTCGGACGACGAGTTAGTTATATCCATCAGATTAGTCCTGAGCTAAATAATATATCATGCATCGGAGCGGCCAAGTTGATATATATTCGTCGGTAGTCCTGAAGCAAAATGTATATATCAATCGTCAGACGACCCAATTGATATATATTCATCGGAGTTGCCCACTAATTAAAATATGAATTCTCATACAAGAGCTTGGCGGGAGGTGTGAGAGAGTGGGGTGAGGACTTCAGGGATGCGAGATGGTCATGTAGACATTAGTAGGATCATGCACAGCGGTGTGTGTTTAAATTTAGACGTTATGGCTGGCAGGTGATGGCGAACTGGGGCGGATTCTCTTGAGCTTTAGCTCACCCCCGTCGTGGATCCCCTTTGTTTGAGTGCAGGAGAGTGCGAGGACGACTCATCCTAGGGTAGGAGTTTTGAAGAAAGAGTAAGTTATTGGCTTTGATGGTTTTTCCATATGTATTTAAATTCTATTTTGATATATGTTGTATAAGAGCCATTTACTAACTCTTAGAACTATGAGACATAGTTTGATATGGTTGATGGATATTGTTTTGTGGGCGAGAGACCGTTTTTATCCATGTTGTTGCTCTTAGGATGCCATTAGATGTTTCGGACGGGTAAATGCGGGTTTTATCTGGCGTTGTTGGGTAGAGTTTCATCTGAGAGGCTGGCAGATTTTCTGAGGTGAAGATGGATAACCCGACGTCGAACACCTTTGTCCATGAGTTGTGAGGTGGTGACGGACCACTGAGGTTTTGGGGCGTCACAATATGTATATAGTTCAGCAAAGATACAAAGAAATTAACCTTTAAATTATTTTACCATTACGTATAACAAAAAAAAAAATATACAATGTTAACTAAATCACGCGTTGATGGAAAAGACCCAAAACCCACTAAACAAATAGAAAAATTAAAAAGCATAGACTTATGCTCAATCAAAGTCTTATTTAAAGAGGCAGCTTAATGATTTGTATACATCCAAAGTTTTAGATGAAGTTCAGAAATATGGACCACTTTCACTTAAATGTATGTATGTGGTGCTTTTATAGTTTCCCTTGAAGAAAGAAGAGAAACCAATTGATCTAATTAAAATGTTATATCTAATTAATTTTCTAGAAAATTAGAAAAATAACAAGAGTAACTCTCTTCAGATTTTCTAGTTTTCTTAAATAACTCTTTTCTTTTTCTTTTTATTTTTTATTTTCTTTCCACATCTATTCAAATTACAATATTATAATATTCATGATGATCTTTCAGGCCTCAATGGCAAACAACACTCTACTTTGTTTTGACCTTTTTGGCACAAAATAACAACAATAATAATAATTGAAAATGTGAGCCCTTATTCATTATTAAATTGCATTACATATTATTCCTTATGTTTTAATTTAAATATATATTTAATATTAAAGTTGTAATATTTTAATTAGTATAGTCAATGATGTAAAATAAATGATAATAGATATAATTTTTAATACTTCTACTTTTATATTTAATAAATATATAAGTTAAATAAAAATCAATATTAGAAAAATTATGTTTCTATAATTTTAGTTAATATAAATTAAATGGTGCTTGGTTTAGCTCATTATGAGAGCTAATAACTAATTCTCTTATAGACTGTTTGGTAAAGACTCATAATTAGCTACTGATACCACCTGATTATGGTTAAACAACTCCTAATAAGAAAAAACTATAAATTGTAGCTTATTATGATCCATTCTTATTAAAATATCCAAATTTCCATTTTATCATTCTTTCTACTTGTGTAAAAGACTATTTAAGAATTTGATTATTCAAATGTATATTTTTAAGAATAATTTTTCTTTATTTATAGTTATAAATTTTTATAATTTCATATAATTTATTTTATTTTTGGTCTATTTTTTTTTTAAATACGATGCATTATTTTTGTATATCTCTTTCATATTTATATAGATAAATTAATCTTCAATCAATTACTTTACCAAATAATAATTTATAATCAGTTATTAGCATCGAGCTATCAACACAATAATAAAAGCTACCCAACATGCACTAAAAGCTGATTTTTGAGGTTTAACCAAGTCCTGATTAGATAAAAAAAAAGTATAAAGTGGGTAGCCAATAAAGGTTCAGTGGAGGCATTTGCCCTTTCTAACTTTTTTTTTTTTTTTAAATCCCCTTTGCATCCTATAGGATTGAAAGTCAATTACTTCACTATGCCCCACTAAAATAAGAAAATATTAAATTAGTGGACCACAACTCGTGTTCATTATCATTCCAAAATATACATTACTTAACTTGTGTCCCCATTGACGTTAAATCCTGACTCCGCTTACTAGTGGGAATATACACATTGCTAATGGGACTCAAAGTTGACAAAATGTATAAATGCATTTAGTAATTCTTTAAGTTCTTTAACAAAAGTATTTTCATGAGAATTTTTTAAAATAGAAAAGATTATTACTATGTGTAACTAAGATTAATAATAAAAGTGACTTCAAATTAAAGATATTCTATATCATCTATAAATAGTAAAGTAATTAATATTCATACTTAATTACTATTCAAAAACAGATAATTTTAGCTCTTAGTTGTGAAAAAGGTATTAAATTAAATAATAAAATGCTCAGTCTTATTGGAAAAAACTATATAAAATTGAAAATAAATTCTCTAAACAATTGGAAATAATTTTTTTTTAAAGAGAGAAAGAAAACCTCACTAGATTTTTTCCAATAATTTTACTAGTTTTTGTGGTAAGAAAATGTTAAATATTTTTCAAAGAATTTAATATTATTTCTAATAAGATACTAGTGGTTATTGTGGTCAAAATATTTTTTTTTTAAAGGTCTATCAGCTTTGTAAATCACTCAGTACAAACAATTCAATAAGAATAAATGATCAATAACCATGGAAAGCTTAATTCATGGTTACTATTTAACTAAATGTCAAACATTAAGAAAAATAAACAAAGAATAAAAATCTTAAGATTAAAAATATAGATAACCCTGTTTCGAAAAAAAATATATAGATAACCCACCATTAAAATTAAAATTTATAAACTATCAATACAAAATTTAAAAAGTCAATTTCATTGCAAGGTTTGTTATAAAACAAAATGTTCATATAATTGAATTAATGCAAAATATTTTCGAATAATGATTTCACTGAAAAAAAATAAAGATAGGTTAAGAAGGGGAAAATACGTATTAATAAAGAAAATTTTAAATTTTAATATGACCCTCAAGGTTTGGCTCAAGTGATAAAAAATGAGACGAGGGTACAAGAAGTAGTTGTCCCTGTAGGAATAGAGTATTATAATGCAAAGTGAACAAATTTTTTTTAATATATCATTTATATTCATAGGTAAGTATTTAGATCATCGGAAGTGTAACTGTGGATTTTATCATTTTGACTGGACTCCGAGTCTTCTAGGTCATGTGAGTGCTTTGAATTTCTCATTTGCATTGATCATTTGGACATTCTAGCTATATGTATGCCATGATGTGCAATTTGTAAAATCAAAACTTTTCCAAGCATGGAAGCTGTAGAAAGAAGACAAAGTATTGGAGTTGATGGATAAGACACTAACGTCGCATTTGATTTTTTTGCTTTTTGTGGAAAGCGTAATATCCTATTAAATATATCGACATATAAATTCAGGATTCAGGGATATGTTGATTTTTAAAATGGGTCCTACTGAATGAGATAGGCTAATATTTATATAGCGTTAAAGCTTATCTTTATTCGATTATGAGATGTAATGGCGTCATAAGTGTAGTGAGCCATGATGTCATACGATTGTGTACTATAAAATTCTTAATAATGCAATCGAATAATATTGTCTACTTAAGGATCAAATGAGCCACTCTCAGGGATCGGCATTGTCTGAGTTTGTAACTGGCTTCGACTCTTCGCTCGATATCGTCACGATTTAATTTATAGTGGCTTCCCACCAATCCTCCTGGAGTTGGAACACCTTTATCAGTCTCGTCACTCAAAAAAGGTATCCCGATAGTGTTGAGTTGGCCTGCACCCATATATGGACTTTTACCTTTTTCGTCTTTGAACGATGTGGGATACTTCAATTTGTTTTTTATTTTCTTTACTTTTTTATAACTTATTGTTGAATTTTTGAATTTTTTTATGAATAGAAAAAAAAATTGGTTTTTTGGCTTTTTTCTAATATTTTTTTGAATCTTTTTTCTATTAAAAAATTAGATGTTCAAACATGAAAAAATTATATACGTTATTATCCAATTAAAACTCTGATCATTCCTTTAATACTAATTCAATAAAAACATATGTATTTTTAAATATTTATTCAAAATTTAGTTAAAAATTAAAATTTCGATTTTCTTTTAGAATAAACACGAAACTAAATACTTAATCCTAGGAACAAAAGTTCTATCAGTAAACATCACTTAACTGAAACATGCAATAAAAACGAATTTATGAGGTGCGTGAATGTTGGGCTACTGCATGTTCAAGAGGACCGAGTGGCAGCGACAGTGGTAGCTAGTTGTGCTTAGCCTGACACTGTAGCCACAAACCCCTCAGTTGCTTTTTGGACTCGGTCAAACCGATTGTAACAAATTGTAGAAATAAAATGCATTATTATCCTTTCCAATGAAGCGGCACCAGACCCCAGTTTTTGTGAGTACTTTAGCTTTCGGGCTCAAATTATACTATTCAATAGGCTTAACGTTCGTATGAGCTTATTACCTGATTCAAACCTAATAGGACTCAAAACAACTTATTACCTCAAAATCATGTAGGATTTACTTAGACGAAAAAAAACCTCTCACATCCTAAAGCTGAGTCCCCAATGGGATATCTTGTAAATACACAAGATCTTTCACGGGATCTACTCGGTCATTCACATTAGCGATAATCTAAATAAGAGAATTTGTTTTGATAAGGAAAGTGAATTTTATCATTAGATCGGGAATATTATCACGTGAAAATAAAAGAAAAATTGGTCTTTGATAAGAAATGAGAGATTATCGTGAAGCGTGGCAATGATTATCTTTCCAAAAATCAAGGAGAAATTCAAGTATCAAGGAAAAACCCACAAGGAAAAGGTATGCAGTGCATACACATCGATTGGCTTTTTTGATGATCTCCATCGCTTGGCTAGCAGCGCATCAGAGAGGCGATCGGCACACCGCAAATACTTTTCTCTTTTCTTACCGGGGTTCCGTCGTCTGGCGTGCTCAGAAAGCCGGAACGAATCAGTGGAGCATTTGGCGTCGATCCTATGGGAATCGAGTAAAGTCTCATCGATGAGCAAATGGGTTATCAAGAAGCGACCCCTTCGCGCGGAAGATCAGACGGTTCCCCTCCCCACGTCAGTTCATCGAGCCATCGGTTCTGTCTTCTTGACCCGGTGATTAAGTCATTTAGAAGATCAGGTCGCCCAATTGGCATCAGATATGGAAAGAAATAGGAGGAGCAGCCTTGAGATGAGAATGAAGGAGTGCGGGGCAGCGCAATGACTACGACATGAAAACAGAATACGGGCCCCTAATGGAGCAAGGCATGATCTTGAGAGAGGCGCACAAGATAGGTAGTCCCCTGAGGCATCGCATTAGATAAAGGAAAGCCTATCGCCCTCGATGATGTGGATACCCCGGTAGACGACGAGCTATCCTCAGGCAGTTCGCTAAATCCCTTTCCAATAAAAAGCAAAAGCAAAAAAATAGAATGCGCCAGAGACACTCATATTGCCACACGTGTGATTCCAATGGTGGTATACGCCATGAACCTTGGCCAGGAGTCGAGAATCACCTTAGTCAGCGCGAAACGCATTTGTCTTACCTGGGCCCAAATACCACGATACCATAGGTTTCTAGCTTTTGGAACAAAAATTTTAAGCTCTATGTGCCACATACCTTGTGATCCGAGTCGATGACATCGTTCTTCCCAGGGGTAGCATATCCTTGAATACGAGCCACTACGAGGGTTCAGCATGCTGACCTTTGCTATGTTTGACGGCTCCAGCGACCCTTATGATCACATGCTTCACTTCAATCAAGCAATGACTTTGAACGCCGGAAACGACCACCTATTGTATAAGGTCTTCCCGGCTAGTCTCTAAGGGCTAGCTCAAGCTTAGTTCCATAGGCTCCCATGTAATTCAGTGAACTCATTTAGCGAGCTCTAGACCATATTCATCTCCTAGTACCTTTGCTCAGTGCAGAAAAAGAGGAATATTAGTTCTTTGCAAACCATAATAAAACAAGAGGAGGAAACCATACGGGACTTCACTAGGAGATTCGGGCAAGCCGTCCAGTAGGTAGAAGTTTACAACATGGACGCAGTCTTACAAAACTTTAGAAGGAGCTTTGCGCCGTCTACTTCGTTCTTCCATTCATTGTTTTTAGATCCACCAACTATGATGGAAGAGTTGTATAGTGAGAGCGGACAAATATTCAGCCACGGAAGATAACATCGCGTGGCAACTCAAGCAGTCATGATCACGAGGCAAGCCCGGTAGGAAGCGGTGGCCAGGAAGGAAAAGGCGGTTAAGTCCAACTAAGGATAGGGTAAAAATCGAGTAGCCACGAGACTGATGCGAAAGAAGAGAGCCCTTCACGAGTTCCTCCTCTGAATATCACATGAGAGGTTCTTTGCTATTCACAACTTGCTACTCCTTCAAATGGCCGCCTTGATCCGGTGGACCCTCTTAGAAACCCTTCATGCGTCGACTATCACGAGGGATAATGATGTGAAACCAACAAATTCCGAAGCCTAAAATTCCCTATAGAAAGACTGATTAAAGCAAAGCACCTCAGGAGATATATCAAGGAAGTTGACCATGAGGAAGAACCCGCACCTGCAGTAGGTAGAATCACAACCGGCGTAGTCGTACCACCCGAATCAGGCAGGAGTATAAACTATCTTGCTGGGAGGGTTGCTTGGCGATCGGTATCGGTCAGCCTTGACAAAAGAAGCTCACGAGGAGCGGCCATGGTCAAAGCTTAGGGTTAATCTTTGTCTCCCACCTGAGGTAGCCGGAAAGAGGCAAAGCCTATTGATGACCCCATATCCTTTCCCCCAGTAAACCCCAATAGGGTAATCGTGCCCCTTTACGATGCACTTGTACTCACCCTTTATATTAATGGCTTTGATGTGCACAGGGTGCTAGTAGATCCTGGTAGCACCGTAGATCCGTTGCAGCTGCCCTCCTTCAGCCAGATGAAGCTTTCCCTGCAAATGCTGAATTCAGCCGGACGAATCCTCTTTGGTTTCAACGGCACAACAACTACGACACTGGGAGACATTACACTTCCTGTACAAGTAGGGCCAGTAACCCAGCAAGTTTTATTCTCAGTTGTCGATGACTTGAGGCCATACAATTGCATAGTAAGCAAGGCCTGGCTACACACAATGAAGGTTGTCCCTTCAACATATCATCAAATGGTTAGCTATCTAACCAGTGCGAGGCAGGTCGATCTTCTAAGCAACTAGCTAGCTGCACGACAATGCAACCAATTATCCATGCGGGAACAGAGAGAGGAAAAAGATTCAGGCGTTCTTCCCCTCGGGGATCGCATTACCGCATAGCATCTATAGCTCGCCGCCTAGGTAAGGGCGGAAGAAAAGGATCTGTTAGCTGTGGATCCCCTAGAGGTAATAGCATTGGATGGGCCGGAGAAACTCACTTATATCAGCACTCTGTTAGCTAGCAAAGAAAAAGAATAGTTGTGACACATATTGTTGGGGAACAAGGATATATTCGCCTGAAGTTACTCAGACATGGCCGGGATCGACCCAACATTAGCCTCTCATAAACTAAATGATTGCGCAGTGAAGCGGTGAGAGGCGAAAGTAAGGCATTTTCACCTAGATTGCCATCAGATTATCCAAACAGAGATGGACAACCTGCTGAGTGCAGGTTTTATCAAAGAAGTAAAGTATCCCGAATGGCTTGCAAATGTAGTAGTCGTCCCGAAGAAGGGTGGTAAATGGAGGGTATGTGTGGACTACACGGACCTTAATGAAGCGTGCCCAAAAGACAATTTTCCCTTGCCAAGAATAGATCAGATCGTTGATGCCTCCTCTAGGCATGGAATGTTGTCGTTCTTAGACGCCTTCTTCGGATATCACCAGATTCCAATGCACCCACCTGATGCTGAGAAAACAGCCTTCATTAACCACACGGGCTATACTGCTACAATGTGATGCCTTTTTGTTTGAAGAATGTAGGGGCAACCTATCAGAGACTGGTAACTAAGATATTCCGACCATTGATTGGTAGGACAATGAAGGTCTATATTGATGATATGCTTGTCAAGACCAGAGAACGCCCTGATCATATGAAGCACCTGCAAGAAACTTTTGACCTACTACGCACGAACGGTATGAAACTCAATCCCCTAAAATGTGCATTCGGAGTCAGTTCGGGCAAGTTCTTAGGCTTCATGGTGACATAGAGGGGTTTGAATCCAATCCCATTAAACTCAGAGACATTATGGAATCTCAACCTCCTACCACATTTCAGAAAGAAGTCACGATGGCGACTAAGCGGGTTGGTGGCCTTGGAGCGATTCATCTCGCTTCTGGGCCAAGTTGAACCGTTTTCACCATCCTAAAAGGGGCAAAACTTGCCGGATAGGATATAGAATGCAACCAGGCCCTTATAGCAATCAAACAATACCTTGCCAGGCAGCCCGTGGCTAGCCCAAGAGCCAGGGTGAAACACTCTACCTTTTTACTTAGTTGTGTACGATGTTTTAGTGAGTGCGAGCTTTATTCAGGAGGAAGAGCGAGCAGAACCACGAGAAACCGTATTCTTCATAAGCAAATCTATCGAGGCGAGGCTTGATATACCTATCTCGACGGCGGCTCAGCCCTTAGGGTGGTTGCCAAAAAACTCCGCCCCCCTACTTCGAGCACCGCATCTTGTGCTCCTGACCTCACTGAGAAGCAGTATACATAGTGATCTATCAGGACAAATGACTTGGTGGGAAATTGAATTGAGTGAGTTCGACATTCAGTTTAAGCCACGCCTAACATTGAAGGGACAGGTGCTGGTTGATTTCCTAGCAGAGATTCCTCAACAAGAGATGGAGCTAGACGGCTTCGGCTGGTGGACCCTGAATGTGGATGGTGCTTCACGAAAGACGGGAGGCTGGGGGACTACAGCTTAAAGCACCCGGCCGTGAGGTCACAAAGCGGAAGCCATACGTCTTAATTTCTCCGCTTCTAACAACGAAGTCGAATATGAATCCATCATAGTCGGGCTCGACCCTACTTGATCTCTATGTCACTTAGAAAAGCGCATACAAAGCTGACTCAGTTGTTGGTGAGCGAATAAACGGAGAATCTGACGAGATGGCGCATGGCCAAGTAATGACTTGATTAATCTACGATTTGGGAAGTTTTGTAGTTTATTGGTTGGAGCATATCGAAGCTCCCCAATAGAAAGAAATTGCGGCATGGCAGGTGCATTAGTAGGCTGCAGTCACTACCAATAAAAGAAGGCGATTAATACTCCTGTATACTATCCAGCGAATTAATTAAATTCTGCCAACTAGGTAAATGAAGTAGATGAAGCGACTCACCATGGATGACTCAGATGATAGCCCCATTTAAGTTTGAAATTGTCGGATGATAAGGCGAGGCCCCTGAGATCCGGGTCACGGCGGTACGGTTCTCCTTTGTTAACGAACGGTTGCATAAAGATCCTTAGGTGGGCCACATCTTAAATGCCTCACTGACAAACGGGGACCGAGTGCATCATGGCGGAACTTCATGAAGGGATATGCGGAAATCACCTAGGTGGCAGGACATTGGCACATAGGGCCGTACCAAGGTTACCTGCGGCGAGCCATGGGACGGATCTTGCCACTACGTTAGAAAATGTGATCCTTTATGACAGCCGAGTTCAGTATCAAGACTCTCGACTGGGAGTTGTACCATAACAAGCTCTTGGCCCTTTGCTTAGTGGGGTATCAAAATAGTTGGAATAAATTCTTTGTGATCCGGCTCAAAGAAGGCGTTATTAGTTGCCACGACTACTTGACAAATGGATAGAGAATTTGAAGCTGCGTCATCGAGGCAAGGAGAATTAAGTCAGTTCGTGTGGAAAAACATTGTGTGCAGGTTCGGGATACCCGTCCGGTGTAACGGACAATGGAGCTTGTGGACTACGATATCAGTATATAGGAACCGTAGCTAATTGAAGATAAAAACCTATACTCTACCTTCTTGGTACCTGAAAGCGATAATTGTTGAAGCGTCAGCCAAAAACACTCTGTTGGCTGCGAAAAAGCCTACATTGGCTAAGGAAAATGGAACGAGGAGTTGCCATAGGGTATTTATGGGCTGCAGGCGACGGTAGAAGCGATAGGAGAATCACCTTTACGCTGCAACATACCGGGATGGAGGCTATCATCCCCACGAAGCTGGGATATATTGAATAGGAATTCCTAAAGAAACAAGCATTGAAGCCATAATAAAAGACTTGGACACGACTAACGAACGTCGGGAAGCAGTAGCCATATGCATAGCTTCATGCAATGAAGTGCAAGTTGCTTTGCTTAGGGCGTGTAAGTGTATATTCAAAGAAAGGCTGAGGTTAGTCCCGTCGACCCGGACGGGAAGTTCCGGCCAATGGAAGGACCATACATTGTGGTGAGTAGGGCTAAGCCCAGGTTTCCTACGCATTAAACGGACCGGGCGGAATTTCTTTGTTCCTAGAGCGTGGGATGCCATTACCTGAGAAATATTATCATAATGTATTTATTGGGGAAGTTATCATAAATAAAAGAGCATCCTTTGAGCATTTCCTCTTAAAACCTACTCTTACTTGTTTTACAAAAGTCGATCTGATTTGTTGTCCTCTTGGCATCTAAAAGCTGAATGCGGTTGTTGTTGTTTGGCGTAAGTCTAGATGCGAGTTGTTTTCAATGGCATCTAAAAGTCCGGATCGGTTGTTGTCTTCTTTGGCGTCTAAAAGCCCAGGAATACGGTTCTTTGTCAGAAATTTGGCATCTAACAGTCGAATCACGGTTCTTTATTAGAGTTTGGTATCCTCCCGAAGCATGGTTGCTATCTGTAGGGTTCTTAACAAACAATGCTGCCTCACAGTTTGACCTTTTGAAATTTCATTAAAATGTCGTAAGGGTCACGGAAATTCTGAATAAAGTTTATGCGACGAGCGACGCCACTTGCGAAAGTTTTCAACATGGCAAGTTAACTCCTGAAAAAATGCCTATTCCTTATAAGCGACCCCCTCTGGGTCATTTGCCACACCTTGACTTACTTGACATCTATGGCCTTATCGCTGTGGGCCAGGGGCACCTCGGGTTGTCGAGAACTTTGGAGGAAGTGGCTTAAGAGGAAGTTAGGCATCTTGTCGGGATGTCGGTAGATCCCACGAGATGTTGTTCTTGAGCGAAAAACATGGCCGTAAGCGAAAGATAAAATCGAGAGACCCATAGTGACCTCCATGCTGTCTTTCCTATCCTTACTTGCTCGGGCATGAAAGGAAGACACCTCACACTTGGACGCCTCGAGCTCCAGCAGAAGCAACTCCTGCTCAGCCTCCACGAGTGCGAACTCGGCCTCTAAGCGAGTGATCTCGACCGGCCTCGCCACCCTCTTCCTGGCCTTGAAGCATTCGGGGCTTGCAATTAGTCGGCTTCGCTAGCTTTGGCGTCTCCTGCTGCGACTACCATTTAGGTACCTTGGCTTCTTGTAGCCTTGTGTCACTTTCTTTCTTTGCCCGGATAATGCTTGTCGCGCCCGTCTTTGGCCTGTTTACTGGTCAGAAGCGAAGCTTTCGCCTTGGCCGGAGAAGCGATTAAGGTCGATGATGAGGCGGCCGGCTGCGCCTCTAGCATGATTTCTCGGCATCATCAGCGGAATGAGACTCTCGATCTTGGCGGGCCGTATTCGGATGAGGCGAGTCATAGCCTAAAAATGATCAAGAGTTAGAAAATATTTTTGGACAAAACTGGAAGTCCTATGCTTAGACTTTGCATTTATAAGCTTTGCCGATCGTTGGAAGTTATGATTGCAAATGAACATCCCATCTTCAGCCATAGGCTAGATATCCTTTTTATCAACATAAACGGGAAGCAAAATGGAGTATTGCTCTGGTGGCCGAATCCGCAAGCATCTTAAAATGGCAATTTGGATACGGTCGTGTGTGCCTCACTTAGGGGATTCCTCCTTGTGAGGGGTTCAGCGGCGGGCGATTTCAGCACGTCCTGGATCAGGAGCCTTCATATCCCGGTGAGGCGAGCCCTCTCGATAGTGGAACATGCGTACTTAAGTCCACCGTCGGGAACCTTTTCTTAGCAGTCACAGCATCGGTGAGCTGGGCGAGGTTTTCTTCAGACAATAACTACCACTGATAGGGCACCCATTCCAACCTCTTCAACATTTGGAGGACTCACAGTCGGAACACCCCCCTCCAGAGGTATATTTGCCTCTTTCAGGCAGACCCCCAAGGCCTGCTGGTCATTGGAGGCTAGATTCGGGGATCCCACTAGGACTATGGCTCCATCCTCTTGGGCCTCCTCATATGGGGAGACCGCTGAGTCAGCTGCCCCCCCGAGAGCTAGAGTGTGCACGCACCCTCGAGGGTCCGCAGAGGGCTAGTTTGCGATTTCAAACCTTGAGCCGGGTGAATGAGGCTAAACATTTCTTATCCTCGACAGGTTCAATGTCATTCTCACAATCCAGTCCCCAGAAATCCTCCCTGGCCGGCGCCCAGGCGCGCGCCCTTGTCTTTCTCTTCTTGGCAGGCTGGGGGATAGCCTGTGGACTTTGAGGCTGACTAACACGGGCATACCTCACTAAGGTCCTTGCAGCGTCCTTCGTTTGGTCCTCTTGAGCAGGAGTTGGTTAAGAGGAACTGCTCGGGACCAACTTCAGGAGATCGGCGATAACAAAGTGCTCCCACTTAATGACCTTCATAGGTGACGAGTGGGGGAAGATAGGGATAATGTAAGGAAAAGGCCTACCACCCAACTCTCACAAATTCTTCACCGTCAGTAGAAGTTCATGATTGCGCTCTACCTCCGTTATCTCAAGCAACAACCTGATGTTCTCCAAACCAGCCTTCTCAATCCAGTTTACTAACCGGCCTCACTTGCGCTTGTCTGAACGACATCAAGGAAGCAGAGGAACGTCAATACATAATCTAACTAGCAAAACGTAAGTAGTAACCTAGCTAAAACAAACCTGGGAACACTAGGGACTGATTCACGTTAAAAGGCTTGAAACCAACCACGGTATGCTTTATACGAGGCTAACCAAGACAACACTTTGCCTCGGTTTGGGAATCGAGGGAGCCACAGTACAAATTGAAGCTTTGGATTATGGCGGAACGTGAGCAATCTTCCCCGATCAGAGCTTTGTGTATAAACAATAATCCTCCGCAGTGAGATATCAGCGTACGAAGGTTGAGCACACTACAACCCATCAAAATCCGAATAACGTTCGGATGGACAAGCGCAGGAGGTGCCCGAGAAACATGTAGAAACTGTTTCACTAATGACGATACAGGACGAAGTCTAGCATGAGAGCCTACTCCTAGATCAAGAATGAGCGGCACTGTCAAGCTTCTCCCTGTCGTCAGAAAGCAGTCGCGTCGTCTGACACTTTTAAACTAATGCTGTCAGGGATATGGCAGAAGGATCTCAATTCCTCCATGGACATAGAAGAAACTAGGTTCCTTACAGAAGGTTGATCCCGACCAGGCCCTTTCTTGTGCTTAGCCTGACTGGTGGAAGTCTCCCCTTGACCTCTCGCCATTCTACAAGCCAACAATAAAAAAAAAAGGGGGCGGAGGGGGAGGTCAACTCAACAATAACCTACCAAAATGATCACAGAACTAGAAGGCTTGCTTTATAAAGCCTATTGAGAAACCTCTAGGCCTTGGCGCATCTCAAAACCCCACGTTCAGATCAATCCTCGTAAACCTACCGATGACTGAAAGGCACGCGTAAACGAAACAGAACTATCAAACAATCCATGAAAAATCGAAAGCAGAGCAAATAAAAAACCCACCAAAAGACCAAAAGCAATTAGGATCCTCCAAGCGGCTCTTTCACCAAAACTTTAGGGGTGTTGTAGAAAAGTGGAATACTTTCAAACAAAAAAGCGAGGAAGCGAAAGAAGGTACCTTAGAGACTACTCTTATATAAGGGTAATGCATGAGCAGTGTATTAATGGCCTTGGAGTAGTTAGCCTCAGCTATCGGAAGACATGCGTCGTTCCCCCCAACGTTTCGTATTTCACAAAACACTTCACCTTCTAGGGCATAAAACAAAACAAGTAAGACATGTGGGCCGGCTCGAGTCCGATTGGTAGGCCACTGGAAACCCCTAATTAAATAAAAGGCTTGGGCTGTCGACGAAGCAGGCAGATGATCAGCCCCATCAGGAGGTACGTGGAAATCATCTCCACATGGCGGTAAGACCTCAGAGTCCCTTTAATTGGCGGCTCCTGCGGCTGGCTCACGAGAAAACAAAATAGAGATTAAATTCAACGCAATGGGTAATGTCCAAAAATCCGATTTGATAAAGTATGCCAAATAGATTTTATTGCAGCCAAGATAAACACATTCGAACAACCTTGGTGGATCCCCTATAAGAATATCTAGACAAATGTACTAGGTTACTTACAATCAGAAAAGGAGAATCAAAAAAGGCTAAAAGGAAAATTAGAAAAGGCCAAGATGAAAAAGGACGAAGAGGAAGACGAAGAAGAAAGAGGAAAATGAAGACAAAAGAATGCGCTAACCTACTTAAGAATTTCCCTCCTCTCCAACCGCACCTCGTAGTCGGGGATGCCGGCGTAGGGAGGGCCGCATGTGACACATAGCTTTCAAAAATAGGGGTAGCGGCAATTGGGCCCCTCATCCACGACTTAGGTCGATCATAATGCCAATGAAAGAGTTACGAAAGGTGATATTGGCGTAGGTAGGCCTCCTATATGGGGCGTCCAATGAGTTGACATAGACGTCGTCTTCAAACGCATAATATCCATAAGCGATGAGCAATTGCAGAGGCTTCTGGAAATCTCCACCAATCATTGTTCCACCTTCGCTGTCACGGAGAGGAACTCTAAGTAGGGGGATGAGCTAACGGAACACAAATCCGTTAGGAATCTTATGAATTTCGCTAACCTCTTCATCATATATATAGAATTAGGTCACTGGCGTAGTAAATGCATTGTGGGAACCACGGTATTTCACGGTAACATGCGCCTCGGGACTAATTCATATTAATCACTTCCAGTTTCCCATACAATGGGGCACAACAGACAAATATTTTCCCGTAGGAGCCATGATTTTGGCGCGGAAAAGGAGGCATTGTGAGTACCATGACTTTTGGGCCCAAATCATACTATCCAATAGGCCCAGCGTTCGCACGGGCCCATTGTTTGATTCAAACCCAACAGGGCCCAAAACAACTTGTTACCTCAAAATCATGCGAGAGTTGCTTAGACGGAAAAAACCTCTCCTCGTCTAAAGCCCCGAGTCCCCCAGCCGGCCGCACTGCCGTCTACAAGATACTCACGGGTCTCTCAAGTCATTGCCTCTCAAAGCGATAATCCAAAATAAGGGAATTGGTCTTTGATAAGGAAAGTTAAATTTTATCATTAGATCGGAGATATTATCCCTCCAAAAATAAAGAAAGGTGGTCTCACGATAAGGAATGAGATTCTATCGTAGGCATGACATGATTATCTTTCAAAAATCAAGGAGAATTCAAGTATAAAAGGGAAAAACCCCACAAAAAGGAAAAAAGGTATGCAGTGCATCTTCACGATTGACTTCTTGATCTTACTCCATCATTTGGCTAACTTAAGCATCGGGAGAGGCAGCCGGCTGTTTCTGGCCCTTTTCTCCTTGCGGGCTCACATTGTCTGTTTGATGCCTTTGAAAGCGAAGCGAATCAATGCACAGCAGTTTAAGTTGATGCTAAGATAGTTTCTCTTATCAACACCTCCACTTATTTTTTACATTTTGAATGTTCAGTGTAGAATACAACCCTTTTCACTTTTCATGCATTTTCTCATTTGGGAACTTAAATTCTATTAAAACGAAGAAAGAAAGAAAAAACTTCAGACATGCGACTCTGCTCCAATGATCAATTAATCAATCAAAGAGAACGTTTTAACTTTCTTCTTATTACGTGGATGTGACTTTGCTCCACTCAAGAGTCAAGTGAAAAAAGTCACCATTAAAAGCTATAGATTTGAGGGTAACAGCTATCTACCATTATGGTATGAAGAAAATTCATGGTTCCGTCTCTGCAGCCCACATGCTAATGCTATATGCTTTCTTTTTCTTCTTGTGTTCGGTCCTGCATTGCTCTGCTAGAGATACCATCACGCCAGGTGATTGGCTTCGTAATGGTGGAGAAACTCTTGTTTCTGTTAGTAAAACTTTTGAACTAGGCTTCTTTGATCCAAATGGAAGTGATATCGGAAGATTCGTGGGCATATGGTATTACATGTCGAAACCACCAATTATTGTATGGGTGGCCAACCGCGACAGCCCTCTTCCCCTTTCTCATACTCCATCTGGAATTTTTGCCATTAAAGAAGACGGAAAGCTCAAGTTACTGGACGAAAAAGGATCAATTCACTGGTATTCTCATATGGAAGCATCTTCTTCATCTAGTGGGAGGGTGGTGAAGCTCATGGACTCCGGGAACCTTGTTTTGAGCGATAACATATCCGGAGATATTCTTTGGCAGAGCTTCAGTAATCCTACGGATACTTTTCTTTCTGGGATGAAGATGATTGAAAACTTAATGTTGACTTCATGGCTGAGTTCTGTTGACCCAAGGCCTGGAATGTATACTTTTGAGCTAGATCAAGCTAATGATGATCAGTATATTACAAGAAAATATCCAATTGATGAATATTGGAGCAGTAAGGAGTCGGAAGGGACGCCAGATGAAATGACAGAAGAAGTATTCAGCTTATTAGCCAATTTCAGCAGTGTTAGTAAGCCAGCCGATTCTATGGGTTTCTACCGAAACAAATCCCTCAAAATACCGCCATCCAGGTATAACAAGAATACGGGGCGGTTGCTGATGAGTGCTTCAGGGGAAATCCATTACTATCGGAATCCGAACACATCTTATCCATACTGGAGCGCACCGAAAGATCGATGCAGTGCGTTAAAAGCTTGTGGGAAATTCGGTAGTTGTAACATTAATGATGATTTTATGTGCAAATGTCTGCCGGGGTTTAAACCTGTCTCGCCAGATAATTGGAAAAATAAAGAGTTTTCAGGTGGGTGTACCAGAAAGTCACCCACATGTGAGAAGAATTCCAGTGAAGACGTGTTCCTGAGCTTAAAGATAATGAAAGTGAAGAAGCGAGATTCGATTCGAGTAGATCTGAAAGATAGTGATAACTGTAGGAAAACTTGCCTTAAGGAATGCGAATGTCAAGCTTATGCTGAAACTTATGTCAAACATGGAAGAGGTAACACAACCCTAGAATGCTTGATTTGGACGGATGATCTTATTGGTCTTGAGGAGGAGTACACTGCCTCTAATTCGTACAACCTCTTTGTTCGCGTGGTTGTTTCAGATATAAGTATGCCCTTTTCAATTTTTTTCTTTTTATTTTTCTTCGTAATCACAAGCTTTAATCCATTTACAACTGAAATTCCCACATGGAATTTGCTTGTTTTTGCAGAACCAACAGCAAGAAACTGTGAAACTTGTGGCTCAAACATGATTCCTTATCCTCTAAGCACAGGACTGAATTGTGGTGATCCCTGGTACTACAATTTTGAGTGTGACATTACGACAGGCCGGGTGCTGTTCAAGGTACCTGGTGGTGCCTACCGTGTAACTAGCATCAACCCAGAGACATTAACATTTGAAATCCAACTGGAAGATGATGCAGACTGCAGATCCCGAAGTCTTATAAACAAAATTGCACAATTAAAGCCACCTTTTCACGTAACTGGTGTTTGCAACACGGTCGGAACTGACGATTCTGGCTCCCAGATGCCAATGAAAAAAAACGGTATCGTGCTTGAGATAAGTTGGGATCCACCACTTGAGCCGGTGTGTACCTCACTGGTAGACTGCAAGGACTGGCAAAATTCAACTTGCAGAACACGTAATGGAATGAGAAGGTGCTTTTGCAATGAAAACTTCATCTGGAATGACTCAAGTTTAAGTTGTATGCATAGTGAGTATGCTGTTCACCAATTATATTTCTAAATTTGCCTTCTGGCTATGTGGGAAAAGTTCAATTCAATTCCTTTTTGTTACAGGAGGTGGCAATCCTGCAGAGTCTGCTAATCATGCTAATGAGAAGTTCTCGTCATCATCATCCCCTGTAGTTGTGATAGTCATAACAATTGTTGTTGTTCTATTTGTGCTTTTAGGCATCATTGGTTATCTTGCTTATCTGCAAATAAGAACCATCACTAAAAGGAAAGGTATTGTTTGTGTCATATGCTCTGGCCTACAACTTCTGCTATCTTCTTTTCAAGCTGTGGTTGGCTGAATTGAGAATATTTCAGGGTCTTCTATACAATATTTTGTGTTTTTTTTTTTTTTTTTGAGTTCAGAAAAAAGAGCAAATCAAGGGCGTCACTTGTATCATAGTGAGAGTCGTGTGAAACACTTAATAGACTCAGAGCAATTCAAAGAAGAGGATAAGAAAGGCATTGATGTACCATTTTTTGACTTCGAAGACATATTAACTGCTACAGATAACTTTTCAGATGCAAATAAGCTTGGACAAGGGGGTTTTGGGCCAGTTTACAAGGTAATTATTGTCCTTAATTTCCATGTCCCTCCCATGTTGCAACTGGTCTCTCATCATCTATGCTTCCAGGCCAAGTTTCCAGGAGGGCAAGAAATTGCGGTTAAGAGACTCTCTAGAGCTTCAGGGCAAGGCCTACAGGAATTTAAGAACGAGGTTGTGTTAATTGCCAAACTTCAGCATCGGAATCTGGTTAGACTTTTGGGCTATTGTGTTGAAGGTGATGAGAAGATTTTACTCTATGAATATTTGCCCAACAAAAGCTTAGACTCCTTCATATTTGGTTTGTCTCTGAACCTGCCTTGAAGCCCTTTTCTTTTTCATGTAACATATGCATTCTTCTATTCATATCTAAAGCAATGCTTTCCAATGGGAACTTCTCAAGATCGAACCCTATGCAAGTTACTGAACTGGGAGGAGCGTTTCGACATCATTATGGGAATTGCTCGGGGGCTGCTTTACCTTCACCAAGATTCAAGATTGAAGATTATTCATAGGGACTTGAAAACAAGTAACATTCTACTTGATCATGAGATGAATCCCAAAATTTCAGACTTTGGCTTGGCGAGGATTTTTTACAGTAAGCAAGTAGAGGCAAGCACAGAGAGAGTAGTTGGAACTTAGTAAGTATAGCATAGTGTACAGAAGAAAGCAAGAAGTTGAATGATTGCATCCCCAAATTAACTAAGTAGTGCCTTTAACTGGTTCAATGCAGTGGCTATATGTCTCCAGAATATGCATTGGATGGATTTTTCTCGGAAAAATCTGATGTCTTTAGCTTCGGTGTTATGGTGCTTGAGATCATCAGTGGGAAGAGAAACGCTGGATTTTATCAGTCTGACCAGGTACTCAGCCTTCTGGGTCAAGTAAGGACTTTCAACCTCTAATTTACATTGATGTTTTTGTCATTCTTAAGGATATACCATACCACACCTATACTCAACTTTCTACTCTCAAACTGTCATAGGCATGGAAGCTATGGAAGGAAGACAGGGTGTCGGAGCTGATGGACCAGACGCTAAGCGAAACATGCAACACAAATGAATTTATGAGTTGTGTGAATGTTGGGCTGTTGTGTGTGCAAGATGATCCAAGGGACCGTCCCACTATGGCAGTTGCAGTTGTAATGCTAAGCAGTGACACTGCAACAATGCCAGTTCCTAAACAACCAGCTTTTGTTGTAATGAGAGACCTTTCTAGCACAGCTTCTTCTTCTAGCAAACCCGAGGCATCCTTGAAAAGTGAAATCCTAGCCTCCATAGAAGAAGGTCGATAGTCAAGGAGGAGCTTCCATGAAACCACTTGTGCATTTCAGGGTGATTATTTCCCAGTTTCCCTTACCATTTGATGTTTTGTTTTGGACCTCTCCAACTGATCCTCACCTGGAGAAGGCTTCTAATAATTTGTCCAATGTAGTTATATCAGTTTTTCTGCTCTGTTTCTGACTGAATTAAATAAACATATTGCTGCACAAATGCTCTGATTTTTCAGTACAATTGGGAGGTGAAGGAGACAACCCAAGATGTGGTCTGGAATCACCAAGAAATAGCCACCTGAAATATAATCAACTGTTGCCACCCATAATCAATGAAGCTAAAAATGAACACCTACATTTGACCCTTAAAAGCTGTCTCCCCAACTCTTGGCCTTTACGAAGAAAAGATTAAGGATCATGTGACAAAGGCGTCACAAATTTCAACTCTTACCTCAACCATATAAGCCCTCGAATTAAAGAAAACTAATCAGGAAAAAAGAGAGGAGAAATTTACTTTCAGAGTTGGGTTATAGGGAAATTAATTACTGGTCTCTTTTGTTTCATAGGGATTTGGAAAATTCGAAATAGTTTTCTTTCTGAATTGAGAAAACAGAACAAATCCGGGGCTTCACTTGTATGATAGTGAGAGCCGTGTGAAACACTTAATAGACTCTGAGCAATTAAAAGAAGATAATAAGAAAGGTATTGACGTACCATTTTTCAACTTAGAAGACATACTGGCTGCTATAGATCACTTTTTAGATGCAAATAAGCTTGGACGGGGGAGGGGATTGGGCCAGTTTACGAAGTAATAGTCCTTAATTTCTACATTAGTTTTTTTCATCTGGTTTCTGGTTTGTCTGTCTAATACTATGTATGCACCATGGCATCCAGGAAATGTTCCCTGAAGGGCGAGATTGATGTGTTAATTGCAAACATCAGCGTGGAAATCTGGTTATCCCCCTCCCCCTAGAACATCTCGATCTCGTCATGACAGGAAAACATGTCGACCCATCCGTCATCGGTAATACATCAGGCACTGTGTGTCTTGGGTGTCGAGGACAGAACCTTTATGAAACAGAACGAAAGGGATGAGAATGAAATCTCCAACAGAAAGCAAAAAAAGACAAAGAGGACAAACGCCTCATGAATCTACTGGCATGTGTCGTAGTACCAAAGGGCAGGAGTCCACTACTCTGACTTCCATTATCTATGTAAAAAATGAGCAAATGAAGGAACGACACATAAAATACCCAGTAGTATAAAGTATCTCTTGGAACGAAAAACAGTTGAACATTTGCGGTATGAGAGAAAAGAAATCCCTAATCGCGCAAAGTTGAAACATTTCCACCGGGATATTAGAATAAGGAGACAGCGCATTACTGCCTTAACTCACTACTTGATATCTGCGGCCCAAATTGCTTCATCCCATGATTCGCCTCGCTCATGACGTAAAGCACCAAACCCACCTTCCAGATGAAACCAAAGAGGCCCACCATTATAACTCCTGATTTAACAGAGAAGCATCAAAGACCCTCCAGGTCATCCAATCTACTGAAAGTCTGTCTCGCCACGCCCTTCCATAATAATAAACACTGTAATAATTTTATGTAAAAAGAAATACTAAAATGATGGTCCCCCGACTTCTGGGGCCTAAATCCCTTATTTCTGGTTATTAATCCTCGATATGAAGAATTAATTCGGAGCAAGAAAGAAGATTTTGTTTCTAAAAAAATGGAGATTCTTTCTAGAGAAAAATGGAGGGATTCTCCAAACCACCCTCTATAAATTAGGAGGATCTCCACGACGAGAAGGTATGTAATCCCAACTGTATGAACCTCTTCTTCTTCCACTCCGTGTTTTTGTTGACTTAATCATCGGAGAAGCGACCGACCCACAGTCATCGGATTGCCCTTTTTGCAGGTTGACATTGTGCTACTGATGCCCCAAAAATCAAACGATCAAGGTAACAACAATTGGCTCCGTCTGTGGGAATCGAACATAAAGTCTTCGCGATAGTTACAAGAGCTAAATTTTTCAATCCGCTATCAAGTAAATTCTTCATCACCCGAGCTCTATCGACCCCCATTCTACGCCTAATTGCCGAGGCAACATAAGGATGAGCATCCCGTTGAACCAATCAATTAAGACCAATTCCTCCATCACGCCAAGACATGAGAGAAAGTAAGAGGAACAAGCAAAGACATTTAAAGAGTCAGCAAGATCAGCCGTAGCGCCACGCATGAGAAATACCAATCAGGGGAGCAGATCAAAAAAGTCGATATCTTAGAAAAGACGCAAGGGAGATCAGCCGCAATGCGCAACCGATCGCAAACGATAAAGGGAAGGGGCCCATTCCTCCTGATGACGACAAATAATTCTAAATGACGATGAAATTGCCTCAAGTGAAGCCCCCATCCTCAATCTCTCGCCAAAGAAAGCACGATAGTGGTTATTAAGTGACTATGTAACGCCCAAAATACCCTAATTTTATAATAATTCTTATTATATATTCCTGACATACCTGAGCTAAACTCTGTTTTTTCCAGGAAAGTTGATAAATCAGGAATGAGAATGAATATGTGAGCATATGATTAAATGTTATATGCTAAAATGAGAAATTAATTGGACTCGGGAATAAACTCAAGTGAAAAATGGCAAATGTGGAATTTGTAAAATGAGGACCCAAGGGTAAAAAATAGAATAAGCTTAAATGTTAATGTGAGTTAAATGAAGTAATGGAATTAGTTAAAGGAGAAAAATGAGAAATGAAATTTGCGTGTAAGCCAAACATGGCCTTACACTTAAAAAGAGGTTAAAGACCAAAATATGGTCTAAGGGTGCTCATTTGGAGCAAACACGTTTTAGGGCGAGAAAGAGAGGGCAAAGGGGAGAAAAGGCTAGGGCTTGGGAAAGATCAAGTTCTAGGTGGGATCTCTTCCCACTTCTTGCTTCTAAAAGATCAAGCAACCTACGAGAGAAGATTTGAAGAGATTCAAGGTATGAACACAAACCCTAACTTCACCCTTTTGTGATTTTGATTTTGGGGAAAAGCCCTAACTTGGGGAAAATAGGTTTTTATTGATTCTAAGCCACTTTTGGAGTTGTTTTGGGTGGATTCCATGGTGGGTTTTGATGTAGGATGGATTTGAGGAGGTTTATTGAAGAAAAATGGGTGAGAAATGGCAAAATCTGCCATTTCTGCAAACTCGCACTGGTACTCCAGACTCAACTTTTGGTACCTGCATCCATTCGACAAAGGCAGTGGTACCTGGCATTAAAAGTCAGTACCCCAGACTTCGCACTAGTAGAGATCTGCACTGCATTTCATCAAAGTGGTACCGGTACCGATGCTTCTAGCAACCCTATTTTTGTACCCCTTGCACTGTTAAGTCTCGTATTCGTACATCGATTATTTAGGGACCCTAATAAAGGTTTAATGGGGGTTCATATAAGAATATACGAGAGAGAAAACTTACCATACCTCGCCGCCTCGGCAATATTCGTTTAGTACGATTAATTGTTCAACCACTAAGAGTGGAGAATTTGTATTTGACTAGGTGCGGGTGAAGACGACAACCTGACCTATGACTAGTATCGGAATATACCTGAGGGATCTACAAATTGGTCCGTCTCGTCTTCACTCAATTCCCATTTCAGGTTCTATTTGTGAAATATATGTATACATTGATTTGAATTATTAGTATTCGAAATGTTTGTCAAAAGTCTGTTATATTCTCTATGACTCAATTCTCATTTCAAGTTCTATTTGTGAAATATATATTTGAATTATTAGTATTCGAAATGTTTGTCAAAAGTCTGTTATGTTCTCTATGACTCAATTCTCATTTCAAATTCTATTTGTGAAATATATATATATATATATTGATTTGAATTATTAGTATTCGAAATGTTTGTCAAATATTTGCATGTGAGCGTATTCAACTATATGCGAATCCTTACTACATGTGAGTAAATCGATTTGAGATTTATTATCAATGACCAACGTGACTCGGATTCACCAATCGAATTGGCCATGAGGGTAACCGTATTTGTTCACGCGAAATCATTGCTAGTGAATGACAAATGTGACAGATTCACCAACCGGAATCACGTGAATGTCAACTTCTATATCATGTGAGATTTGTAATATTGAATGCGAAATCATTATCAAGTAATGACGACAAATGCAATGTGATTCACCAACCTAACTGGCCGTGAATGTCGATTTTCATAGTCATATGAGATTGTAATATTGAATGTGAAATCACATTGCTACTGAATGACAAATAGGATAAGATTCACCAACTGAATCTATCGTGAATATTGACTTCTATAGTCATATGTGAGATTGTTATATTGAATATGAAATCACATTGCTACTGAATGACAAACAGGACATAATTCACCAACTGAATCTGTCGTGAATGTAGACTCTATAGTCATATGTGAAATCGCAAACTAAAAAGCGAAAAATGATATTAAAAAGTGTATTTGTATAAGTATCTTTTACATTACACATAGACATTGTATAAAGGCATTATTTTGATAAATGCATGATTCATATCGAATCGAAATGAATCGAGAATCGTGATAGAGCCACTAAGCATGAAAATGCTTAGCGTATTGTTTTATCAATCCGCAGGTACCGAGTGATGATAGTGATTGAAAGAGGACCCAAGGTCAAGGAGCTCAAAGTCACTCAAAAAGTTCACGGAGTATGTTCCGTCACATGCACCCTCACCATTTTTGAGCATGAAATTGTTTTGTAAACAAAAAGAGTTCAACTCCGAAAATATTTTTGTACCTATATCTGAATACGATTTTTGATATTATGTTGTAAACGGCATAAAGTGCCATTTTTGGTTAAATGCATATTTTGTAAAGGAATTGCATTGAATTTGTAATTGTTTACATGGCTTAAGTTCTCAATTGAAATCGCTCAAAGATTGGAGAACGAAAACGCTTATATTAATGAAATGTATTTGATAAATGGATTTGATTAATGGCTTCTATTTCAGCATCCTCTGTTTCTGCTCGTATCCACCAATCATTGACCAAAAAGGGGTGCCATAAAGTTAGTATCAAGCATCCCGGATCCTGCCTCGATCGCCAATCGGCCTGCCAAGAAGGCGCTACAAACCAGACACGCAGTTTTGCCTCACCCCCTCGCTTCAATGACACCGTTATGGTGCATCTCGCAGTAAGGCTGAGAGAGGCGTGCGTAAGACAATACCGGCCAGTCAGTTTTAGAAACTCACCAACGCCGCTCTGTGCACGCCGCTACCCGCTCCCACGTACTTACCTTTGGTACAACGCCAACGTTTTACATACCACACGCGACCCTAATTCGGAGACCTAATGACATGCTCTCTTCACCCCTAGGGCAACACATCCTGCCCCGCGGGTTTGCCATTTCAACTTTCACCACGTTCGATGGCTCTACTGATCCCTACGACCATATGCTCCATTATAACCAGGCAATGACTTTCAATGCTAGTAACAACCGGTTGTTATGCAAAGTATTCTCGGCTAGTTTGTGGGGGCCGACGTTGGCTTGGTTTCACAAGCTCCCGCGCTACTCAATAAATTCGTTCTACGAACTATGGGCCACATTCATATCACAGTATCTCTGCTCGGTGCGACAAAAGAGAAACATTAGCTCCTTACAAACCATTCTCAAACAGGAAGAAGAATTAATCCATGACATCATAAGGAGGTTCGGGCAAGCCATCCAGCAAATAGAGTCGTATAGCATAGATGCAATCCTCCAAAACTTTAGAAGAAGCTTTGCACCATCTACTCATTTCTTCCAGTCACTATCCTTAGACCCGCCAGCAACGATGGAAGAATTGTACAGAAGGGCTGATAGGTACTCAATGCTATAGGACAATATCCATGTAGTGACCCAGATTGTCATGATTACGAGCCAGCCGACAGAAGGAAATAATCCGTCTAGGAAACAACCCTCCAAATCTAAGGCGGGTCAGAATAGAGACCGAAAGCAATCCGGTGACCAATCACAAAAGAAGAGAGAACCTCCACAATTTACCCCCCTGAATGTTTCTTATGAGAGGCTATTGCTAATCATTCACGACTTGCAAGAGTTTAAATGGTCTGCCCAGATCCAGACAGATCCTTCCCAAAGAAACAGATCCTTGCAATGCGACTATCATAGAGATCATGGGTATGAGACTGATAGGTGCCAAAGTCTAAAGTTTTTGTGAAAAGTCGACATCAAAGCAGTGGCACCTCGCGGGTATGTAAGGAAATTGACCAAGGGCCGTAACCGCTGCAAGATGCGTACATAATCAAAGTCGCACGCAGTGAGCCCTAACCTAGACCAGCCATAAACTATATACTCAGCGCGCCCATCCACAACCGCATCAAACAAAGAGCTAATAGAAGAAACTTGAGAGCGGCCACGACATGTTGCAGGAACGCCATCCACACGGAGCGCCTATGCAAAAATCGGGAGCCAATAGATGGCCCCATATCCTTTCCTCCGGTCAACCCGAATAGGGTAATTGTGCCCTACTATGATGCGCCAGTACTCACTCTCTGTATTAATGGTTTTTATGTACACAAGGTACTGGTGGACCTTGGCAGTACGATAGATTTATTACAACTACCAGCCTATAGGTAGCTGAAGCCTTCCTCATAAATGCTGAACTCAACCAGCATCTCTTCCGGCTTCAATCCAGGCAACAAACCGTAACATTAAAGGATGTCGTTACCCTTAAAATAGCAAAGCCAACATCACAATTTTACTCTCATTGTCAAGATTCGGGGCCTTACAATGCCATAAAGCGGGTGGACTCACATAATAGATGAAAGATATCCCCTCGACCTACCATCAAATGATCATCTATTTGACTAATGCAGTCGACTTTTTACCACAACTATTTGCATTTATTATTGTTATAAATTGTCTATGCAGTGTGTGTAGAGGGGGCAAGCAATTCGAGAATCTCCTCAAGATCACACCAGATAGCACCACAGTCGCGCCCGCATCAAGGCGGGCAGAGGGACCCACGTCATAGATCCCCGGATAGTGTCGATGGCCGTGAGAAGTTCACATATGTCAATACTCTCCTATCCAGTAAAGAAAGGGAGAAAGTACAAGGCGTGCTATTAAAAAACTTTAACGTGTTCGCCTGGAGTCACTCGTGATAGGCATTGGCCTCCCACAAGTTGAATACTCGTCGATGCGGCGAGCGCAATGTCTAGTGTACGTTTTCACGGACCGCCATCGGATTATTGACGAGTAGACAACCTCTTGAAGGTAGGTTTCTTCAAAGAAATAAAGTACCCCGAATGGCTTGCTAATGTGGTGGTGGTTCCAAAGAAGCCTTGGTAGAGTGGAGAGTATGTGCTGTGAGCTACCCACGGACCTCAACCGAAGGATAGCTTCCCCTACCACCTTAGATCGGATTGTTGATGCCTCGGCCGAGGCCGCGAGATCTTTGTCATTTCTATGCCTTTTAGATAACACTAGATTCGATGCACCCGGCACAGGCGGAAAGCGACTTTCATTACACCACACAGATTATACTATTACAATGTAATGCTTTGGCAAGCGCTGAAGTGACTTATCAAGGAATTTGGTAAGCAAGATATTTCAAGCTGGCGATGAAGCAAGACTATGGAGGTCTATATAAACGATATGCTCACTCCGAGTTGAGAATGCCTGATCACGGAAGCATCTCTGAAACCTTTGAGTTATTGTGGGGGAACGACATGAAACTGAACCTTTTGAAATGTGCATTTGGAGTTAGTTCAGGCAGTTTTTTGAACTTTATGGTAACCTAGAGAGGAATAGAGGCCAATGTACGTCGACCGCGATAATGGACTCTCGGCTCCTGCCACTTTGAGAGTCTGATCGCTGATTGGATGGCTGCAGCGCTCTTGGGGTTTATATCCGGGTTCTGAGGAGTGGTTGAGACCATTTTCACGACCTAAAGGGAGCCAAACGGAGGCCGGGTGGAATTAAGATACGAGTCGGCTTTACGTGGCAATCAAACAATACCTCATTAATTCATTAATCCTTCTTAGCTCGAGGGTGGGGGGACCTGCTCTATCTTTACTGTTTGTGTCGAAGTCTCGATAAAGCGTGCCTTTGTTTAAAGAAGATGAAAGCCGCGAAGGCGATATTCTTCATAAGCAATTCAGCAGGCGGAAGCGAGCTTCGATATTCCCTCTAGAGAGCGAATTTGCATTGGCTCTGCGTGTGGCGACCAAAAAGCTTAACCCTCTTTCGGGCCACACCTATCAGTGATCTTTGTAATCTCCTTTAGGAAACACCATACACAAGTTTGACCTATCGGGGAGGATGGCCCGGTGGGCGATCGAGCTTAGTGAGTTCGGTATTCAGTATAAAACCCACTTGGCATTGAAAGGGTAGGTATTGGCAGATTTCCTAGTAGAACTACCCCAGCCTGATGTGGTCCTGGATAATGATGGTTGGTGGATCCTTAATGTGGATGGAGCTTCTCGCCAAACGGGAGCTGAGGTCGGCTTGCAAGTAAAAGCCCCAACTGGGGGAGAGGGTAGAGCATACGATTAGACTTCCCTACGTCCAATAATGCGATTGAGTACGAAGCAATCCTAGCCATGATAGATCTTGCTCAATCAGTTTCTTGCATCGGAGAAGCTCCTGTGCGCGGCTCTCAAGGCGGTAGTGGGACGAATTAAACGGAGGAATCTGAGAGCAGGACCAGCGTATGACCATGTATATGGGCTTGGTCAAACTAGCGGTAGAATTTTACGGCAGGAGCTTGAGCCATATCTAGGGACTCTAATGAAAGGGCGAATGACTTTATTAAGCGTGTCGTATCCATCATAATAAAAGAGAGCTATATTCTGCAATCTTTGCACCATGGAGGCATCGTCTATTACAACGGATCAAGTAAGTCAGATAGATGAATCGGGCTCCTCCTAGCTAACCCCTGTATTGCATTATTTGATCACGGGAGCGCGAATAACGAGCCGGCCGCGAGGTGCAGGTGCAAGCGGCCACGATTTTCCTTGGTAAATAGGTAGTTGCACAAGTGGTCTCTGGACGGGCCTTATCTTAAGTGTCTCACCACCCATCAGGGGCAATATATACTAGCAGAACTTCATGAGGGAGTGTACATAAACCATCCGACTGGTAGAACTTTAGCTCATAGGGCCCATACGCAAGGGTATTATTGGCTAACCATGAGAGCGGATGAAGCCGCCTATGTCAAGAAGTGCAACCGCTACTAATGACAAGCTCCCGTATTGAGGGTGCCAGCATCAAGACCTAGCCTCCATTACAAACCCTTGGCCCTTTGCTTAGTGAGGAATGGATATAGTTGGACCACTACCTACTGCCCTAACTAAGAAAAAGTTGTTGTTAGTCACCACAAACTACTTTAGCAAATGGATAGAAGCTAAAGCCTTCGCTTCCATAAAAGACAAGGACGTCACGTAGTTTTTGTGGAAGAATATTGTCTGCCAGTATGGAATACCTTAATCGATCATAACTAATAATGGACAACAGTTTGGTTGCAAAGTATACAGAAACTGCTGCAATGAGTAGATAATCAAAAACTTATACTCAACCTCGCAGTACCCGTAGAGCAATGACCAAGTGGAAGCATCCAACAAAACTCTCTTGACGTCTTTGAAAAAACATTTGCATTCGGCTAGGAGAAAATGGGTAAACGAGCTACGGAGAGTCCTTTGGGCCTATAGAACAACTAACTAGAAGACGATTGGAGTTTCACCATTTACCCTCACCTATTATATGAAGGGCATTATTCCTAAAGAAATCGAAATTTTGCAGCAGGCCCGGAGTTCTGGAATGGCTAGCGAAGCCATCTCAAAGGACTGGAAATATAGTGAGACGAGCTCAGGAAGCGTGCGTATCGTATAACATCTTCTTGAAAAGGATGAAAAATTTATACAACAAGCATATAAAGCCACATGCATTCTGAGTTGGAGATTTAGTCTTGAGAAAAGTCTTTGAAAACATGGATGACTCGGCCAATTTGGCAAATTGCAGGAGGGCAGTACGTGATCGTAAGAGTAGGACGGCCAGGTCTTATGCATTAAATAAGCTGACAGGCACGATGCCCCGAATGTGGAATCTTATGCACCTTAAAGGTATTATCATTAAAGTTTTTTTCTTTAAAGAGCACATAAATAAAATTTCCTTTAAAATATTTCCTTTGAATCGTTAGTATGACGATCGGGTGTTCTTTAAGGCATTATTTACTTGATTTTGGAGTAATCATTCATAAGACCAAACTTGTGGGTACATAAGCTGCTTTGTACTTTAGATCGAGCCTGTGGCTGCAAGTGCGCTAGCACTTTCAAAGACCGGACTTGTGGCTCACAGGCCTGCGACCTCAGACCATACTTGTGGCTCTAAGCCTCTGCACTTTAAAAGACTAGACTTGTGGCTCACAAGCTGTTGGCTTCGAAAGACCCGGACTTGTGGCTCTTAGCCTGCCTTTCATAAGACCAAGCTTGTGGCTCTAGCTGTTGGCACTTTTAAAGGCCCGGACTTGTGGCTCTGGCCTGCTCCCCCTTTCATAAGATAGGCTGTGGCTCTAAGCACCTTTCATACTTTCATAAGACCAGACTTGTGGCTATAAGTTTGTTGGCACTTTCAAAAGACCAGACTTGTGGCTCTAAGCTTGCTCGCACTTTCATAAGACCAAACTTATGGCTCTAAGTCTGCTCACACTTTCATAAGACTAGACTTGTGGCTCTAAGCCTGCTCGCACTTTCATAAGACCAGACTTGTGGCTCTAAGCCTATTGGCACTTTCAGAAGACCAGACTTGTGGTTCTAAGCCTACTGGCACTTTCAAAAGACCAGGCTTGAGGCTCTAAGACTCAATATTTATGCCCCAAAGTGACTAACCTAGCTAAACTTCGTGGAAGGGAGCTCTTAATAGCTTAAGTTAGTTGAGATTTATAAGTGTGCCAATGGCTTTAGAATAAGAAACAAAAAGGTAGTGGAAGAAATAAAGCCAAAAATGGTATCTTATTAAAGCACCAAAGGTGTCAAAAAAGTACACAAGTCTTGGCGGCTGAATAAGGCCACTTACAAAAAAAAAAAGACAATAAGGAGGGGTTGGAGTTAGCTCTGGTCCCCAACGGGAGTGTTTTCCTCAGGTTCCTAGACCACCTTGCTCAGATGCAGGTCAGTCGCCATATCTTCATTGGCCATTGAGACTAGGGGGCACTTGGGATTTGTGAAGAACTCAAGAGGCAATGGGACGAAGGAGTTGGGCATACCGTCTGGGACCTCTAGAAGATCCCCACAGATGTTGTGCTTAAACACATAGCATCCATAGCCATATGCGAAAAATAGCTCCAAAGCCTTTTGATAGTCTTCCTCTATGGCTTCCTTATCCTTGCCAGTTCACGAAAATAGAGAGGAAAATAAATCGCAGCAGGTGAAAGACTTTGTGGATAGGCAGCACTCGAAGTCAGACCACTATATGCAGGAGTGGAACATCAACAGGCGCATTAAATGCACCATCATAACATCATGCATCGTAGACACATTGGGGCATGTGCGCCACTCACGCACTTTATGATCAAACACGCTTCACCTTCCAGCGCATTTGATGTGTGCCTTAATCGTTCCAGCTTTCCATGCTCAAGGTGAAGAACACGGTATTTTCCCCAACTAAAAAAAAACACAAAATACCAACTAGGGAAAAGGGGGGCATTGTGAGTACCATGAGTCTTTAACCCACTACTCGATGAGCTTAGGGCCCGACCCATTCATCCCGTGATCCGCCTGGCCCACAATGTGAAGCGGCCCAAGCCCACATTCCATATCAAAACTAGTAGGCACTACCTAGACGGGAAACCCGGATGCCCATCTATGAAAGAAGAAGTATCCTCCCAAAGGTCAACCTCGTATTTCGCCTAAAGTTCCAAGTCCCCAACTGTCGCCCTCCCTATGAAGACAAGTTCACGTGGATGAATGGATAAAGGCGGGAAATACGCAAAAGGTATTTATCCCTGAATTTCCTAGCTTCCAAATCTCTTACTTCTCCAAAGATTAATCTCTGATAAGGAAGAATTAGTCTTTGATAAGGAAAGAAAGATTTCGTTCCTAAAAAAATGGGAGATTCTTTCCAGAGAAAAATGGAGGGATTCTCCAAACCACCCTCTATAAATTAGGAGGATCTCCACGACGAGAAGGTATGCAATCTCAACTATACGAACCTCTTCTTCTTCTTTCCTCGTGTTACGACTAATCATCAGAGAGGCAATTAGCCCAATCACCGGATTACCCTTTGGCAAAGCTGACATTGCGTCGGGATACCCGAGGTCGACGATCAAGGTAACAAAAGAGATGAGAAGATTCAACATTATTATGGGAATCGCTCAAGGGCTACTTTATCTTCACTAAGATTCAACGTTGAAGATTATTCATAGAGACTTGAAAACAAGCAACATTCTACTTGATGCTGAGATGAATCCCAAAATTTTAGACTATCGCTTAGCAAGGATTTTTTATAGTAAGCAAATAGAGGCAAACAAAAATAATGTTAGAATATGTCTCAAATTCCTAATTTGCATTCATTCGTTTTATAAAGAATATTTTATAGAATAATTCCTAGTTGTTATATTATTGTAATATTAGGTTTCCTTATAGAATAAAGAAATATTTTAGGAATATCCCTATAAATATTGTGAATCACGATGGGAAAAAGTCATGATGAGAGAGATGGACTTATAAAGGCTAATCAATGTGTGTAGAAATGTAAGAGTTTGAGAGATTGTGGGTTTTGTGAGGTATTTTCTCAGTATTGTATTTGTGATTTTGTGATTTTTTCTAGTCGTTGTAATACTTTGATAATTCAATCTTGTACTATGTGTTTTCAAGAATAGTGGAAAGATTATCTCTCATCCGTGGATGTAGGCATAATTGGCCAAATCATGTTAAAACCCTCGTGCACCTTTACATTGATTTCTTTATCTTTGTGTTTTTGAATTCATATTCTCCTGCTCAATGCTTCCGCCATTCATAACAAATGGTATCAAAGCTTCAGGTTGAAGATGTTTCAAAGAACAAATGATTTCAGAGCACACAAGATGAAGATAAAATGAATTTTAGTTCAAGGTGGAGTCAGTTGATCTCTTATCAAGATATGATGGATGATTGACTTGATGGAATTTGATCCAAGGTGGAGATTGTTAGAATATGTCTCAAATTCCTATTTTGTATTAATTCATTTTTGTAAAGAATATTTTATAGGATAATCTATACTTTTATATTATTATAATATTAGGTTTATTATGGAATAAGGAAAACTTTTAGGAATATCCCTATAAATATTATGGGTAACGAGGGGAAAAAGTTATGAAAGACAGATGGACTTGTAAAAACTATTCGATGTGTGCAGAGATGTAAGAGCTTTAGGGATTGAGAGTTTTGTGAGGTATTTTCTCAATATTGTGGACATCTTAGGGTTTTTTGATTTTGTGTTTTTCCTAATTGTCGCAATACATTGATACTCTAATCTTGTACTTTGTGTTTTCAGAATAGTGGAAAGATTCTCTCTCATCCATGGATGTAAGCATAATTAGTCGAATCATGTTAAAACCCTCATGCACTTTTATGTTGATTTATTTATCTTTATGTTCTTAAATTCATATTCTCGAGCATCAAAGCTTCCACTTTTATAACAAAAATAGTAGTTGGAACTTAGTAAGTAATATTGCATACATACAGTAGTGTAGAAAAAAAAAGAAAGCAATTGCATGATTGCGTTCCCATTTGACTAAGTACTTCTAAATGGTTCAATGCAGTGGGCCATATGTCTCCAAAGTATGCATTTGATGGATTTTTTTCTCAGAAAAGTCTGATGTGTTTAGATTTGGTGTTGTGGTACTTGAGATCATCAGC
Organism: Tetrastigma voinierianum; assembly: GCA_016808115.1. Classification (NCBI taxonomy): domain Eukaryota; kingdom Viridiplantae; phylum Streptophyta; class Magnoliopsida; order Vitales; family Vitaceae; genus Tetrastigma; species Tetrastigma voinierianum. Next base: position 59,524 of record JAEQBH010003280.1, read on the forward strand.
GAGAATACGATACTCTTTTACATACTTTTGTTTACAAGGGAGATTTCATTTTATCCAAATCATATCTAAATTCATCTTTATTGTTTGTAAAGTAACTTAAATATAAAAATGGATGCAAAAAAAGATGAGCTATATGTCCTAACATGACCCTAATTTCCAAAATTTTTGATAAATCACTTTCATCTGATATGATGTTTAATTATGGGAAGAATTGAATAGGTCTATCTCACCAATAATAGTTCTCACACGAGGCTTGAATTGAAAAATATTAATCATGGATGCATGCGAAGGGAAAGTGTGGTTCCTACACCAAACTCATGTAGTTGTCAATCTCCTTTTTTCCCCGGCTGTGAGGATTGAGGAAAGGGAAAGTTGTATAGGACAATGGCAAAGAAAGGAGAAACTTCAACGACCTTGACATTGATCGGCAAACAAGGCAACGACTCATAAGTGTGGAAGAAATCTAGACTCAGTTTTCAACCTAGAAAGTACTAAGAAAAGAAGATATAAAAGAAAATATAGAGAAAAAGTTGAAGAAAATTTGTTTTGAAGAAAATAAAATATAGGTTTAAACTTAATAAATTAATTTTATATGTTTATTCAAACTCATTTTATTACTTTGTTTCTCTCTATTATATAAGAACTAATAAAATTTAAAAATACTTAAAATTTTGAGGAATTGTGATTATATTTGATTTTCTTTTATAATTTCTATAGTGAAACCAAATATGAAAAAATCATTTTTATTAACTGTTTTTTCTTTTTCTAGTATTTTTGGGTTCCAAACGGAGCCCTCATGTATTTCTTCCTCAACTTAAAGCATTGACAAAGATGTTTATATCCACTCGTTGAGAGGCTTTCAATTCTTTGTCCAACTTTTTTTTTCTTGCTCGTGTGCTTTTGGTACAACCTTGGTTTTAAATTCTCCAATATTCATACCTGTATTAAGATTTCACAGATCTCGTCTTCGATAGGTTTTGTTCAAAGAATTCGACTTTGGTGCTTATCAAGACAGCCTCATGGAATATAAGGGTTAATTAGAAGGTGTTTAGTAGATCAGTTTAATGTGGATGAATAATTTAATGAGGTTATTAAGCATATTTGATAAAAAAAAATTTTTTTACTGCTAAACACTTTAATTATAATATAGTAAACTGTTCTTACTGAGACTCAAACTAGAGACCCTTCCGCCTCCTTAGACTCTACCTTTTTTAAACGTTGAATGCTCTACCACATGAGAAAAACAAATACAATGGGGCTCCAATATAAAAGACGACATACATATACATGAATTTATATCTTTGATTATGCTGGCAAGTTGGCAACTTACATTGAGCAGTCATTGAAGTTCAGTGTGAAAAGTTATCACTTCGCTTGAAACCCTTCAATCCTTTGATTCTTTATTCTCCTGTGTTTGATATGAACCTCGCTAACTTGTGAGGAGACCCGTGATTGAATTAGTTCGAAAGAACCGCTTTAATATTCAGCTTGGATGGATGACCTAGACCCATTGCTTATAGGGAAGCAAGAACCTTGGTATAGGAGGACACCATGGTCGGTGATGGAGATCTGATTGATAAGTCTTGATGAACGCCACAAAATAACTGATAAGTTCAAAGAATTCTTTCAAGAACCAAAGATAAATTTAAACTCTCAATTTTATTAATTCGTAAACTAGAGAAAGTAGGGATAACATGCTTATAAATAGGCCAAAAAATATGAAGAACAAAACTAAATTCGACCACAAAGGAAACTAAGATATTCGGTTAAAAACAAGAAATGAAACAAAAATAAATTATATCTTCTTAAGCTACGCACACACTAAAACGTCCATAAGGAGAAAAAGGAAACTAGATAATTTTAGGACAAGACTCTAGAATCAAATCACCCAAATCAAGAATAAATCAAGAAAGAATCAGAACAATTTAGCAAGAATCAGAAATAAATCAACACCAAATTAGCAGCTAATCAAAAACAAATCAGCTCTAAAATAGCAACAAATCAACATCAAATCAGGAACAAATCAGTAGCAAATCAACACCAAATCTTTAGCAAATCAGCTCCAAAAATAGCTCCAAAAAAGGAACTAGATAATTTTAGGGCAAGACTTGCAATCAAATCAATCAGAATTAGGAAATATATCAAGAACAAATCAGAACAATTTAATGAAGAAATCAAGAACAAATCATAAATTTAATCAGGAACAAATCAACACCTAATCAAAATCTCCTCCAAAATAGCACTGGAATCAAGAAGAAATCAAAACCAAATTTGCAATAAATCAGCTCCAAAAATAGCACCAAATCAACAAGTCAAACGCCTTGGCTCTTGGTCCAAATTCGAATTTACTTTGATGACGTGAACCATCTTTGTTTCCTCTTTAGGGTTGAACACGTGAGCTCTTCTACTTGGACATCACAAATTAAAACATTAAGGGCTTCTTTGAATCTCTTGGCTCTAGTTCATGTCAACAGGCCAAGTAGGATTTCAAGCGAGTCCGCACTCCATTCCTTAGCCATGCCTCCATCATTCCCCTCCTCTTGAAAAGGATTTGTCCTCAAATCGTCAACTACATCAAAAGGACCCAAGTCAATGACATTAAAAGTAGCATTGACATTATACTCACCAGGAAAATCTGGCTTGTAGGCATTGTCATTGATTTGCTCGAGGACTTTAAAAGGACCATCGCCCCTAGGGAGCAACTTAGATCGCCTTTGTGCGGGAAATCTTTCCTTGCATATGTGCACCCAAACCCAATCTTCAGGTTTAAAGACAACTTGGTGATGCCCTTTGTTGGCTTGTTTGGCATATTGTTCCGTCCTTCACTCGATGTTGAGTCTTGCCTTCTCACAAATATGCTTAACAATTTGGCTTTATTTTTTCTATCTAGACTAACATACTTAGACATTGGTAAAGGAGATAAATCTAAAGGGATTAATAGATTAAAACCATATACAATCTCAAAAGGCGAAAATTTAGTGACAGAATGTATAATATGATTGTAAGCAAACTCAACATGTGGCAAACAATCTTCCCATGTTTTAATGTTCTTTTTAATGATAGCCCTCAACAAAGTAGATAAGGTTCTATTCACTACCTCGGTCTGACCATTGGTTTGTGGATGAAAAGTAGTAGAAAACAATAACTTGGTTCCTAACTTACACCATAAGGTCTTCCAAAAGTAACTCAAGAAATTTTCATCTCTATTTGAAACAACTGTCCTAGCCATACCATGCAATCTCACAACCTCCCTGAAAAACAGTTTGGCCACATGAGAAGCATCATCCGTTTTGTGGCATGGGATAAAATGAGCCATCTTTGAAAACCTATCCATAACCACAAAAATAGAATCCCTACCACGTCGAGTCCTAGGTGACCCTAAAACAAAGTCCATTGAAATATCAACCCAAGGCTCATTAGGAATAGGAAGTGGTGTGTAAAAGCCATTGGGTTGCACTCAAGATTTAGCTAGCCTACATGTGATACACCTCCCACAAATTCTCTCAACATCCCGTTTCATGTGAGGCCAATAAAAGTGTTCTTGTAAAACCCCTAAAGTCTTGGTTACCCCAAAATGTCTCTTCAATTCTCCACCATGAGATTCCCTCACTAATAATTCCAAATGGGAACAATTAGGAATGCACAACTTATTTTCCCGAAACAAGAACCCCTCACGTCTAAAGAACTTGTTATGGGTTGCTTTTTCACAACAAGCATATTCTTCACTAAAATCTTGGTCCAAAGGATACAATTCTTTAACGTGTTCAAAACCAAGCAATTTAGCATCAAGAGTAGATATTAAGACATACCTCCGTGAAAGTGCATCGACAACGAAGTTTTCCTTTACCTTTTCAGAGCGGATGACATGAAAGGTTTCTATGGATCAACTCCATCAATCAGGCATGTCTCTTATCCAATCTCAGGTTGGACCTTTCAAATGCTTTAAGGACTCGTGGTCGGTGTGAATCACAAATTCCTTAAGCCAGAGATAATGTTGCCAAGTTTCCAAGGCCTGAACCAATGCATACAATTCCTTGTCATAAGTAGGGTATTTTAAGGCTTCCTCACTTAGCTTTTTGCTAAAATATGCAATGGGTTGTCCTTCTTGCATAAGAATTGCTCCGATACCTAAACCTGAAGCATCACATTCAACCTTAAAAGTTTTTGCAAATTTAGGTAAAGCAAGTAAAGGAGCATGAGTTAGTCTTTCCTTGATCAATGGAAATGCTTTTTCTTGCTCTTCACCCCACTTAAACCCAACATCCTTCTTGATGACTTCGTTATCAAAAAAGGCTATGCTACTAAAGTCTCACAAATTGCTAGTAAAAAACCAAAGTTAAGTCCATGAAAACTTCAAACTTTCCTTACACTTGTTGGACTTGGCCAATCTTAAATCGCTTGAACCTTCTCTTCATCAACCTATATCCCTTGTGCACTAACAACAAAACCAAGAAACATAAGCCTATCATTGCAAAATGTGCACTTCTTAAGGTTAGCAAACAATCTTTCTTTTCAAACCATATCCAAAACAAATTTTAAATGAATCAAATGATCATCTAAGTTCTTGATATAAATGAGGATATCATCAAAATAGACAACCACAAATTTTCCAATGAAAGCACACAAAACATGGTTCATTAGTCTCATGAAAGTGCTAGGTGCATTAATTAACCCGAAAGGCATAACTAACCACTCATATAAACCATATTTTGTTTTGAAAGCAGTTTTCCATTCATCACCTTCTTTCATTCTAATTTGATAGTATTCACTTTTCAAATCACTTTTGGAAAAGATACAAGAACCATGTAACTCATGAAACATATCATCTAACCAAGGAATGGGATGAGGATACTTTACTGTTATGTTATTAATGACTCGGCAATCAACACACATCCTCCTTGTCCCATCCTTCTTAGGAATTGAAATCCCTGGAATGGGGCATGGACCCATGCTTTCCCTCACATATCCCTTTTCTATCAATTCACCAACTTGCTTTTAGAGTTCCTTTGCCTCATTAGGATTACTCCTATAAGCGGGTTAGTTCAGAATGGTAGCACTTGGCACAAAGTCAATTTGATGTTCGATCCCTCGGATATGAGGTAACCCTTTTGGAATTTCCTCAGGAAAGACATCTTCAAATTTTTGCAAAAGAGAGACAGTTGAACTAGGCAAAGAAGTGTCAAGTTGGTTAGTGTTAAAAGGTGCCTCTTTGTACAAAAGTACAATCATAGGCTTGTTTAAGAACAATGCTCTCTTTGCATAGAAATTGGTTTTTCTCTTTATTTTTCTCCCATCATTCAATTCTGCCCTCTTTTTTCTCTCTCATTTATCTCGGTCTCTCTTTCATTTTCTCTTAAATTTTTAGTCATTTTATTTTTGTCACTCTCTTTCTTTTGCTCACTCTCTTTCACACTTTTTCTTTTGTTCACTCTCTTTTCACTCTTTCTTTCGTTCACTCTCTTTTTCACTCTTTCTTTGTTCCCTCCTTTGCAACCTTTCTTTGATCTTCATAAACTCGTGAAGACCCGAGAAATTCCAATTCGGAAAACTGCACTCGATTACAAAATTGTAATTTCGTTAAAAATCCGTAATTTATTCTCTAGATCTCGGATGATGAAAATGGATTGCACTGCTGAATTGTCTCATTAATTTAGCTAGCTCCGAGTTGACACGCTTTCGAGGCATCGCATTTCGTGCCGTAAAATGATTTTACGCGACGTAAAGTCACATATAACACGACTCATGCCATAAGTGCTAAGGAGTAAATGATTTAAACGACTACCGGAAGACAGAGCCAATATCAAAACTGGGAAATGAAGGGACATAATGGTCATTTAGAGAAAAGTTTAAGTCACTAAATGACAAAAGATGGAATAGTGCTCTTCTCCTCAAATTCAAAAGAAGCAAAACGTGATTTGAAAAGAAAGGAGAAACCTCCGCTGCTTCAACATGCTTAGCGAGAGAGTCTCTTCTCTCTAGAAATACGCGATCGCACTGGGTCGACTCCGCCTTCGGCCGAAGAAAGACGTTTCACGCGGGAGCAGCTACGCTGCGGACTCCTGCCTTGTGAGTTTTAGACAAACTCCGAGAGGCAGGGGTTTCTCCTACTGGTTTTATTCCCTTGGGCACTTTGTGAATGTTTGAGTCGAATGAGGCCGTGAGGTCGCTTGATTCGCTCCAACTTCGAACCGAGTCGTTAGATTTTTGAAACTCCATGTGGACACCAAGACCGCCCACGAGCTTATTTTGGGTTGCTTATTGTGAAATCATGTGTTAATGTATGCCTTGATTTGAAAAAGGCCGGAATGGCCGTGGAAATGCGGGGGGTTCACAAAGTGAACCGATAAATGTTGAGGAACCGTAAACCCTAGGGTTTTACCGTTTCTAGGAATAAGTGACACTTAAAATATATATTTTGTGTGAAAATGTAAGATCGAAAGCTTTATCTTAAATCGACTATTGTTGAATACAAATGTTGGAGCTAATTTTGATGTATGAGTTGTATAATTACATAACATGATTGTGTGATTTGAATTATGCAAGTATATATTCATGTTTATATATTTGCATGTGATTAGACTGTATTGGAACTGGCATACATGCATTCCATATGCACTGGAACACCCTAGGATTATAGGAGTGAGTGCATGAGAAGAGTCTAGAGAAAAAGGTTCGGAGGGTTGTCCAAAAACATTAATTATCGGAGGGTAGTCCAAATTTAAAATATCAATCATCGGAGCGGCCCAATTGATATTCATCGAAGGGTAGTCCACAAACAAATAATATATCAATCGTCAAGCGCCCAACTTGATACGAGGCTTGTATGAAAGTGATGGGAGTCGATGAGGACTCTGGATCTCGAGTTGGTCATGGTGATATTCAAGCAGATCATGCATTTGCTTGAATGTGTGTTTAAATTTGAAATATCAGACCACTAGAGTGCAGAACACTAGTGGCAATTCTCCCATCGAGCATTAGCTCACTCCCGTCGCTGACCCCTTTACGTACAAGTGAGCGCATGGCGAGACGACTACCTTAGAGGCTGGAGTCTCTGTAAGAAAAGTTCCTGAACGCGGCCATTGCTTTACATGTATTAGAACTCTTTAAGTTTAATATATGTATTGTTAAAGAGTAAAAAATATTGTAACTCTTGTAACTATTGGGTATATAGTTGGATTCATAGTTGGTATGTAGAGTGAGTATTGTTCATGGGCCCAAGTGGTCGACATCTATGCGTCGACGCAGTAGTCAACCACCCCGGACTGGGGCGTCACGCTAGTATCGTGTTTCTAGGTATACGAATACCTAGGAGCTCGGTTGGGTATCCATCACCACTAGGTGGTCGGATGTGAGTATAGGTATATGGGAACCTATAGTCTAGGATCTGGCCAGCCTAGTCGAGCGAGAGCATCACCGCTAGGTGTGGTTCACAGATCTACAGTGATGAGATTACCTGGGAAATCACGGGATAACACTAGGACACGACATGCATGTGGTTGAGGTGTTTTGTGTGATTTGATGATTATGTTGTGTGAAAAATATGCATAACATGAATGATGGTGTGTATGCCATGTTGTGTGTATGATGTGTTATATTGTTATGTGCTTAATACTTAGCACATAGATGTGTTAGAAAAATGGTGAAGTTTTACAGTGAGTGAAAAATGGAACAAAAAGAAGAAATAAAATAAATTGGAATAAATTTATTTGGTTTAGAGGTGAAGAAATTTAATTTTTAAGGTTTTACAGAGTAAAACTGAAGAATAATAAATAAAATAAATTTTACTAAATTTAATTGGGTTGTTGGAAAATGAGAAGAAATTTTAAAGCCAAGAAAATAATATTTTTTTTAATTTATTTGGTTATGAGGTGACAAAATAAATTTCTAAGGTTTTATATGGTGTAAAACTGAAGAAAAGTGAAGAAAATAAATTTTTAGAAATTTATTTGTGTATTCTGAAAAAAATGGAAAAAAAAAATGAAGAACATAAATTTTTAGAAATTTATTTGAGTGTCCAAGAAAATGAAAAAAAGAATGAAAAAGATTATTACTTATTTTTTCAATCACTGAAAAAATATTAATAATGAAATAAATAAATAAAATTTTTGGTGCAGAATCATTTTCGGGCACGCCTCAAATGATATCAGTGAGGAAATAATTGTATTGCAAGAGAGTGGATTGTATCAGAGATTTAGGTTTTGAATACTTGAATTGTATTGCGCGAAGGCTTAAAGTAAAGGAATTGCATTGCAATACTGGTCATTGTATTGCGCAGAAGAAGGCTTGAGAAGAGTGGAGAATCACATTGCAATACACTATGTCAGACAGGTAGGCTGCTTCGAGGGCTGACTAGCTGTAATACACTACATTGCAATGAGGCTACTGGTTAGCTAAGAAACCGTATTGCACACAAGCCAGTGGGTCAGAGGGCTGCAACTTAGGCAGCGCTAATTTATATCGCAATACAATGGGGTTGTATCAGGACAAAGGCCGGGGCGCTGGGGCGTGCGCCGCACGCACTGAGCGCAGCGCGCGGCGCCAAGCAGCGGAAGTTGGGAAGGCGCGAGGAGGGCGCAGGCGTCGCGCGCAGAGCGCCGCGACATCGACACGGACTCGCTGCAAGGTCACGGCAGGCGCGCCGCGACACGGCAACCGCTTCCATACGCCGGGTTGGCACCCACGATAAGGCACCTCGAAGCCACGACACGGCATAGCGCGCCGCTCGGGCGCGTTTCAGGCGCTGCCAGAGGGGCGTGGCCGGGCCGGGTCGGCCGGGCTGTTGGTGCACTGCACCGCTTAGTTCTCGACTTCGCTTTGGACCCGCTTGACTCCAAGACGTTTCAGGAGTCACTAAATGAACACTGCTCATTACAGAAAATTTCAAATTTTTTTAAATTTAATTAAAATAAAATAAAATTAGACAAAATTTTCGAAAAATAAAATTTTCAAAAAAAAAAAATTGAAAATTTCTAAAATAAAATTTTGTTGAAAACAATATTTTAAATGCAAAATTGATTACCTTGCACTACCTGTAAATGCAAGGACAATGTGTATACACTGATGTACGGCGATTAGGTGTCTCGGCCGTGCTTTTATGCCTGTAGATAATCGACAGATTTAATCGCCACGCATCAGGTATATTAGTAGAGACGGTGACGTAGAGGACGCCCACCCGGACACTAGTCGCACCACCGGCATTTGACCAAATAATGATTCGATCACACAGACCCTTGTCGGTCGTAGGTATTACAAATAATGCTATCATCCGTGTCAGAGCAGCGTATAGAAGGAAGATCCTAGTAACCTCCAGAGGGTTTATAACGATCATCCTCCCATGACCACAGGGGAGGAGATCCGATGCAGGCCGACCTCATTGGTTCATGTAAATCGAGAAAGTGTTAGAGGCTAGCGGAGATTACCTCGACGACCCTGATTAGACTAGTCGCTCCAAATCAGAGGTGGGTGAGGACCAAGTGAGGCAGAAATGGGCAAGGACCCCAGTGACCCAGAGGCGATGACACGGGCAGAGTCGAGAGCCGCTCATGGGTAAGTACCTTCAGGATTCCGGGCAGCCCTCGTGAGTTCCTAGAGGCCAAGCAAAGGCGACCGTGGATGGATCATGCACTTAGGTTGCGCATTTCAAACACCGATCGATGATCACGCCGCCACAACCCGCCGGCTATGAGACTGAATGGTTGTCCATTCGCTGATCAGAGGACTTCGCCACAAGACAGGGATCCCGGCTGGGACAAACTCCCGACCATAGAGAGAGCTGGCCAGAGGTTGAGACCTTTAAAGGAGCCAAGAGGACGTGAGTTCTCCCTGTGATTGTGTGGCGAGAATAGATATTTATGGTTGCGAAGTTGGAGGTCCTGATCTACTTATAGTGAGACTCAGATCATGGACATGTCAAAGTTCTATGTCATCCAAGGGATGGATTGGCTGATAGCTTAAAGGATTGTTATCGATCGTGAGCGCAGGAGAGTTACCGCCTACACGCAGGATGGTACTCGTGTGGTATTTCAGGGGGACAAACATGATATTTTTCCCCAGACGGTATAATGAGTCCGTGTGTCGTGGATGGGCCATGGGTTGGCTAGCGAGCCTACTCTAGAGACGAGTGACTAGACTAGATCTACCTCGGCTGCCACGAGTATGCGGATGTTTTTCAAGATGAGCCACCCGACTACCCATGTGGACGTAGAGACTTCTAAAGATTAAGTCAGACTCTGGTATATCACTCCATCTCTATGACTCCGCATAGGATGCAGCACCAGCTTGAGAGCCAGAACCACCCGGGCCACAGGAGCTTATTGACAGTGGGTTCATTTGAACGAGCACTTCCACCATGAAGCCCGGTTTATTTTACGGCAATAGCAAAGACCCTTCGACCGTATCGACTACGCACAATGAATGTGGTTGGCGATCAAGAATCGGTACCCATTACCGAGGATTGACGGTTTGTTTGATCAGTTGAGAGGAGCGCGAGTCTACTCTAGCAAGATAGACCAGACCGTTAGCATCAGCTGAGAGTTGGGGTGATGCTGATATCCTTAAGACGGCTAAGAAGGCTATGGGCACTTGAGTTTACTGCACGTTCTTCTGACGACGAATCACAATGCATTCACGGATCTCATGCATAGGATATTCCAACCCTATTTAGACTGCTTGTCGTAGTCTTTGTGGATGACATCTGATCTACCCCAACGCAGTGGAGCATGAGTATCACTCGAGGATCTGCTTTACGCTTGTCAGAGAGACCATCACCGTACGCCTAAGTTCAAGAAGTGCGAGTTTTAGCTTACTCGAGGGAGATTTTTGGGACACGTGGTGTCGCATCGGGAGTGCCAAAATGCACTAGAGAAGGTTTTGAGGCAATGATGAGTCGAGAGACCGGGGCTCACTTTCGAGATACGTAGTTTCCTCGGGACTGGCCGGCATGCTGTGAGATTCATCAGAGATTTTCAGATAAAGACTCATGACTAGTCAGATCTTAAGGAGGTCAAGTTTGGAGTGGGATGACTGATGCGAGGCATCCCAGAGTTGAAGGACTTACTTCGCCCCATCTTGATAGTCCTTATTGTGGACAGGGTACATAGTGTATCATGATGCCTCGAGGGCCTGATTGGATGTGTTTTGATGCAAATCGGAGTGGTAGCTATGGTTCTCGCCGCTGAAGAATCACGAGCAGAATACCTCACACACGATACATGAGTTACGGTCGTAGTCTTTGCCTTGAAGATTTGGCGCCACTACTTATACGGCAAGGAGTTCGAGGTGTACCGTAATCATAAAAGTCCTGGCGCATATTTCACCAAAATGGACTCAAATACGAGGCAACGCAAATGGATGGAGTTCCTAGAGGATTACGACTTACTTTGCATTACCAACCGAAGGAAAATGTGATGGCTGATGCAATCGCCTAAGTCACGAGGAGCGCTTTGGCTAGTATAGCTTCTCGTTGAAGCCGGGCGGATGCTCGGTGATCGGTGGGACAGCCGTGGCTACAAAGATAGCGAAAGTACCGTGTGGTACCTGGGGAGTTTAGTGGCTACATCCTTCATGAGCAGAGAGATTGAGTCCCAAAGGCAGACGCAGAGATAAGTCCATCGTGACCGAGTACACGCACGCGTGACGAGAGTCGAACTGCTCACGAGATGGTAGTCTTCTTTATATAGGGACGTAGTGGTTCCCAATCGATCGACGGAAAAAGGAAATTCTGCGGAGTTTCACCTTCTCGATTTGTCAGGTATCCGTGGCACGTAAGATGTACCAGATCTTCGGGCCGCTTCAGATATCGAGCCGGACGTAAGAGACACGCAGGACTTCGCGCGACGATGTCTCACGTAATAACATGTTAAGCGCCGAAAGCATCGGCCGCCAGGCTAATACCATCGAGTGTACGAGTGGAAGTGGGAACATGTCACGATGGACTTTGTGACCCATCAGCCACGACGCCGCAGGCATGACGCGGCAGGGTGATAGTGATCAAGCCTCACTGGAGTCGGCACATTTCTAGCCGTGCGGATGACCTTCGCCGAGATTTTGCCGTTATACACTGAGATAGTCCGCCTACGGAGTACTGGGTGATCCATAGTGCTCGATAAGGACCCGAGGTTTACGACGCACTTTTGGAAGAGTTCCCAAAAGGCTATGGGCACACGGCTGACCATGAGTACATTGCTCCACCGGGATATGGTCGGGCCCGAGAGACTATATTGCGTGTTGGGAGATTATAAGTCATGGCATGCGCTCCCGATCATAAGGGTGGCTGGGAAGAGCACTGCCCTTAGTGGAATTCGCCTATAACAACAAGCACAGCGAGTACACGTATGGCAATCGTATGAGGCATTGTATGGGAGGCCTCAGATCATCGTTATAACGACCAAGGTGGGAGAGCTCCATCACCGGGTCCCGATTTGATTAGAGACACTCCGAGAAGGTGAGCTTGATATTTGCATAAATGTTTTCTCACTCCGCCGTAGCCGCGTAAGAGCTTATGCAGATAAAGGACAGCCGAACCTTAGAGTTCGAGGTCGGGATCACGCCTTCTGAAGGTTATGCCTAAGAGGAGGGTCGTTCGCAAGCGGAGTTATCGCCGAGGTTCATCGAACCCTTCGAGATACCGAGAGCAGGCACCGCTAGCGTATCGGTTAGCATTACCGCCAAAGACGTCAGTGTCCACAGGTGTTTCACGTCCCATGTTCAAAATACACCCGCCCAAATTTCATGTATGGATCGGGGACGATCGAGGTCGACAAGGATGGGACCTTCGAGGTGGACCGCAGCATTGTCGATAAACAGGATCGCTCATGACGAAGACCGCGGAGGCTAGCGCGGGTACTACGGAGGCACTACGTGGAGTGGAGGAGTCCACGTGGGAGCCGCAAGGACACGACGCGCGGGCCACCATCCTTCTTGGTTAGGATGAAGGCAATGCGGGTTTAGCCGCTAAGATTTGTAATGACTGCTTTTTTACATGCATGGTAGAATGCACGCTGCATATGCATGTGAGTGATTAGATGGTCCCGACTGAGACGAAATTCCTTTAAGGAGGGGAGAATAAGACCCAAGAAATTCCACTTCGAAAAAGGGCAAAATCGTAATTTCGACACAAATTGTAATTTCGTTAAAACCGCACTTATTTTCTAGATCTCTTGATGACAAAACGGATATCTGAAATGTCTCACGACTTAGCTAGCATTCAAATTTCGCTTCGACCTCGAGACAATCTGACCGACACGCTGGCGGCATTGCATTTCGGGTGTCGTGAAACGATTTTCGATGCAATCGAAGTCACATATAACACGACTGTTTCATAAGTGGTAATGAGTAGAAATGATAAAAAATGGATGAAATGAGATAAAGAATTTAATATCAAACTGGAAATGAAGGGACATAATGGTCATTTAAAAAGTTTAAGTCACTAAATGACAAAAAGATGGAATAGTGCCTTCTCCCCACCCAAAAAGGGAGCAAAACGACGGAAAAGAAAGGAGAAACCCAAAGAGTTTCAATGGCGTTCTTTAGGTGAGAGAGAGTCTTCTCTTAGGAAATACCCGCGATCCGACCGGGCCGCGCCTTCCGCCGAAGGAAAGACGCTCTACGGAGCAAAGTTACGCCGTGGACTCCTGGTTTTGTGAGTTTAGACAAACTCGAGAGGTAGGGGTTTCTCCTACTGGGTTTTATTCCTTAAGCACTTTGTGAATGTTTGAGTTTAATGATACTGAGGTGTCGCTTTCGACGTTCCAACTCTTGGAACCAAGTTGTTAGATTTTGAAACCCATGTGGACAGTCCGTGATTGTCCACGGGCTGATTTGGGTTGCTTATTGTGAAATCATGTGTTAATACATTTTGAAAATGCCGAATGGTTGAAATGCGGGTTCACAAAGTGAACCGATAAATAAAAGTTGATGTTGGAACCGTGAAACCCTAGGTTTTACCTGCTCAGAATAAGTGATACCGAAAAATATATTTTTGTGTAAAATGTGTAAGATCGAGTGATTCAAACTGAATTGCTCGTGTTTGATCATTAGCCCAAGTGAGCTAATTCTTTGATGTAATGAGTTGTATAATTACATAAAGATGATCAGGTGATTCACTATGAGAAAGATATTCATGTTTATATATTTGCATGTGATTGGGATCAGATTGAACTCGGCATACATGCATTCCATATGCACCGAACACCCTAGGATTATGGAGTGAGTGCATGAGAAGAGTCTAGAGAAAAGGTTCGAGGGTTGTCCAAAACATTAATTATCTGAGGGTAGTCCAAATCTAAAATATCAATCATCTGAGCGCTCCAATCGATATTCATCAGTAGTCCACAAACAAATAATATATCAATCGTCGGAGCGGCCCAATTGATATATATATATACATCGGAGGGTTGTCCACAAACAAACAAAATAATAACTTTCATACGAGGTTTAGGCGAAAAAGATGGAAGCCTGAGGACTCTGATCCAGTCATGTAGACATTCAAGCAGACCATGCATTTGCTTTGAATGTGTGTTTAAATTGGAAACATCAGATCAGCACTTAGGAGGTGAGTAGCCCACTTTAGGCGACATTCTCCCACCGAGCATTAGCTCACCCCGTCAGGACCCCTTTTACAGGTGTAATGTGGAGGTGCGAGGAGAAGACTCGTCTTAGAGGCTGAGTTCTAGAAGAAAGCCGGATTGTGGCTTTGATGGTTTTACATGTATTAGAACTCTTTAAGTTTAATATATGTATTGTTAAAGAGTAAAAAATATTGTAACTCTTGTAACTATTGGGTATATAGTTGGATTCATAGTTGGTATGTATAGTGAGTATTGTTCATGGGCCTAAGTGGTATTACTCATGTGATTGGATATATTGGATTATATTGTAATCGTTGGGGATGGTGGATATGCGGTATTATATTTGGGTAGAGCTCCCCGTACAAAGGAGACCCGCCCTATTTTTCCGGGCAAGGCCAAGTGAAACCCAACATCCACTTCCCAGATCAAGGTTGACTGCAGTCAACGGACTTCGATTTGGGGCGCCAACCGACTTGGTGTCAAAGGAACAAGAGGATCAGACATTGGTTGCATACTAACGAGTAATTTACCGTGAAGTCAGTCATGCTTAACTTTATTGTCAAATTGTCATGGTCTTCCTAATAACAAGTGTCTAGCTTGCATCAGAACTACATCACACAAAACTTCATCTTTGTACTTTCCAATGCTAAAAGATATTAACACTTGTTTATTCACCTTTAGCTCCCCACTATAATTCAACCATTACAATTTATAAGGTCGAGGATGCTTTCTTGTTGGCATCCCTAGTTTCTCCACCAGGGCTGTGCTGGCGACATTAGTGCAACTGCCCCGTAAATGATCACACTACATACCTTGTTTAGGACGTGTCACCTAGTGTGAAAAATGTTCTCCCGTTGCCCCTCGTCATCTTCCTTAGCTTGCACACTTAAGGCCCTCCTGACCACCATCAGTTCTCCTTGGACAACATACTCCTTATCATCGGCATCCTTTAAGGATGGCATAGAATCACAATTCGACTCGTTGTCCATTTCAATCTCACAATTTTCCACATCACCATAACTCTTTTGTTCGGACATTGGCTTGTTATATGACCCCTGACTTGGCATTTAAAACACTTAATATCATGATTTCGAGTAGTGAAAGAATCGGGTTTACCTTGATTTCCTTGGATGGTCACCTCTTGTTTTTGTTCTATTTTGGGCTTGGTGTTGGGTGGCTTCTCTTCCTTCCTCCATTGATTCAACTTCCAAGTGGATAAACTTAGACTGCTACCACCCCTCCTATTGACTTGATTCTCAATCTTGATAGCCATATGCACCATATCCTTCAACTCCACATAATGTTGCAATTCCACCACATTTTGAATCTCCCGGTTTAAACCCACCAAAAACCTCATTATTGTAGCCTCTCGATCTTCTAAAATATTTGCTCTTGCCATTGCAACCTCCATCTCCTTATAATACTCTTCCATACTACGGTTGCCTTTCCTTAGGTTTTTTAACTTATTGTACAACTCCCGGTAGTAGTAAGTTAAGACAAACCTCTTCCGCATCACCCTTTTCATCTCTTCCCATTTTCCCACCGTTGGCTCCCTATTCCTTCTTTTATTCAAAACTAGTTAGTCCCACCACACTATGGCATAATCCGAGAACTCTATGACAACAAGCTTCACCTTCTTATTTTCAGAATAATTGTGACAATAAAAAACCATCTCCACCTTTCTCTCCCACTCAAGATATACCTTAGGGTCATTCTTTCCTTTGAATGATTGAATCTTCATCTTAATAGTATGCAAATTATTATCTTCCTGATTCATAGCTTCTCTAAGTCCCCCCCCATACCTCCTATCACTAACAACCGAATCATGATCAATCTCATCCTCAAAACCATCCCCATCATATTCTTCTTCTTTTATCCACACCCTTCTTTTTAGCAGCCTCTCCCTTCTACGCCTTATTGGAGGGTTTCGTGGATGCTCGAAGCTTTGCTCCACCCTCTCATGGAATTGTTCCAATTCAACCCTAAACATCCTCTTTACTTCACTAGTTAAGGCCTCCATAATAAACTTCATGCCAATTCCTCCCGTCACACCTTCGAATGTGTCATTGTTTGACATATTACTACAAAAAACAAGGTTAAAAAAAAAAAAATAGGACCTCACAAATCACCCTCACATGTTTTCACTTAAAGAATGATTCACTCGGTTCACTCGTGTTTTCACATAATTTATTTGGATTTTTCTCATTTTAATGTTCTTACCACTCTTGCCTTTTGCACTCATAATCTCTCTTTCGGTTCTTTTGGAACTAATCAAACAAATCAGATTTTTTTTTCCGCAAAATTCAATCAAAACCCTATCAAAGGAAAGGTTGGTGGTGTTAACCAATATTCAAGTCTTACTTTAAGCAATAAAGGTTAGGGTCACTAACAAAAAGGACACCAAAAATTGCTCAGTTTGTTACCGACTTTTTTTATACTATGGTGGGGACTTGATTTCCAGCAACTAAGATGATGATAAACCTATAGGAAAAAAAAAATTTCTTGACTTCCAAACTCTTTTTTTTTTCTTTTTTCCCTTTTTTTTTTAATTAACTTGGGATGGATGGTTCAATAAAAGGAAGACAAACAAAGATTATATCCGATCAAGAATGAAGAAAATCGGAATTGGGATGGAGTAGAGAATAGGTTGTGAATGAAATTGTGGTTAAACGGAATATAGAAGGAACAGATGAAAGTGGTGACTAAGTTGGGTTCAGACATAAAAAAAAGTGTAAAAGATAGGCAAACCAAAAAATAGAACCTGTTGCTATGATACCAAATGATACGAACCCCGCCAACTTGTGAGGAGACCCGTGATCGAATTAGTTCGGAAGAATCACTCTACTATTCGGCTTGGATGGAAGACCTCAATCCATTGCTTATAGGGAAGTAAGAACCTTGGTATGAGAGGACGCCACAATCGGTGATGGAGATCCGATTGATAAATCTTAATGAACGCCACAGAATAACCGATAAGTTCAAAGAGTTCTTTCAAGAACCAAAGAGAAATTTAAACTCTCAATTTTATTAATTCGTAAACTGGAGAAAGTAGGTATAACACACCTATAAAAAGGCCCAAAAAATATGAAGAACAAAACTAAATTTGACCACAAAGGAAACTAAGATATTCGGCCAAAAACAAGAAAGGAAACAAAAATAAATTATATCTTCTTAAGCGACGCACACATTAAAACGTCAATAAGGAGAAAAAGGAAACTAGATAATTTTTGGACAAGACTTGGTAATGAAATCAGTCGCAAATAAGAAACAAATCAAGAACAATTTAGCAGTAAATCAAGAACAAATCAACAACAAATCAACACCAAATCTACAACAAATCAGCTCTAAAAATAGCAGCAAATCAACAAGTCAAACGCCTTGGTTCTTGGTCCAAATCCGGATTTACTTTGATGACGTTGATCATCTTTGTTTCCTCTTTGGGGTTGAACGCATGAGATTCTTCCACCTTGGGCATCACGAATTAAAACATTAAGGGCTTCTTTGAATCTCTTGGCTCTAGCCCGTGTCATCGGGTCAAGTGAAATTTCAAACCGGTCCACACTCCATTCCTTAGCCATGCCTCCATTAGTGTTTGTCTAAGTAATTCTCTCCTTTGGTTTTACCCTTTGGTACAAATATATTTGAAGTGGATTGTTCGTTGCATGACAATTGGAAGGAGACCGACATGAGGATGGGTGACAAAAAAACCTTGGAAGGTCGATGTGTGAGGAAAATCCTTATATTTTAGGCTATATTTGGTACTTGATAATGAGGAATAAAAATCAATATTCTTATTTTTCTTTGAGTATGAGTGAATTTTGGTGATTCAATTTTTATATTTGTATGCACCTGGCTATATAATTTTACAAAAATCATATTGTTCCTGTTTTGATATTTAATAATAATCAAAAATTAAAAAAACTCTAAAAATAACTAAATTGATAATAATATATTTCCACATATCTCCTATATGTTCATCCTACCTTTTGACCACTTGAGCCAGACCTCGATAGCACATACTTCGAGTTAAAATCAATGAAAATCTCATTTACAAACGGGATTCATTTATATTGAAATAATTTCTAATTTCATCTTTATTGTCATGAAAGTAATTTGAATTTGAATATAGAAATGGATGAAAAAAATGAATAATATATCTGAAAATGACCTTAAGTTGGAAAAAAAAAATTTACGTCCCTTTTTAGAGGAGAGATTAAAGTTGTGTTGGATTTTTAAACGTTTAGTAACGTTTTTTTTTTTTGGTGTGAATAAATTGTAATAAATATGTTTTAAATTAGTAACTTTTTTTTGTGTGAAATTAGTAACGTTTTTTTAGTGTGAATAAATTGTAATAAATATGTTTTAAATTATGTTTTGGAAACGGTTTGTATTCTCAAGGTACTGAGCTATTTATCGGCCTATACGGCTGAAAAGATACACTCAGGTTACTCAGCGACAGAGTGAAGGCTTATTCAAGTGGTATAGAATTTTAGGGTGCAATTTCCAGAAATTCTCAAGCACTCAAGCAGATCCCGGGAGACGAACACCCAATCGACACAAGCACCGTGTGTGGAGCGACCCGCTTTTGCTGAAACTGCGGTTTCTGCCGGTGCCTCGAATCATACTCGTATTCATATTCGGTTTGTTGAACGGGTTGTTTATTAATCTTAATTTCATTTTATTTATTGATTTGTAATTTAGAATTTGCTATCATCTTACATGGTAAGTTATATTTATGTAATTTATATAATCTCTCAAGCATCGTGTGTGTAATTGATAATCAATCTAAAACGACCTGCTTTTGAGTAGTGAACAGTCAAGTGGAAAGGATCTTTCCCGGTTTATTTTGTTAATCTAATCTTGCTGCAGACAAAGAATATCCGGATTAAATTTTTTTTCTCACGTAAACTTGGTTTAAATTTGTTTGAAAACCTGGCTTTTATTAAATTTTCGACATTTGATTAAGAATCAAAATTAAAATTTTGAAACAACGGATTCTAAATTCTCATGTCGACGAAGAGATAGGCACCGGCACGACTGAGTTCAAGTGGTCTAATTGTGGTTTTTCTTGATCGACCGCCAACCGGCACAACCGTCGCACGCATGCGGGCTTCGCTACCGAGCGCGGCTCGGGCTCGCTGAAGCCGACTGCGGAGGCTTTTAAGAAGCGGGCTACGCGTTTTTGGGCCAAAGCGGCGCGCGGTGGGCCGGCCGGCATGTGTGGGCTCGAGAGCGTGGTACGCGGTCGCGTCGGTTTGATGGATACACGCTGAAGTCGCCGCTGGTCGGGTCTGGCGCAGGCCGGGCCGCGTGGGTCGGGCTAACCCGCTTGTTGCGTCGACCGGGCATCGCCGACGCCGGGCGCCGGTGGCGCCGACGCGGGCTGATGACGCGGTACGCGCGGCCGACATCATCGAGAGAGAAAAAATTTCCTTGCTGAAATATTATTTGTTGCATTTTTTTGAAAGCAATAAATTAATAGTTTTGCTTTGAAATCGTGAAATGGCCAATGGGGGAATCTTCCAACTCGCTTTTGTCTTTAGTTTGAATTTGTTGCGATTTTTGGAAAGCAAAGTAGCTCCTTCTTTGTGGCTATTACTGGTTTTCAAGTGGATGAACTATCGAATTGATTGAATTTAGAGCATGACTTTATGAACAAGTGTTATTATAGAAGGGTTAAGCATTATGGTTATGTTTGACAGATGATGTTAGTTCCAAAATAACAATAAAGACATGGGGTTTAGAAGAGCTTAAGAGTAAAAATTAATCAAGTAAGAAGAAAGGAGAGCAAGATTATACTACAACACAAAAATGTATAAGATCATTTTCTGTGGGACTAGGGTAATGAATCAACAATGTAGACCCTCTTTACTAAATGTGAAGAACCGGGTGGTGGTTTAGTGCAAAATTCAGTATCTTACTCTTGCATGATGAACATTACTACCTTTATTATAATTGATGGAAGCATGTTTCTAAACTATGGGTATTCTCCCATGCTTAGGAAACACCAAAGAAGAGATTGTATCAAGAAAGAGGATCAATTGATCAATCCCTTTGATGAATTCATGTTTCTTTTCTGTATATAGTTTCAATTAGTCTAGCCAGGGTTGCTCCAAACTACACAACAAAGGTACAGTATTAGCGTGATCTTTGGGAACGCCGTTTTTTTGTTGTCCGACGCGGTGGTGTTTGTCAAAATGCTTCTTAAAGTATGTGGAATAGTCGTTAAGAGTCTTTTTCTAATGCTTTCATTTCATTTCTTAATCAGAATATCGATACAATGGGAATACAGGATCCATTTTTCTAGTAAATGCTACAGTTGAGTTAGGGAATGTTTGGTTAGTGATTTAGTTTTATTGAAAATAGGTTTTGTTTTCCCCTATCCTTGTTTTTTCAAAATAAAAATCAGTTTTTAAAATAGTTGAAAAGTTGAAATAAATCAAGCCATTCATTAATCACTAACGATCAACGCTTTTACCTACGTAATTAGGTTATTTATATTTTTTTTCATCTTTTACACAAGACCAATATAAATAAAATAAAAAGGCTAAAAACAAGTGGTGAGATGGGAATGGGGAGGTCTTTTATCCAGAAAAATTATTGCAAACAAAGAGAAAGAGGTTTTTTTTTTAAAAAAAAACATAAATATAAATTTAAGCATAGGAGGCTATCAACACCTAAATCATCGACTTGTAAGCTTAACAGCTTTTCAATATTAGTTGATATATCTGCTGCATTGTATTTAAGTATGGAAAATTCATGTACAATTAGCTTGATGTTAAAGAGATTTTTTTTTATTATTCGCTTGAAAGCATTGTTGCATTCCACATTTCCCTTTTTGGTACATGATCATTTTGAAGGTATTTTCATGCCCTTCTATCGCCCTTTCTTGATTTGGAAAAATTTTAAATGTCAATTAAATTTTTTCCGTAAAAATGACCTATTTCCATAAAAAAAAACCCCATGTATAAATATGAATGGGATTGACAATCCCTCTCGTTCTCTACCGCTCCATCTCTCCCTGTGTTTTCGATTCTGCTTTTGGGAGAGAACCAAGAGACTTTACCGCCAACCATACTCGTCTATAAGGACTTGCTCACCAATAATCTCCTTCTTTCTTTCTTTGTTTTCTGATTTATTACACCTTTGATTCTAAGCTTTTTAGGGTTTTTTCTACTTAAAGATCTATATTTACTTTGAAGTTTCTAGGCTACTTTTGTGATTTGATTCATGATCTCTCATACATGATGTTTGATACTTTGTTTTTTTATGAATTAGATTTCAGCTAGTGAAGAGAACTATTGTTCTACGGCGGAGAGTGGAGAGACCAAGGGTTGAAAGTTTGGGTTTAGTAAATCCAATTTATTTTTTGACTCAAGAACTTCAAACTCCACACATTAGGTAAATTGTACCAAATTCTTTTGAGTTATCTACTTTGGTGAAATTTGAGAAAATTTATAAATCTAAATTTCCTGTTTGGTCTTATTTGTTTCTTAGGAAATTGTTACTTTAAGAAGGTTTGAAGTTCACTGACCTAATTCCAGTACATGTTTCCTTAATTACTCATTTCTTTTATTTAATTATATCCAGAAGAATGAAAAGACTTATTTTTCTTGTTTTACACGCTTCAAAAGAAGGTATGAGTCCGGTTCCAATTCCTAGGAAATTACCCAACTAAAGCTAATACAAGGGTCAACACCATAAATTATTTAAGACCCAAGGACTGAAACATGTCTCATGCCATCAAAGTTTGTATTCTTTTGGCTTTTGGGAAACAAAAGAAACAAAATTGAGAAAATTTATGAAATTCAATCATGGGTCCCTGCCCCTATTATAGGTTTCATAGTTGAGTCTGTTCTATGATCAAAATAATTATCTATATGCACAAATTAAATATGACCAAATAAGTCTACATGTCTGCCTCAATTGGTAGAGCGTTCAATGTTTAAAAAGGCATAACCACGAGGGAGTGGAGGAATCCCAGAGGTTTGAATTTACCACATTGTAACAAAGTGGTTAATATCCTCAGTTTCTATCAATAAACTTGCAAATGAAAACATTAATTTTACTAAAATTTGTTATTATATTTTGGAATCAATTTTGTTCAAAAGAGTTTATAGAAATATTAATGAAAATGAAGGTGATAGAATCCAAGAGGATAGCTTAAATTAGTTAGTGCAAAATGGTTGACAAGGGAATTAATGAAAAGTCCAATGTAGAAGATGCTTCGGTAGAATTAAGAGCAAACTATTTTTCCTTTGAACCATAGCCAGGATTAGTCTTTAACTGAAACTGGTGCTACTCCTAGAAAAAGAAAATCAAATTCCTCCTTGCAAGGGGTCAATAATGTTGAGAAGAGTTTTATTGGTTGTGCGGTGGATTGTGTTGAACTTTCCGACTATCAACTTGAGATTCATGTTTCTATTTTGAGGTTAAAATCTTGAACCATCCCATAAGGTGTACTTGACATTTATGTGTTATTTCAAGGTTAAAATTCTAAACCATCCTCACGCTTTCTTTATCCATATGTAGCATGAGCAATAAATGGGCCTTCTAATATCCCTTGCTGCGGGAGCAATGGACCATCTTTTGATTGCTAGTAGGGGTTTATACCAAGACTAGATTGAGCCCATTTGTTTTCATTCTCGTGATATAGGAAGTTGTTGGAACAACGCTAGTATAGAAACAAATGATAATCTATAATTAGGCTTTGCAGACATGGTTATACCATATAAAATGGTAGGAGAAGAAATTATCGGGCGAATGGGTGGTTATTGATCTCTGTATATCGATTGTAGAAAATTTCCCATGTTTCATTTCTTTTTTTAAATTTTGGAAAAATCAGAGATATGTTTTCAAATTATTTTACATGACCAATTTCCTCCAGACGGTTTAGCTTATTTCGACTAAGTTGCTATTTGCTTCTCTTTTTGGGTTTTCAATTTTCTAAATGGAAGCCTGAGTAAGCCTTTGTTTCTTCATTGTGATGTTTTTCTTAGACTTTCTCAACAGCCAAATGCCCATTTTCTTGTCACTTTCTCCCCATTTATTTGTAGATTCATTTTTTTTAATTATCTTGAGGAAATGTTTAGATAATAGGAATCTCGAACATTGAGGTTATTCTCTAAAAATTACAAAGATGAGGGAGAGAACGTGCACAGGTATGAAATTTTAGTGGGTCGTGCAGCTTTAATTATTATTTATTCAAGTACATTTTTATTTTCTATCGATTAATCTATTGGATTCGTCTTCTATGTCCTCTCGTTTGTTTCTCATGGAACTGGAAGAAAATGAAAGAGAATCCATTTTGAAACTAGAAGAACACTTAATGAGTTTTAGGTTTTTTTATTTAATAATCTTACATTACATCATAAGTTGGTATTGAAATCTGGTGATGCATATGAGTCACTACTTCACGTAAATGTTATTTGTACAAAATGAGAACATAGTTTTAGGTTAGATGAGCTTATTCTTTTTCTAAAAACTTTGATTGTTTAATATTTAGGCTTATTTGGTTATATTTTAAGATCCTTGCTTTCTTAAAGAAGACCTATTTTCTTATATATTACTCAAATGAATTTTATTAGATTTAGATAGTTCGTGAAGAAGCAAATTTAGTGATGTTGTGATACATGAATTATAGTTGTTAAGATATGAACATCTTGATAAGTCTTATTGATAAGCCTATACAAGAATTTTAGCGGCCTTTTGGTGTTTTATGAACATCTTGGTCATACTTTGAACATGTTGCAGGTAGTTAGATTGACTGGTCCCTAGATTGCTAATTATTGTTGAGGCTACTAATAGGCAAGTACTTTTAACACCAATTTGGTTTTTAAATACACTGTTTCCAGCTTTGATTT
Source organism: Tetrastigma voinierianum (assembly GCA_016808115.1). Lineage (NCBI taxonomy): Eukaryota > Viridiplantae > Streptophyta > Magnoliopsida > Vitales > Vitaceae > Tetrastigma > Tetrastigma voinierianum. Next base: position 83,954 of record JAEQBH010003280.1, read on the forward strand.
TTGTGTACTATGAATGCTAATTGTTGAAGGTATTTACGTTTAGATATAGTTAATGGAATTTATGAAATTGGATATTGTATGTATACTATTACTCGTTTGTATCGACATTCGTGTCTGGGTCTTTAAGGTTATGTTCGGGAACCCTAACTCCAAAAAATGTGAGGGAAAGAAAATAGGAGGAAAGATGGGAGGAAAGAAAAAGCTAGGAGAGGAAAATAAAAAAATTTCCTTCTTTGGAAAACTCAAGGGAAAAAGATAAGGAATCTATTTTCTATCTATGACCATAAAGAGAGATGATGATCAGTATTTTCTTAATTTCATTGTATATCATTCAACTGAGTAATTTATGTTACATATCAGGGCGTGTAAAATGAGTTCCACTAGAGAATGGATGTATTTAAGGCTAACAAATGGATTGCCTAACCAATCATTTATATCGGGAGTCGAAGAATTTGTTCAATTTGAACTTAGTCGACTGTAAGGCGTGATTTAATCACGTTAGTTGTCCAATGTGATAAGAAAAGTACAAAATAAGAATTTTGTTGAGGTTAACAAGGCAAGGTTCCATCTTTATAAATACAGTTTTGTCCCTAATTATCGTGTGTGGTACTTGCATGGTGAGACCGAATCATCTATATATTGATAAGGTATTATAATGTGAATATCACTCACCATCATGCAATAACAACAATGTCGGATCATTGACAACATTTTTTCGTATGGTTTATGATGCGCCGTCCACGCTTAATGCTAATATTGTTGAAGAATCAACCCAACCACACAAAATTTTTATGACATGCTTAATGCTGCAAACCAAGAAGTATGGCCTAGTTGTCAAATGCACTCACAGTTATCAGCCACTACTTGAATGCTTCACATCAAGTCAAAGCATTGATTGTATGAACGGTGTTATGATGCTTTGTGTCAGTTTATGAAGGAGTTGTTGCCGAATGATAATGTTATGACCGACAGTTTCTATGAGACCAAGAAGCTTGTCAAGGGAATTAGGTTGCCAGTCTATAAAATTCATACTTGTCTGAATGGCTATATGATTTATTGGGGGTGATGACTCAAAATTAACTCAATGCAAATTTTGTAACCATGCTCGATATCGACCACAAACTATTAATAGACAAAATCTTGTGCCATATAAGAAAATGTATTACTTTCCACTAACACCAAGACTTCAATGCTTATATGCTTCAAAAGCCACTTCTGAGAGTATGAGATGGCATGATGATCAATTTGTAGAAGATGGTGAGATGCACCATCGTTATGATTCTCTTGCATGGAAACATTTTAATGTTATGCATCCCTCATTTGCAATTGAAAGCCGTAATGTCATATTAGACCTATGTACTAATGGATTTCAACCATTCGACTAATATGAGAGTCAGTATTCTTCATGGCCCGTTATTCTCACTCCATATAATCTGCCCCCAGAAATGTGTATGAAGGAACAATACATGTTTCTAACAGTTATTCCATACCCTAGAAATTCGAAGGACAAGTTATGTGAAACCCCGAGAAAATCCTAATTTTCTGAAAAATGGTAAAATGGTAATTTTGATCAAAATCCATAATTTTTCTAGATCTCGGATGATGAAACGAACTTCACCGTTGGAATCGTCTCATGAAATCTAGCTACCACGTTGAATTTCATCAAATTCCAAGATACCGGAATTCAATGCCGAGGCAACGGCTCAGGCGACACTGGCACATTTTGAGTGGCTCACAGTGTGCCACGTGTCAGGTGCAGATTTATTCAAACAAGGAGAGCCAAGTGGGGCCCATGTGGACATGTGGCATCTTCTAATTGGATGGAAAATCCAAAGTGGGTGGATAAAGTGGATAAGGAAATCCAATTAGCTAATGATGGCTTGACAAGTGGCAAATAAGGGGACAAAAGAAGACATCTCTTCTACATTTGGCCTGGTGTGTGCAGTGGGGGAGGGGGAGAACAAATTTTGAGAAAAGGGAGGGTTTTTAGAGAGATAAAGTCCAACTTCTCTCTAGATTTCCTAGTGTTTGGACCGCGTCTCATCGGGCAAGGTTGTGCTTGTTCTATCGGGCTGCAGCAAGGCCACGCACAAGACTCCGCTTTGTGGAGTTTCGACAACTCCGGAGGTGGTTTTTCCTACTTGGTTTAATCCTTGCTTAAGCATTTGTTAATGACTTGGAGTGTTTGAGGCTGTGAATGGCCGTTTGGTCGGTCCCAAAACTTGGGACTGAAATGATGGAAATTAGAGAACCGTTTTGGACAGTCCACAGGCTATTGGTATGGCTTGTGTTATAATTGTGTGTTAAATTGTGGTTTTGGGTGTTGTGAGGCCGGAAATGGCCACAGATTTTGGTTCCAAGTAAATGGAACCGATGTTGATGAGGGGGCTGTCCATGGACAGCCCACACACTGTTTTTGGGGACTATTAAAAACAGTCCCGACTTTCGTGTTGGACCGAAAATTTCCATGTGTTATTTGCATAAAATTTTCTTAAATGAATGACTTGAATCATAGGAAACATTATGTTAATGCATGGAATGTAAATGTGTTACTATTATGTTTTGAATTATATGAAATATAATTGTGTGTGAGCCATTGGAATTGAATTGTTAATTAGCCCATGTGAGCTAATTTTGATGTTATTGCCATGAATAAATAACATGTGGTATGTATGTGAATTTTGTCGATATATGCATGATGACATATTGGCATGTGTTGTATGAAAATGACATAATGCATTTCATATGCACCGAGGCAACCTAGATCAATAGGTGTGAGTGCATGACATGAAAGAAAAATGAAAATGGTTGTGCAAGGAATTTCAAGGAAGATTTTCCGAAGAATTGTTTTGAGAATGGTCCAACAGTTCATCTCGAAGGCTAACCCATGACTATTTCGGAGAATTACCCAGCAATTCACCTCGAAGGGTTGTCCAATAGATTTTACCGAAACTCGGTAGTATGTTTTCGAGAATAAAAACCTTTTGTTTTGAAAATAGTGTTTTCTCACACTTGGCTTAGGCATGCGTGAGGAAGTCAGTGAGGGCTCGAGGAGTGGGAAAGGGGGGAAAGGGTGAGTCACATTCTCATCCACATCATGTAGACATTCAAGTAGGATCATGTATTTGCTCGAATGTGCTTGGTTACCATTACATGTGCACTTAGGTGGGGAGTAACCCATGTAGGAGATTATCACCACGGCATTGCTCAATTCTATCAAAGAACATTATTTTAGGTAATAGGAGTGTTCGTGAAGATGGCGCCTATTAGAGATCATGGAGAAGAAAGCCAACATGTGGCTTTGATTGATTATTTTGTAAAACATGTATTAGAATTCTAAATTTTAATATATGTTTGTGTTAAGAGTGATGTAATTAACTCTTGAACTATTGTAATATAGTCAGGTTAGATTTTCAGGAGTATTGGGATGTATGGCCCGCTGCCATTTTTGTTCATGTACGGGTCTCATGATATGAGACACACAAGTTTTTCACAGGTTGACGTTGTCAACGAACCCCGTGATTCGGCGCCAAGGTTAGATGTATTTACAACCTTTGATCTTTGAGTTACAAGCATTGTGGGAAATTGGAGTTGAAACTTATGACATTTCTAGAAAGGAAATTTTATGCTACGAACAGCTCTCTTATGGAAAATTAGTGACTTTATAGCTTACTCAATGTTGTCCGATTAGAGCACATTTGGAAAACTAGCATGTCCGTATTGCATGGATGAATCAGATGCTTTTACCCTACAAAATGGAAGGAAACAAACTTGGTTTGATAATCATCATAACTTCCTTCCACTAGATCATCCATTTAGAAGAAATAAATATGCTTTTAGAAAGAATCGAACGATAACAGTCCACCTCTAAAAATTCACTCTAGTGTTGAGTTGCTAAGGGAAATTGATGTATTAGGCTTAAAAAAAGTTACTGAGATTGGGGCAAATGATGCTAATGTTCTTGTTAGAAAATTAACCAAATGGAAAAAAGAAGTTAATTTTTTTGGGATTTTCCATTAATGAATCTCATGACAATTTAGATGTGATACATATAGAGAAAATGTGGTTGAAAATATCTTTAACACAACGATGAATGTTGACGGTTAAAAGACAATGCAAAGTCTAGATTAGACTTAATGAAAATATGTTGTTAACAAGAATTGCATGTTGTTGATGGCAAGTTTCAAAGCTTACTATACATTAGACAAAATGGTCGAAAATAAGTTGTGTGTATTTGTCTAATCTAAGATTTCCAGATGAATATTCTTCAAATATAGCCAGTTGTGTAGATATGAGGAAACATAAACCTTTTGGAATGAAAAGTCATGATTGTCATGTCTTTATGCAAAGGTTGATACCAATTGCATTTTGAGAAATGCTTCCATCAGCCGTGAGGCAAGCATTAACAGAACTCAGCTTGTTCTTTAAGGATCTTACATCAACTGTGCTTAAAACAGAAGCTATGATGAGATTGGATTCAAAAATACCAATTATTATTTGCAAACTAGAGCGGATACTCCCTCCTAGTTTTTTTTACTCAATGGAGCATTTTCTAATACACTTGGCATATGAAGCAAGGGCAGCAGGACTAGTCAGGTAGCAGGACCAGTCGGATAGCAGGACTAGTCCAATACCGATGGATGTATCCATTTGAAAGGTATGCAAATTAAGGTTATACAACTACATTTACTATCAACGAATCATTATATGATATTGGTATTTATAAATTTCTTGATTGGATTGCTAGGTATTTGCGGAAGTTAAAACACAATGTAGGAATAAGGCCAAAGTGGAAGGATCCATATGCAACGTAAATTTAGTTGAAGAAGCTTCAGCTTTTTGTGAGCATTATTTCAATCCAATGCTCCATACAAGGCATTAAAGGATGCCTCGTAATGTTGAGCCCCATACTGGAGAAGGAAATGATTTTGATGGGAACTTGTCAATATTCACCCATCCCAATCGACCTTTTGAAAGACATATAACACGAATGCTAAGTGAACAAGAGATAAATGTCTCACATCAGTATGTCTTGTAGACCTACATTGAAGTTAAACCCTATATTGAGTATGCATCTTAACTCAACTATTGCACTAATGATGCAACTTTATAATTTGACTAATTAGTGTTCTATTAACAGAATATTCATTAGTGAGTTACGAAAAAATGAGTCATACATTAATGATGCAACTGTTGATGCTAGACTCGAAAATTTTTTCCTAGCATGGTTCAAGACTTATGTAAATTCTTATTTTTTAGTTAGTTTACGGTAAAATGCCTTTTAACACTCTTATTAGCAAGCACGTGACAACGTTGAAAACATATATCTTAAACCTCTAGTAGATGGACCGCTTCAAACAGTAAACTGTTATAATGGATATAATGTGAATGGTTTTCATTTTCACACACTTGAACGGGGTACTTCTAAATTTTCAAACAATAGTGGTGTGTGCGTTAAAGGTACTAATTACACGATTGATGAAACTGACTACTACGGTCAATTGTAAGAAGTTGTGGAATTAGAGTACCCAGGATAGCCCATTAAGAGGATTGTTTTATTTAAGTGTGAGTGGTTTGACATTACACCAAATGTCGGGACGAGGATCCACAAGCAATACAAATTAGTGGATGTAAATCATACAAGAAGATATGCACAAGATGAACCATTTGTTTTAGCAATGCAAGCACAACAAGTGTATTATTGCACATATCTAAGCTTAAAACATGATACTAGATCTTGGTGGGCTGTTTGTAAAATCAAGGCTAGAGGGATGATTGAGATGCCCAGAAATTACCCCACAAGATCCATTCCAAGAGGAAACAAATGATGTCGATGAATTTAGTTTACTGGTGGAAAATGATACTATTTTGCTTAATGATCTGATAGGTGAAATGTTAGATATCGATGTAACTGAAACACTTACTCATAATGATGATGAAGATGAAGAAGAAGAATGGAACAATTTAAACAGTGATGAAGATTAGGTTGGTAATTTGATTGTTGTATAACCATTTCAACATTAGTTAATATATATTGTATTATTTTCTTATTCTCATACAAATATGGGTCGAGGATCTAGGATAAGGGGTAGAGGACGTGGTAGGAATGTGGTTTCCTCCCCTAGTGCCCTAGTAGATTCTCAATCATTAGAGGGATCACCTACCACACCTACATCTGCACCAGGTGCCATCATCCATGATACTACTAACCCTACCTTGCAGACACCAGGTGATCGTGCATCATCATCTACACCACTACCTGTACAAGATTCAACACCACAAGTAGCATCACTATAGAGTTCATCATCACCACTACCCATTAGTTATGTCTCTCGTCCTACCATTACACTTACTGATGAAGAGTAAGTTTTCTTTTTTAAACTATATCGTTTGAATTTTTTTATGTTGACCACATGAAGTCAATGACCGCATCGGGATAACTTGTATGTTAACTTGTAGGATACACATCACGTAGAATATATATATAGGATTATCACTAATATGTTCAAGGAGCAAGCCAGATGTGACGGGTTATAATTAAAGATGGTACCTCATGATATCAAAGATTTACTTGCAAGAATTTCAAGTGTATGAATCAGTCCAAGATATATTTTATTTTATTTTTCTATATATTGATCAATAACAAATGTTGTTTCACTTTAGCCTTGCTTTTTTTTTATTTTTTATTTTATGTTTTTTTATAATGTGGATAAGGTGGAATTGGAATGTGAATAAATTCAAGAAAACTGACAACATTAAAAAGTTTCACAAATCATATACAATAAGGCTTTTTTTTTTCTTTCACAAATTTTCATTTTTGGCATTATTTCAATTGTAGAAACATTATCAGTGGGATCCTTCACTAGATGCCTCAGCTTAAGGCCGTATGGCATAAGAAGGCTTCACGATGTTACAACAATGATGTTAGTCGATGGAAGGATCATAGCCAACGACCGAGTTTCATCTCAGAGAGTATTTGGGAAGCTTGGCAACGTTATTGGTAGTCACCAGAATTTCATAAAATGTCTGCCCAAGGATCTATGAATAGGATGAGTGAGACTAGAGATGAGAGCGCAGGACCATCGCGCCATACCGGTGGTTCCTTATCTCATATGGGAGTATAAACATTTGGTACGTGTATTGATAAAAATTTAGATTTTTTTAATTCATTGTTTTAATATATGATACTTTTCAATTTCGATGGCTGGTTAGTTGCCTCGCTTTCCATAATGAGCTCCTAGAACAAACTAATAAAAGGAATGTAGATAATCAATTTGTTAATCGGAAGTCTCAAGAGATCTATGTAAGTGCAAACTTTTTAGTCAATTTGCTTGTACTTTTTGTCTACATAAAAATATATTACTAATGTTTATATATTTCAGGATCGTGTAGTTGCAAGGTATGATGTAAAACTCGGGAAAAATTCAATTTTTTTGAACAGGGGTAAAACAGTAATTTATGTCGAAAAAAACCCATAAATTTTCTAGATCTCAGATGATGAAACGGACTTCACCATTGAATTCGTCTCGCGAAATCTAGTTACCCCATCAAATTTTTTTAGATTAGGAAATAATCAGGATTTCACATTTTTTGAGACACCAGTTGTCGAGTGACACATGACATGATCATGTGGATGCCACATGGCACCCTAGGGGAGTGACACATGGCATGAGCCATGTGGTGCACTTGTGTGAATGGATCACATTGAGCCAAGTGTCAAGTGTAGGAAAAAGAAAGAAAGGAAAATAAGAAAAATAAGGAAAAAAAAGTGAGGATGACAGGTGGTAAAGGAGGAAAGTGGTGGGAAGTTTCCCCCACTTTGATCAATTCGGGTATGAGAATCAAAAGGGAGAAGGAGCAAAATAAAGGGAAAAAAATGAGGGGAAGAAAGGGGGAGAAAAGAAAATAGAGATTATCCTGGTGTTCCGACGGTCGAATCTCGACAGTCCGAGAGCTAAAGTTGATCCACACAATGAGGGCTACATGGGTACCAAAATCTGGGAGTTTCGACAAACTCCAAGAGGTAGGGAATTTTCCTACTTGGATTATTTATAGCCTAAAAGCCATTTAATGACATAGTTTTCTAGGCCGTGACTAGTCATGGTAAGATTCGTCCCAAGATTTTGGGGCTAAATATTGGAAATTTTTTAGACTGGTTTCGGACAGTCTCGGACTGTGTTGAGATTTTTTTATCTTAGGACCAAGTCTTCGAGGTTCAAGCAGTGTTTTGGGTATCACAAAGGATTCACTGACGAATGGAACCAAAATGGTTCATGTACCGCATGGACCGAGAGGTGCCCCTGCTTTTACGTGGGTCCGAGATCGGCCATTTTGTGTGTTATTGATTGGTGTTTGAATAACATGTTGCTGTGTGAAAAGTTCATGTTAATATAGGCTTATTTGTTGTATTAACATGATGGATATAAATTATATGAAAAAATATATATAATTATCCATGTTTTTGAAATGTTGCATGTAGCTCTCATTATGAATGTAACATTACATAACATGAATGGCATATCCGTGATTTTTAAATGCATGGGGACATCGAGATGAGTCGAGGTATGGTAATGGTTATTCACCATTCTTGGTGAATGTGTGGTGGACTCGAAGTGGGCTGGGCCCAAAAAGGATTCACGCTTGCATGACATGAAAAAAATAATAATTAAATATACGTGTGTTGGGCGATGCAAGTTGGGCTAGATTTTCCCCTAGGGTGAAAGACCCAAATTTTATTCTTGGTTAGACATATGTATCCAGCGATAAAAGTTTGCAAAGTGTCTAAGGTGTGCAAAGCTCACTATGAGACTCTGAAATTCACTACCCACAAAAACACACAGGATTTGATAAATTAAAATGAATATTGAAAGGTTGTTCAATGAAAGTTAAGTCATTGCGAAACAATGGACTGGGTTTTCAAGCATTTGCATCGCAGTGTGAGGGAGCCTACGAACTCGTGTTAAGTGGCATGAAAAAGTTTCACTCATTCAGCGTCATGAAACATTCCATGTAGGATTGCATTTTTTGTATGGAATGTAGTATGATGTATGTGTGTCATTGCATGTTCATTTAGGTGGGGAGTAGCCCTTGTAGGAGAATTTTTCTACTGGGCATTGCTCACCCCGTTGTGGGACCCCCTTTCAGGTACAAGGAGTGTACAGGGAGACGACGCTCCAACAAGACCATGATTATGAAGGAGGTCAGACAGTGCCTCTGGAGGTTACTTTTTGTAAAAGTGTTTTGTATAAAATAATTGTAACTAAATTCTTTTGGGACTATTGTCTAAATAGTCGAGTATGTAATTATGGTAAGAGGGTCGTGATCAGACTCTTACGGACTGTAATTAAGTGTTTTATTTTATATTTTAGATTTAAATGTGAATGAATGAGTCTCGGGAAAGGGATGTACATTGGGATAAGGGACAAGATGGACTGTGTGGTCATTGGTTACTCGTGAGACCCCGGATGGGTTATAATTATATCAAGAGGCAGGTTGTGGCTGTTGGGTAGAGCTCCCTAACAAAGAGGAGACACCGCCCGATTTTTGTGAAAATATGATCTCTCATACACGGGACACAACAATGCAGATTCGGGTCACCGAAATCCACAGGAATTTCGCAGTTGGATTGTCACAACAGACCCCGGGTTTTAGGGCGCCACATATGAGGCTGAGATTGTAGTTGTAAGAAAGGATGCATCTTCATCTCAATCAATCGATGCAACTCAAATCTATCTAAATGAGGTTGGGGGAGTCAAGAAGAAACGAGTATTTGGCCTTAGATCGATGGGATCTTATGTTTGTTTCGATCTCAAGCATCATCCATTTCTATCAATATGCCTTCAACTAGTCAACCAGTCCAAGAATTTCATACACAGAAAAGATAGTCGAATTGAGGCATTGGAAAAGAAAATAAGTGTGATGCATGAGAAAATGATGCAGAGTAGACGGAGACGATGATCGGCGGCGAGTCTCACTACAACTTTCGCACGTATTTCACCTTATTAGGGGCCTACCTATTCCACCAGTCATTGCTCCACAGTTAGAAGTATCTTCTACTGATCATAGTCCTGATTGTTAGACATTTTAACTATTAAACTTCTGCACAGGGGAACTATAAACTTAAATTGTTGTCGAATATGGAGATTATTTGTCTGACAGTCGAGAGACTTGAGAAGCATGGAGATTACCTCCGATGCTATGAGGATTAGGTTAGCCACATTTCGGCTAGAGGGTGAATCCTAGATATGGTGGGATTGGGTCAAAGTTTCACGGGACCTGAAGACGATGACATGGGGAGAGTTCCGAGAGCTCTTCATGGATAAGTTTTTCCCGACATCTGTTAGGCATGCAAAAGCTCGACAGTTCCTTGAGTTGAAACAAGGAAGTATGACTGTGCTCGAATACTTAGCAAAGTTCACCGAATTGGTAGGTTTTGGAGATGATTATGTGGCCATATATATGGACAAGGTGCCAAAGTTTGAGGATGGCCTGAAGTTGTCCATCCGGGCAAGATTGTAGGATTTCTTCTACAAAGCATGACTTATGGTCGTGACTGCCATACATGAGAGAGAGATAGAGGATGCACGGAGCATCTGAGATACGATTGCTAGTGGCAAGTGGAAGGGGGATCAACCTTCTTCTAGTTCGGAAAAGAAGTAGAAGACTTCTATCACACGAGGATTTCAAGGATGGGATCGTGGCTACCAGGGCTTCCATTCAGTCAAGACCCACGACATGTTTCCATTACCATTAGCCCGGACATGTGAGGTGGGATTGCCCTTAAAGGCAAGGATCCTAGGGTTTTGGGACAGCGCAGCCCCAGTCATCAGTGGGATAGGCGCAGACACAGTTTATTCCTTCTCACCCCAATGCAAGCTGGTTGACTAAGATTATCCGTAGGTCGCAGACAAGCACCTTCTCGCGGCATGCATGCCGTAGAGGCCAGGTGGTCAAGTTGACAAAGCCTACAGGCCGAGACCGTGGACCCAGGGCGTCTACTATCACACAACAGATCGAGCCAATTGATCGCCTATGATACTGTGGTATGTTTCATATCTCTCCTACGGGCAAAGATATTGTTTGATTCTCGTGCACGTATTCTTTATCGAATCTAGTGTGGATGTTTTGGGCTTAGGAGGTAGAGACCTTGAAGAACTGTTTCATGTGAGTTCTTCCTCAAAGACTAGGTGAGGATTGATTAGATATGTTAGGATTATGAGTTAGAGATCTCAGGGATTCTACTCACGGTGGACCTTCGGGTGATGGACATATCGAATTTTGATGTCATTCTTGGCATGGATTGGTTGATGGCACACCGAGTCGTCATTGATTGTGATAGTAGCAGAATTACTGCCTACACATAGGATGGTATTCGTGTGACTTTTTAGGGGGAGAAGCATGATGCTTTACCCCAGAAAGTGCACAACTCCAGATGGAGTAGACAGTTGATGGGTTGGCTAGCAAGCCTTATCCTAGAGGACAAGGTGAGACAAGATTTGAGTCTACCTCGGGTGGTTTGCGAGTATGAGGATCTCTTTTCGGATGAGCTATCAGGATTACCTCCGCACAGGGACGTGGACTTTGTCATTGAGTTACACCCTGGTACGTCGCCCATTTATAGGGACTCCTCGCAGACGGGCACCTATTGAAAGTTTGAGATGAACTCAAGGTCCAACTATAGGAACAAGGTTGGACAAGGGTTTTATTAGACTGAAAGCACTTCACCATGGGGCGCCTAGTTGTATTTGCTAAGAAGAAGGACAAGACTTTCGACAAGCAAGAATGACTATCGACAGTTGAACAGGGTTACAATCAAGAATCGATATCCATTATCGAGGATTGATGACTTGTTTAATCAGTTGAGAAGGGTGCGAGTCTATTCCAAGATAGACCTTCGTATTGGTTACCATCAGTTGAGAGTTAGGGAGACTGATATCCCTAAGACAACGTTTAGGACGCGGTATGGGCATTTCGAGTTCACAGTGATGCCTTTCGAGTTGACGAATGCTCTAGCGACATTCATGGATCTCATGCATAGGGTATTCCAACCCTATTTGGATCAGTTTGTTGTGGTTTTTGTTGACAAGATCTGATCTACTCCCACTTGAGTGATATGCGAGGATCATTTGAGGATTGTTCTCCTGTGCAATTAGGACCATTAGCTGTATGTCAAGTCTAATATGCAAGTTTTGGCTTACTCGAGGTGTTCTTGGGACACGCCATGTCCGCCTCGTGTGTTATGCACTCGACAAAGTGTAGGATGTTATAAGTTGGGAGAGGCCAGAGTCAGTCTCCGAGAAACGCAGTTTCCTGGGATTTGCAGGGTACTATAGGAAGTTCATTAAGGATTTCTCCCGGCTAGCATCACCTATGACTAGATTGACGGGGTCAAGTTTGAGTGGGATTACCTGTGTGAGAAGGCATTCCAAGAGTTGCAAGGGAGGCTTACTTCAGCTCTTATTCTAATAGTCCTGGAATAGGAACAAGGGTACACGGTGTACTGTGATGCCTCTAGGGATGGACTGGGATGTCACTTGATGTAATCCGGGAGGGTTGTAGCTATGCTCTCGCATACAAAGAACAATGAGCAAATTACCTTTACAATGACCGGAGTTGGCGGTCATAGTCTTTGCCTTAAAGATTTGGCGCCACTGTTCGTATTATGAACAATTTTAGAAGTATTTTTCGCACTATAAGAGTTTGGCATATTTTCATTACTGACCTCAACATGAGGCAACGCAGATGGATGGAGTATCTAGAGGATTATGACTTCACTTTGTATTACCATCCTGGTATGGCAAATGTAGTGGCTGATGCACTCAGTCGGAAGTCACGGGGAGTACTGGCTAGTGTAGCTTCCCGGGAGTAGCAGATGCTCGAGACTATGAGATAGTTTAGGAAGCGGTACAATGATCATGCTCAGGGAACGTTGGGGAATTTCAAGCAGGTTGCCTTATCGAAAGGTGGTGATTGAGTCCTAAGGGCAGGACGCAAAGATATCGTCCATCAAGGACCGGGTACAGTCAGGTACAGGTGACAAAGGCTGGGCCATCCACATAGATGGTAGTCTTCAATATAGGAACAAAGCTGTGGTTCCCATTTGACCCCAATACGAAAGGAGATCCTCGTATTCTATCAAGTATCGATTTGTTATGCATCCAGCGGCACGGGCATATCATGATCTACGCCAAGCAGATTACTTCGTGAGGGGATAAAGCGACATCGCTTGAGATTTTGTTCACGATGTCTCATGTGTCACCGGTAAAGGCCGAGAATCAAAAGTCAAGAGGCTACCGCAGCCAATGGAGGTAGCCGAAGCGGGAAGTGTGAGCACGTCACGATGGACTTTGTAACCCACTTGCCACGGACACCATGGAGGCACGATGCAATGTGGGTGATTGTGGACCGCTCATTAAGTCGGCACATTTTCTAGTGGTGCGGATGACCTTCACACTAGAGGAATTCTGCAGGTTGTATATTCGAGAGATTATCCGACTACATGGAGTGCTAGTCTTTATCAGACGAACAGGATCCTAGGTTTACGACACACTTTTGGAAGAGTTTCCAAAAGGCTATGGGGACACAATTGACGATGAGCACTGGATTTCATCTGCAGACAGATGGTCAGTCGGAGATGACCATACAGGTTTTAGAGAACATGCTACAAGCATGCGTCTTGGATCTTAAGGGCAGCCGAGGAGCACTTAATTTTTAGTGGAATTTGCTCTACACAACAAAGCATCAGCGAGTATACGATGGCACCCTATGAGGCTTTATATGGGAGGCCATGTCGATTCTCGATGTGTTGGACAGAGGTGGGAGAGTGTTCCATCACTGGTACAGATCTTATTAGAGACACCTCTGAGAAGGTAGATTTGATACGAAAGCGTCTTCTCACGGCTCAAAGTAGAAAAAAGAGCTACGCCAACAAACGGCGTCGACCTTTAGAGTTTGAGGTGGGTGATCACATATTCTTGAAGGTGATGTCTAAGAGAGGAGTGATCAGATTCGACAAGTGAGGGAAGTTAGGGTCAAGGTATATCGGGCCCTTCGAGAAACTTAAGAGAGTGGGTACAGTTGCATATTGGTTAGCACTACCACCTAGTTTATCAAGTATCCATGAGGTGTTCCATGTCTCCATGCTCCGGAAGTATACTCAAGATTCAGCTCATGGAGTGGATTGGGGAGAGATTAGTGTTGATACATATGGGACCTTCGAGGAGGGACCGAGGACACGAAGCGAGCCGCCTATCCTTTCCTATTTGAGGATGAAGATGCATTGTCTAGTCTAATATTGGAACTAGAATAATTATTGCATACGTATGTGTTCACAGGTTAGTGTGTGTGAATTTGGGACGAATTCATAAGGGAGTGGAAGAATGAATAAACCGTAGAAAATTCAATTTTTCTAAACAGGGGGTAAAATGGTAATTTTGGTGTATAAAAAATCCAAAATTTTCAGATCTCGATGACAAAATTACTTCACTGTCAATTGCTCAAATCTAGTTACCCCGTCAATTCGTTTTATTCGAGATAGTCAAGATTTCACATTTTTCGAGATATCGAGTGTTGGGTGACACATGGCATGATCAGATGGATGTCACATGGCACCCTAGGGGAGTGACACATGGCATGAGCCATGTGGTGCACTTGTGTGAATGGCTCACATTGAGCCAAGTGTCATGGAGTGGCAGAAAGGGAAAAAATATGAGGATGACAAGGCAGAGGAAAGTAGGGAAGTTTCCACTTTGATCAATTCTAGTATGAGAATCAAAAGGGAGAAGGAGGGAAAAAAAAAGGATGGGAAGAAAATGGATAGAAAGAGAAACAAAGGGGGAGAAAAGAAAATTGAGATTTTCTCGGCGTTCTGTTGGTCGAATCTCGACGATTCGAGAGTTAAAATCGATCCACGCAATGAGGGCTACGCGTGTATACCAAAATCTGGGAATTTCGTCAAACTCCAAGAGGTAGGAAAATTTTCCACTTAGATTATTTTTACCCTAAAAGTCATTTAATGGCATAGGTTTTCTTCGGGGCCGTGACTGGTCGTGTGATTTAGTCCCAAGATTTTAGGGCTGAATATTGGAAATTTTTTGGACTGGTTCAGAACGATCCCGGACTGTGTTGAGATTTGGTTTTGATCTCAGGACTGATGTCTTCCGGTTTCGTTGTGTGTTTTGATATCATAGTGATTCGGTGACAAATGGAACAAAAAATTGTTCATAGCCGTGAAGGGACCGAGAGGTGCCCTGTTTTTATGGGTTAGAGATCGGGGCCATTTTGTGTGTTATTGATTGGTGTTTGCAAAACATGCTGTTGTGTGAAAACTTCATGTTAATATAGGCTTATTTGATGTATTAACATGATGGATATAAATTATATGAAATATATATATAATTATCCATGCTTTTGAAATGTTACATGTAGCTCTCATTATGCATGTAACATGACATAGTATGAAATGCAGACATTCAAAGATTTCCATATGCTCAGCATCGCGTTGAGTCGGGTGTGTGTGCATGGTAATGGTTATTCACCATTCTTGGTGAATGTGTTGTGAACTTGAAAATGGGATAATTCCAAAAAATTGAGATTCACGGTTGCATGACATGAAAAAAAAGAATAATAATTAAATATACTTGTGCTGGGCGAAGCAAGTTGGGGTAGATTCCCTCCCGGTGTGAAAGATCCAAATTTTATTCTTTGTAAGACAAATGTATCCAGTAATGAAAGTTCGTGAAAGTGTCGGAAGGCGTGTGAAGCCTGGGGTGAGACTCCGAAAATTCGCTACCCACAAAAACACACGGGATTTGATAAATTAAAATGAATATTAGAACATTGTCCAATGAGTTAAGTCATTGGGTGAAACACCAATGACTGGTTTTCACACTTGGCATCATAGATGCAGGAAACTGGGTCAGACTCTGATTATAAAGTACGAAGAGTCTCATCTCTGGTCGATGGCCATCTAAACATTCCATGGTGATTGCATTTCTATATGGAACGTGGTATGATGCATGTGTGTGTCGTTCGATGTGCATTTAGGATGGGAAGTAGCCCTTGTAGGAGAATTTATCGGGCATTGCTCACCCTTCGCCAGGACCCCTTCTATGGTACAGGGAGTGTACAAGGAGACGACGCTCCGACGAGGTCGTGATTATGAAGGAGGTCGATGTGTGGCCTTGATATTACTTTTGTAAAAAGTGTTTTGTATAAAAGAATTGTAACTAAATTCTTTTGGGACTATTGTCTAAATAGTCCGGGTATGTAATTGTGTATGAGGGTCGTGGATTGATTCTACGAACTATAATTATGTTTTATTTCATATTTTTAGATTTAAATGTGAATTAATGGGTCCCTAGAAAGGATGTATATCGAATATGGACGAACGGGACTGTATCATTACTACTTCTATTGAGACCTAGATGGGTTATGATTATAATCAAGTATACAGGTTGTATGTTAGTAGAGCTCCTAACAAAGGAGACTCTACCTAATCTTTTTGTGAAAATATGGATCCATATAAATGGACACAACTAAGGTGGGTATCGAGTCATCCGAAATCCAATGTGAATTCCAGGTTGACTGTTGTCAATGGGACCCTGTGTTTTGAGGCGCTACATATTAAGTGCTAAGATTATAGCTGTAAGATACATCTTCATCTCAATCAGTTGATGCAACTCAAATCTATCTAAATAAGGTTGGGGGAGTTAAGAAGAAACAAGTATATGGCCTTGGATCAATGGGATTTTTATGTCTACAATCTCAAGCATCATCCAGTTCTATCAATATGCCTTCAACTAGTCAACCAGTCCAAGAATCTCAGACACAGGCGCAAGAAGATAGTCGAATTGAGGCCTTGGAAAAGGAGATGAGTGTGATGCATGAGCAAATGACGCGAACAAAGAGAGGGAGCATTTACGTAATCGTGTAGTCTCACTACATAATTTTCATACACAAATTTTAGAGCTTATTAGGGGTCTACCTATTCCACCATCCATTGCTCCATAGTTAGATGTATCTTCTATTGATCATATTCCTTATTGTTAGACTTTTTAACTATTAAACTACTGCACAAGAAAATTATAAACTTAAATTGTGGTCGAATATGATATATGAAATTAGAAACTATAAACTATTAGCTATCAAAAATTTTGTGTTACATTTTTTATTTTGGTACAGGAAATTTTGAATAATACAAGAAATTTTGAAGTTGGTATTGAGAATTTTTGAAATTTACAAATTTAACAAAAATTAATGAAAATTGAAAAAAAAAAAAAAAACAATCGCAATGGATTTTGCAATGGATATTCTGTTGCAGCTAAGTAAGGTTTAGGAAGAAAATATTTGTGGCAATGTTGTTGGGAATTTGCAACGGAATTACAATAGAATTGCAACGACATCTTTTGCAACAAGTCATAGTGGTTGCAAATCTATTGCAACATTGCAACAGAATTGCAATAGAAATTGCAATGGTCTTGTAATAAAACGGTTGCTGATCTGTTGCAAATTTGCAACGGAATTACAACAACATTAGCTTATTTATTGTCTTTTGATTGTTAGGATTTAGCAACTGAATTAGCAACGGATTTCACATCCATTGCAACATAACAACAGAATAATTATGTTGCAAATCTGTTGGTCTCTTGCAACCGAATGCCAAATAGTACAAAATTGCAACAAGGTTTTTTGCAACAGAACTGTTCTATTGCAAATCCGTTGCTAAAAAAGATTTGCAACGAATTTTTATGGGTTTGCAATGGAAAAATCCGTTGCAAAGCTATGATTTTCTTGTAGTGCGCTCATGCCAATGAGGAAGACATATAAGGACATCACGTAGGTGAAATGATCACATGTTTATTGCGACTTCATGATGACTTTGTCTATTTTTCTTCGATTTCGCTCATTTCTGCTCAATGGTTGGCCTAATTACAAAATTGGGAAAATATTGAATTAGGACACTTATTTATATCATAAAACTACTAAAACCTAAGCAAAACATGGGGATAAAATGAGTATTTAAAATACTCATTAGACGCAGGATAGTCTACTAGCTTAGAGGCCAATGAACTTTGGGAGCAAGTAATCGATGGCCTTGAGATATATTTAATAAGAGGGTAAAGGTCAAATCTCAAAAGATCTCGGTCTAAGCTTATCAAACCATAATTAGAAACAATTTAGGATTCTATTCTAAAGAGGATACTCAATCAACAAGTTTCCTATTTCTATAGTGATAACTTTAAGGAAAGAACATAAAATAGAATGTATGGTTGAAGTCATATTATGATAATGATCCAACCGTATCTAGACTTCCAAGACTGATTAGCACGGTAATAAATTCAAGGCAATGGAAGTTTCATCACTGATTGAAGATCTTGAGGAAGAAACAAGCCAACCGGATACTCGATAGAGCATACTTATCGAGAAGGACGTTAAAATCCTTCACCTTAGCGAAAAATGATATTCTTTATTTTCTTCATCTTATATTGATGTAATGCGGGTATGGGTGTGCAATGTTGTTGAAAGGGGAATGGAGATAGTTCATTTTGAATTCCACTATGAGTGATTAGGTTTCAAGAAGGGTCGTCGTGGGTAGAGAGAGGATCTCGTACCACATAAGACTAATTGTGAACCTTGAATTAAATCAGTGGAAATCCTTCCATCTAAGCCCGACCTTGTGGATATAGACAGGTTGCCGAACCATGTAAAATGTTGTGTATACCTTTATTTTATTGCATTTATATTACATCTACTATGCATACATCAAGACCTATAGGGGGAGTTCAGACACACTACACTAAAGTCCGAACAAGATAACAGTCCGAACATCAATGACTATGACTTAGAACACACACTTATAACTATCAAAATAATTATTTATAAATTTTAATTAAATCATAATATATCATTAATATTTGAAGATAAGAATTATTTTTATTAATAATATTTACTTATCACTATATTTTTATAAATAAAATTAAACTCAATTCATTTTTTTTTTCAGGGTGGGCTGAATTCCCATTTCCATTTCTTCTAAAAAAAACTTTTTTAATTCTGCAAGCTTTTCCTTGGTTATATGTATATAAAATAATGAAAGTGTGTAACATCAATAGGGCAGCACCACAGCCAACTGTGGGACCAAACTAACTACTCGGAGTCTACCATTAAAAAGTATACCATGTCGGGCAAAAGGACACAATGAAATCAATGGTTTCAGACTCTGCAACTCACATGTTGTCTACGATCTTTCTTGTCTTATACGATTCGTGGTCGGGCCATGGATAGAGATTCCATCACACCAGACGATTTTATTATTGATGATGGTGGAGAAACTCTTGTTTCAACCAATCAAACTTTTGAATTGGGCTTCTTTATTCCCAATAAGGGAAAGTTCAACGATATGAAGAAATTCATTGGGATATGGTACTATGGGTTGAAGGAGAGAAAAGTTGTATGGGTAGCCAATAGAGCCAACCCTCTTGATGCGGCGCGGGTAGAGCTTTTGTCATTGCGTAAAATGGTAACCTCAAGCCGCGAATGGGAATCGAGCCGCCATCGGGTTTACCGAACTTGAAAGCTCGCCTTCCATGGGCATCGTAATTAATTCGAAGGAGACTTACTTGTTAATCACTTAACTCGGTGTCTTCAATGCTTCAATGATAATCCAATTACCAGAACTTGAACCAGAAATCCACAATACGAACACCCCTCTAAACTCTTATCAACAATTTGTCAAAAAGGTGAAGATGGTGATAACTCAGAGGTGACAAATATTGCTAATGTCTTTTGTCAAAAAAACGAACCCAAAATTCAATACATAAACCTTATTTATAGGTTTTTGTTCTGCCTCCATTTCGTATAACAATCATAACCCTTCTCGTGGCTTGTCTCCCTCATTTCAGATGGGTCATAGGTCCAAGGTTCTGCTAGGACCCAACCCATAATCTAACATTTCCCACTCTCATGATGGGTCACCCCATTTTAATCATCATCCACAACCATCCAAAGAGTTTAATTCATAAAGGTGAACGGACCGTACGACTTGAAGCACACTAATGGTGGGAGCTCCAATACAAACCTAACTGTAGGCTATATAGGAGACGTCAACTTCGCAAAGGTAAAGAAGTGCTTATTTACCCCAATTATCTTTCTTAATACACACGATTAAGTATTATTCAATCCCTCAAAAATTCATACTTTGATCTCTCTTACAATTACCCAGTATTCTAAATTATTTTCAACTCTATCAAGTGAAATAATTTCGGTCGGTACCCAAGTAACTGTGTATAAGCAAAGAATACTTATCATTTCTCATACCAAACTACAAAAAACATAAATTTTAGTGACCGAAATTTTTAACCGAAATTTTCATCACAAAATTGTGACAAATTTGTGACGGAATAGTGACCGAAATGATAAACATTTGTTTGTGACGGAAAATTGTGACGGATTTGTGACAAAAAATAAATCCGTTAATAAATTATGGCGTGAAGGTGGCACAAAAATTTTAGTGACTAATTTGAGACTACTTTGTGACAGATTTTTGTGATGGAAAACAATCCATCACAAATCCGTCACTAAATAAATTATAAAGTTTAAACATTGTTTGTGATGGAAGATTCGTCACAAAATATGACGTGAATTGAATCTGGCCACAAAATTGGGTGACTAAGATTTTAGTTCGTCACAACATAAAGATCAAAATTGAGCTTCGCTCTCGTATACCTTCTGCCTACTCGATCAGGGTGTCCTGATTTGAGCAGCCTGAGCCACAGGCTGCCAGGCTTTATCTGATCGATGGAAGATACTGATTTGAGGTTTCGACTACCAACCGGGCTATGTACCCGCCAGGCCGTGGGAACCACTTCGAATGGGCATCTAAGCTCATGGTCCCAGGTTCGAGCCCACGGAGGCGAAAGAAACCCTTGTGAGCTAGGGGGATAGCCTGTGAGTGGGACCACCCCTCGTCGAAGTGGGCCAGGGGGTGGGGCCCTTACAAAAAAGGCGCCTTATATCACAGTCTCTTTCACTGTCTAATTCGACTTGAGGGTCAGTCCAATTCACAAAGCATCTCAGTTGGCGCTCGAACCTCGGGGACCATGAGCGCAGTACCATTCGGGGCAGTTCCCACTACCAACCGAGCTGGTTGGTCAGCTGGCAGCTGAACCACTCGAATGGGTACCTGTCATGGTCCCGTGTTCGGAGCCTACCTGAGAGCGTAAAGAAACCCGTGAGCTAGGGGATAGCTCGAGTGGGACCACCCCTCGTCGGAGTGGGCCAGGGGGTGGGGCCCTTACAAAAAAGGCTACTGGATGATGAAAAAAAAATATATTGAATTTTCTGGACAATTGTTCCAGTTTTTGAAGACCAGCAGATTGTGTGTTGTGAGATTCTGGGAGGTTGTTCCAAGCAGACATGGAAAAAGAGTTAATTCAACTCTTAAATTAGAATTTTAAGTATATATATGGGCATGACATCAAAAAGGAGAAAGGTGAAGAAAGGCTACCGGATGATTTTGAGAAAAAAAAAAGGTGCAGAGACCTATTTGAGGTCACACATCGTTATGGCGTCGCCACCGTGTGGCTTTTCGGGCGGAGGTCGACTGCAAATGGACGCCGCGACCGGGCCGGATCGGGCGCATGTGGTTGGAAGGCTTTGAGGGGTCGTTACGTCGCGACATCATCAGAGGTCGCCGGCATGGGTGGCAGCAGCGGAGGTCGCTACATGGCATCGCGACGAAAGCGCAGCGGGGCTGAGTATTTGATGTCGCTACATCACGCGAGGTCGCCGGCTACCGGGCAATACCAGGAGGTCATGACATCATGTTGACGCCGCTATTACGGGATGATAGACGGAAGTCGCTGACATCATTTCGACGCCGCGATACGGTTACGCAGGTGTGACGCCGCGGAGCATGAAATCGACGCCGCGACTCGCTCGTAGGGAATTGATGTCGCGACATGAAATTGATGTCGCGACATAGGGTGGCGACCTGGCTTGAGGCTGGGCAGGAGAGACGGTGTCGCGACACCGATATGATGTCGCGACATGACTCGGGTCGCTTTGATGTCGCACATCGAAGTGATCGCCGCGACTGGCGGTTTGATCGGCAAGGTGGAGGTCGCGATACGCGCCCACGGCACTGGCACTGGCGCGCTGACCGCGACGCTTGCCGCCGCGGACTCGCCGACGCGGCGCTGGGCTATTACGCGCGCGATGAGGCGCAGAGGCACGCGAAGAATTTCACGACCGGCACCATGAGCGCAGAAGCCGCTTCCGCCCTCTTCGCGACACGGGCCTTGGGTGCTCACTGCGCACCCAACCCGCTTTTGATTCAGACCTGCTTATTACCACTGTTGGATAGAAATCGCTCATGGACACCGCTCATGAACACTGCTCATATGATTTCAAAAAAAAAAAAAAAAAATGTGAGTACAAAATTTTTAAAATTTTCTGTGTATGATTTAAAATATGAAATGTTTATATTGCAATTATTATAAATGCATTAAACTGGTATGTGAAATTTTTTTTTTAAAATTTTTTCGGTCTGTGAATAGTGTCTCGAGGCTATATTTACACCCTTTGAGATACGTTATTGTTGTTGCATGTTTCAAATTGCGTTAGGGACATATACATGGTATGATGTATATGAGGATTATGATTGTATCAAGACAGGCTAGTGGGAATTCTTTATATGCATGATAAAATGCGTATAGAAAAGGAGAAATGCTAAGGTTAAGAACTATAACCTAGGGAAATGGATACTCGAAATGAAAATCAATGAATCTTGCTGCCATTTCGACATATGTAGATGGCAAGTCGAGGAGAGGACGTAGAGGTCGGGGCCCACGAGGTGCTAGCCAAGCACCACCAAAGGTTTCTGACCAGCGTGCCTGATGAGGTCAGAGGGAGTGTGATCACAAGTATTGCACATGCTAGTGCAAGAGCAAATGGTGGAGGAGTAGACGACATACGAGGCATCCAGGATATGGGTGCTGGTACTAAGAGGAAAGAAGATTCATCTTCTTCCAACCCGGGAAAGAAGCAGAAGACTTCTGTTTTGCAAGGATATCCAGGACAGGGCCAAGATTATCAGGACCATGGCCAGGATGAGGCACCTAGTCAGGCAGGGCAGATGATGTGTTATTTCGCACAGCTTGACACTTTAGGACTCGATCGCCTAATGAGGCGTGAATCCCAAAGCTATGACACCGCAGTCCCAATTATCGCGAGACGAAGAAGGCTAACAGATGGGCGTATGAAATACCACTGCCGTTGTACTGACATATGAGGAGTGGGATTGCCCTCGAGACAAATGGATCCTGGTGGTTCGGGACAACATGTCCCGGGCCAATGGTAGGATCTGAGAGGACACGCTTGTTCCTCTACCCTAGTATATGGATCAGGGAACCGTATCGCCCCAGTGGTGCCACACTGCCATTCCAATACTTCAAGTAGACGGCCATACAGGCCGCAGCGAGGTCGTGGTCGAGCGCATTGTGGTTTGCGTGCCAGAGGCCCGGTCGCAGTGCATTTATCGTGTTACTTTACCGCCGCTAGCCCCGCATATGAGGCGATTGTCCTAGAGGCAGAGGTCTCATGGTACGTTGCATCGAGAGTTCGGGATGGGGCCGATATGCAGGGTACGTTTCTACTCTTGCATTTGTTGACTAGAGCAGCGTTTAAATTAGATGCATCGAATTTATTCATCGCTGTAATCTCAGGTGATGGATTCGAAAGCTTAGAGGTCGAGACCTCTATAAGCCAGATGTGGATGTTCTTCCTAGATGTAGGGGTGAGTCGACCGATAGGTCGGGATTGGGAGTTAGAGATCTCCGAGATTTTGCCATGGTGGACTCCCGGGATTGGGTGCCACAAGATGACATAATTGCATTATACATGCACAAAACATCGCATAAATACGGGTGTGAGCGCATAGATAAGATCGGTTAATCGTGATGTGTGTTCGATGGTGTGTCGGAGTACACTACAGATCAACACCGCGTATGGTGTTACTAGTGGGCCTTGCTAATAGAACAACATCCAAATGAGTCGTATGGGTTATGAAATGGAAATGGCTCATTGCATTTCATATGCACTCCCAAATTCTAGAACAATAGGAGTGAGTGCATGAGGGGGTTTCTTGAGAGAGTTGTTCGGAGGGTTGACCAACAATATTATTTATCGGAGTGTGTCCACTACAATATCGGAGGATTGTCCAATTGATATACTCGGAGGGTTGTCCATATGATTTACATCGGAGGGTTGTCCACATACAATATCAATCGCCTGAGGGTCAGCTTCAATTACACATCGGAGGGTTGAACCATATCTAATATCAATCATCGGAGTACTTCAATTTGGAGCATACACCCGAGGGTCAGTTCACAAGATAGATTATCGAGCATGTCCACTATTTATATCGGAGGGTTGTCCACGCTTAAAACAAATACTTTTGTTTGGAAATGGTTATCACCCGCACTTAGGGTTGAGGATAGGAGTCGGGAGACTCGAGAAGAAAACATGACACCTGCTATCACCCGTACTTAGAGCTGAGGATAGGAGCTCTTATGACTCGGAGGTGAGGACATAAGGATATGGTTATCACCTAGACTTCTAGAGTTTATGATGTAGGAGCTTCCAGGTGACCCGAGATAAAAATAAACTACGCGGTTATCACGTAGGCTTAGAGTCGAGTGATAGGAGTCGAGAGTGACTCGAAATTTTGATACCCAATGGAAATTTATCAGTGTCAAGAACCGGCAAGGGTTCTGAATGGATATCATTCAAAGACATGGATCTTGATCGCCCATTAGGGTCGCCAAACACGCGACGGGAAGCGTTAGCGCTACACACCAAGATGGAATTGGCTGCAGGGTCGCATATGCACGTGGTTGGATGCGTATGTGCATGGAATTTCGATCAAATCTTTAAGGGGGAAGAATGTGAGACCCTGAAAATCCAGATTCTAAGGAAGATAAAATGGTAATTTTTGGCCAAAACTGAATTTTTCTAGATCTCGGATGACGAACGGACGGCACCATTGAATCGTCTCTCGGGAATCTAGCTACTAATGTCGACTTCACACTCCGAGATGGTCGGGATTTCACAAGCCGAGGAGCTGGGTGTCGATTTAATAACATGGCAAGGTTAGAGAATGCCACATGGCACCTCCAGAGAGTGCATTAATTGGCATTGAAAGAGTGGCTCGCAATTAGCCATGAGTGGGAAATAGAAATACCATGCTCACATTGAGCTACAAAGAGCATGATGTCATAAAAGAGAGTTAAGAACAAAGAAAATGAAGAAAATGGAGAGCCACATGTTTGGCTTCGAGAGGAAGGTGAGAGGGAGGAGGGTTTCCCTATTTTTGTCTCATACGTATAATGATTCAAAAAGGAGGAGAGAAAGTCAAAGAGAAAGGAGATAATGGGGAGAAATTGAGAGAAAATGAGAAAGAGAAATGGAAAAGAAAGAAAAGGAACGGAAAAATGAAATAAGAAAAGGAAACTAGAAAAACGTGAGGGAGAAGGAGTCTTGGGTACGTAGCTTCTGGATCTCCATTTAGAGAGAGTGTCTCCTTTCTCTCAAGTTTAATAACTGACCGGCTTGATTCTTTTCGCGACAAGAAGGAGAGTGGTTCTACTGAGAGTGACAACGCGTGACTCCTGGCTTTGTGGAGTTTTCAAACTCCTATTTTCTTAGGAGTTTCTCTCAAACTCCCAAAGGTAGGGTTTTTCTCCTACTGCTTTACTTTCGCTTAAGGGTCATGTAATGGATAGGGATTTGTTGAGGCTGATGGTCGTGGTCCTGCCCAAAAGATTCGGGCCCGACCGAGGAAATCCCTGTAGGAGCTGGGATACTTCACTGGGTCGTTTGTGTGATTGTGTGATATCAGGCACGCTTAAGCAGAAAAATAACATGTTTGTGTGAAGCTGTGGCGCTCCAAGGTGGACTGTTGGATTGTGCCTTAGCCCATGTGAGCTAAGTTTATGTTATTATTATGAACTGAATAACATGATGTATGGATTTAATTTGTTAATATATGCATGAGTGGATATATTAGCATGTAATCGGATGTTTGTAAAGCACGCACGCACCCCAAATGCGAGTAACCCAAGAGGAAATTCCACTACTGGGTTTTGCTCACCCCGTCGTGGGAATATATTTTTCAGGTATTGAAGACGCAGTGGGGATGGGACGCATCCGAGGCCTTAGAGTTGAAGAAATGGCCAAACTGGCCTTCTCTTGTATTTTTGAAAAATTTTGGGCTAGAGACCCATTTTTTTGTATAAATTGTAATTAAACACAATTGTAAATAAATCATTTTTGTATAAAATATATAATTGTGTCAATGGATATACCGCCCCAATCGGGCCGCTTTATTATTACGTAATGCGCTCACGAGGTGAGACACGTAGATTTCTCGCGGTTGGATCGGTAGTCAACGGACCCCCGGGTTTACGCCACACGCCACAAAATTGTGACGGTAATATTTTTCTCGCTACAATTTTGCATTTAAATTTCTGTTTTGTCTAAATTTTTGTGATTCGGAATGAATTCGCCACAAAATAATGACAAAAATGTCTTTCCGTCAAAAAATTGTAACGGACTTTATATTCAGTCACTATTTTGTGACGGAACTGTGATAAATTTGTTACATGTAACTTTTAAAAATAATTCCTTAATATATTTTTAATTGTATTATACACTATTTCAAAATATTCATAAAATATATTGTAAATATATATTTCATATTGTATTGCAAGCTATTTCAAAATATTTGTATATATAAAAATATTATAGACAATTTTTAAATTTTATTATTAATATATATTGTACTATCTTATACATGCTTTTAATTTTTAAAATTTGCGATATTTAAATATTTTAAGTTTTATTATACAGTGCGCTACATAGTCATAAAATATACTAAATATCAAAATAAATAATATATGTTGTGGTGTATAGTTACAAAATTTGAAATTATAAAAATATATAATATTTCTCCCCTAAATTTATATTTTAGCCACAATTGACTGGGAAGCTAATTGAAGTAAACTTGTTAAATCAACAGATATTCGAGACATTTACTGACATGCTAATTAAAGCACAAACTATTCCTATAAGTTGTTGAATCAATCTTAGCCTTCTTAACAGGTTTTTTTTTAATATTTTTTTATTTATGAATATTTAGAAAAAGTATATTATACAATGAATTTCAAATAGAAAATGAATTTTTATTGCGATCTTTTTCACAAATCGGTCACAAAATTGTGACGATTATAACTGGCCACAAATTTGTGACAAATTAGGTCATCTGGTCACAGAATAGTGACGAAATCACAATTCCGTCACAATTTTATGACCACTTTTTTACCAATTTGTGACGGATATCATTAAAAAAAAATTCATTTTTTTTAAATTTTTATTAGACACTATTTCAAGAGCTCTAATATTTTAAAATATTTTAAACTATTTGAAATTTTGATATTAATATATGTTGTGCTATATTGTGCAATTTTTTGTTAATTTTTTAAAATTGTGATATTTCAATATTTTAAATTGTATATATAATTTTGTACTACTGCATAGTCATAAAAAATAATAAATATCAAAATAAATAATATATATCATGCTACGATGTTACAAAATTCGAAATTATAAAAATTTGTCATATTTGAAAATAAATTTTTATTTTAGCCACCATTGGATCAAAGCCAATTGAAGCAAATTGTTAAACTGTATATTCGATATTGACTCGACATGCTTAATTAAAGATAAACGATCGATATAAGTTGTTAAATAAATCTAGCCTCCTAACTAGTTTTTTTGAATATTTTTTATTTTTATGAATATTTATAAAAATATATATTACAATGAATTTCAATAAAAAATGAATTTTTATTATTTAAGATTCAAACATAAATCTAAGCTATAATGGTCGAGGGATTCAGACGAAATCACAATTCCGTCACAATTTTGTAACCACTTTTTGACCAATTTGTGATGCATATCATTAAAAAAAATTCAGTTTTGTTTTTTAATTTTTATTAGACACTATTTCAAAATATTCTAATATTTTAAAATATTTTAAACTATTTGGAATTTTGATATTAATATATGTTGTGTTATATTGTGCAATGTTTTGTTAATTTTTCAAAATTGTGATATTTCAATATTTTTAAATTGTATATATAATTTTGCACTGCAGATACTTCATAAAAATAATAACATCAAAATAAATAATATATATCATCCTACGATGTTAAAAAATTTGAAATTATAAAAATATATAATATTTCTCCCCTAAATTTATATTTTAACCACAATTGGATCAAAGCTATTTGAAGCAACTTGTTAAACTGTATATTCGATATTAACTCGATTACGTTAATTAAAGCACAAACTATTCCTATAAGTTGTTGAATCAATCTTAGCCTCCTTAACATGTTTTTTTGAATATTTTTTTATTTATGAATATTTAGAAAAAGTATATAATACAATGAATTAAATGTAAAAATCACTCTTATTATCGCCGATTCGTCACAATGCAAACACAAAATCGCTGACGGAATTATGAACTGGCCACAAATTTGTGACGGAATTATCATTCACACAAAATAGTGATAGAATCGCCACCTCGCTACAATTTTGTGGACTGCTTTTTTACCAATTTGTGATGAATATCATTAAAAATTCATTTTTGTTTTTAATTTTATTAGACAATTATTTCAAAAATATTCTAATATTTTAAACTATTTTAATTTTGATATTACTATACGTTTCTGCGGCTATATTGTGCACTTTTTTGTTAATTTTCAAAATTGTGATATTTGCTAATATTTTAAATTGTATATATAATTTTGCACTGTTGCATAGTCATAAAAAATAATAAATATCAAAATAAATAATATATATCATGCTACGATGTTACAAAATTCGAAATTATAAAAATTTGTCATATTTGAAAATAAATTTTTATTTTAGCCACCATTGATCAAAGCCAATTGGAAGAATCCTGTTAAACCAGATATTCGAGTATCGACTCGATTACGTTAATTAGAAAGATAAACGACATATAAGTTGTTAAATCAATCTTAGCCTCCTTAACTAGTTTTTTTAATATTTTTTATTATGAATATTTAGAAAAAGTATATAATATAATGAATTTAAATAGAAAATGTAATTTTTATTAATAGCGAGATGTCACAAATCGGTCATTACTCAGGATTAATCACAAATCGGTTACAAAATTGTGACGGAATCACAATTCCGTCACAATTTTTTGACCGCTTTTTTACCAATTTGTGACGGATATCATTAAAAAAATTTCAGTTTTGTTTTTTAATTTTTATTAGACACTATTTCAAAATATTCTAATATTTTAAAATATTTTAAACTATTTGGAATTTTGATATTAATATATTTTGTGCTATATTTTGCAATTTTTGTTAATTTTTCAAAATTGTGATATTTCAATATTTTAAATTGTATATATAATTTTTGCATCACGTATAGTCATAAAAAATAATAAATATCAAAATAAATAATATATATCATGCTACGATGTTACAAAATTCGAAATTATAAAAATTTGTCATATTTGAAAATAAATTTTTATTTTAGCCACCACTGGATCAAACCTAATTGAAGCAACTAGTTAAACTGTATATTTGATATTGACTCGATTAAGTTAATTAAAGCACAAACTATTTCTATAAGTTGTTGAATCAATCTTAGACTCCTTAACAGTTTTTTTTTTAATATTTTTTTATTTATGAATATTTAGAAAAAGTATATAATACAATGAAATTCAAATAGAAAAATGAATTTTTATTAATAGCGATCTGTCACAAATCGATCTCATAATTGTGACGGAATTATGAATCCGTCACAAAATAGTGACGGAATTATCATTCCGTCACAAAATAGTGACGGAATCACAATTCCGTCACAATTTTTTGACCGCTTTTTGACCAATTTGTGACGGATATCATTGAAAAAAAAAATAATTTTTGTTTTTTAATTTTTATTAAACACTATTTCAAAATATTCTAATATTTGAAAATATTTTAAACTATTTAGAATTTTGATATTAATATATGTTGTGCTATATTTTGTAATTTTTTGTTAATTTTTCAAATTTGTGATATTTCAATATTTTAAATTGTATATATAATTTTGCACTGCTGCATAGTCATAAAAAATAATAAATATCAAAATAAATAATATATATCATGCTACGATGTTACAAAATTCGAAATTATAAAAATTTGTCATATTTGAAAATAAAATTTTATTTTAGCCACCATTGGATCAAAGCAAATTGAAGCAACTTGTTAAACTGTATATTCGATATTGACTCGATTACATTAATTAAAGCACAAACTATTTCTATAAGTTGTTGAATCAATCTTAAACTCCTTAACAGGTTTTTTTTGAATATTTTTTTATTTATAAATATTTAGAAAAAGTATAATACAATGAATTTCAAATAGAACAAATGACAAATGACCGTCACAACCCACACAAAATCATGACGACTGAGGTCAATACAAAATTGTGACGGAATCACAATTCCATCACAATTTTATGACCGCTTTTTGACCAATTTGTAACAGATATCATTAAAAGAAAATTAATTTTTGTTTTTTAATTTTTATTAGACACTATTTCAAAATATTATAATATTTTAAACTATTTGGAATTTTGATATTAATATATGTTGTGCTATATTTTGCAATTTTTTTTTAATTTTTTTCAAAATTGTGATATATTTCAATATTTTAAATTGTGGCAGGAGCATTTTGTATCATGAGGCAAAGGTGTGTACACAAATATCAAATAAACACAGAACGTTATCATGTTACAAATCGAATTATAAAATTCCAGATCTGAAACAATTTCTTATTTTATATCACCCATCACTAAATACCTGAATAACTTATTAAACTGTATATCGATATTTACCGACACGTTAATTAACCATAAACGACTGATATAAGTTGTTGAATCAATCTTAACCTCCTTAACAGGTGTTTTTGAATATTTTTTTATTTATGAATATTTAGAAAAAGTATATAATGCAATGGATTTCAAATAGAAAAATCAATTTTTATTAATAGCTTATCCGTCACAACGTCACAAAATTCGCGACGATTCATGAACTGGCCACAAAATAGTGACGGAATTATCATCTGTTGCCAAAATAGTGACGGACCACAATCTGGCCACAATTTTGTGACTGCTTTTTGATCAATTTGTGACGGATACTATTTAAAAAAAATTCATTTTTGTTTTATTCTAAGATTTTTAATGCCAATTTTTGTAATAGTTGAATATGAATAAGATCATTTTAGTAATTAATGTAATAGATAAAAAACGTCATAATATTCCCTTCATATTCGAAGTAGAAAGATTTTCCAAACTAAGTTTATTCCTTATATTTGTAAACTGATTCCTTAAAACTCTTTTTTTTGTCAATTATTGTTTTATTATTTTTATATCTATTCATTACTCGCATATCAAGTTATAGTATTTTGTTCTTACAAGATTGAAGCCTAGAACCTCCTACTTTCATTCTCACTCCTTTATTAGTAGGTATATGTTATTTGATTAATAGAAAATACGTTTTTAAAATGCACATATTAAACTAATCTTTGCAAAAGAAATTTCGTAATAAAATAGAAATCCAATTTAACATGTTTATCTTGGTATATAACATTTGATTAATTAACTGCTAAATGGTACTAAGATTGCCACTAAATAACAAAACAGCAAAAGTAAATGATTCTAACTCATGAGAAAAATACAAAGGAAATAATTTTGTAGTCCAACTAGCTAAGCTTTTATTCTTACTCATGTACTAAATAATTACCTTTTGATGGTTGCTAAATTTGAATATAATATTTTACTATTATTTTTCTCCCTTTTTGGACCATATTACTTTATTGGAGTCGACCCCACCTAATTGAAAAAAGCGTGACATGATAAATTATTTGGGAAAAAAATTGATTGTTTAATTGAGAAAGTAAATAAAATGGAAATAAATAAAGAAAAGAAAAGAAATAAAAAGAAAAGAAAAGAAACACTGAACCGTTGGCCCTAATTCAACGCCACTCTCTCTCTCTTTGCTCGCTCGAAAGTCGTGGGTCCCGTTTCGCCTCCTAACGTTTGAGATTTTCCCTCCAGTTTCTCCTTCCATCGTGCGCACTTAGCCTATTTTCGCTGGCGGTTAACCTGCCTGAGGTAATTAATTTGGCTTATTATATTGTGTTTATTTTATCTCATTTTCTCACCTGACTGGGTTTCTTGTCTCGCAGTTTGCTCGGTGCCCGTGGAGGTTCTGGGAAGGTGTTTTTGTTTTAAGTGTATGGTCTTGTTTGGGTTTTTATGTTTGCGATGGAAGATCTGAGATTTTAAGTTTGAGGTTTTGTTTTGCTTGGCTGCATTTTCCCGTCAATCGATGTTTAACTTATGCAACAATTGTTTGCTGCTTTGTTTTTCTTTTTTTTGTTCTAGGGTTTGAGTTTGGTTGTTCTAATTTTCAATTTGGTGTCTTTGTGTTTTGATTTTCTTTTCAATTGAGTAAATTATTAGATTAATTTCCCAGAACATTTGTTTTTTATACTTTTGTGTTTATTATTTCAGTTAAGGAACAACTCGTCTAAGAAGTTAAATAGCATGATGGTTTGCTTCTTATGCAATACTACCCTTAAAACAAATTCATTCTTTTTATGTTATGTTATGATGTTCAATGCCATTCTTGTTTATTTTAGAGCTTCAACTTCTATTTTAGTGTTATTTGTTGGGTTAATTACAATGATATGAACTTTCATATACTTACAGGGAAGCCTTGTTAGATCCCCACCTCTCGAAATATTCTGTCATTATTATTGATGAAGCCCATGAAAGAACTGTCCACACTGGTATTGAATTACGTTAATGTGCATACTGTTCTTGAATTTATGTAGTTAATAAGTCATACCAGTGCACATCAATAACTACTCTTGTAGGTCATTTCTTTTTAAGCTCCAACCATCTCATTAGAGTTTGGGTTGAATTTTACTCACTTTTCTTTTTCTAAATCTCATATTTTCAGGCATGGATTACATTTATTGGGGAGAAAATTAATAGCACACTAGCAAAATATGTGACCGACAACCCATTGGCAATGCAAGATAAAGTTTGAGAGTGAATTCCTTCAAAGTTTCTAAACCCATATATGCATAAACTCTGCCATATCCTTTATTCAAGGTAATTTTCATCTTAGTTCTAACTTGATTTTACTGAAATGATATCCTTGGGACAATTACAACTTTAAGATTAATATTTTTTTTCCTGCATTTTGTCCCACTTACTTTTGACTTTGGTGAACTTAATGGCTACATGCACTTAGTTGACCTTCAAAAATGCTCTCTCTCCTATGCATGCATTTTCAGATTTTGTTGAGTTTTATAGCATCTTTGATAATTATGGCAAACAATTCTCATGGCCATGGAGTAGGATAGTTGGTATAGTTTGAAACAAGCATGTTTTCAAGACATAAACACTAAGTTATATGCTATTTATGTATGTAGCTTAAGGTACTAAATGGATAAAGTTAACCTTAATCGCCAAATTGTATCCCCTTTACCTTTCAAATATGAAGCACCTATTTAACCTAAGTCGATTCTAATTCCACCTTTTCATTTTCAAACCATGGGGTGGGTGAGAAAGACACATATCTTACCTACAAGGGCACAAAGCATGTTAATTTGTTCTCGTTACCTGTAATGGGAGGATTTTTAGGTGCCGAGTTATTTAACAAAGCCGTAAGCTGTAACCTCCTATGCCATAATAATCCTTCTCATATCTTATTCCCACAGGATTTGAACTATGTACCTACAAGTTGTAATTCTCAACTCCAAACCATTGGAGCATCTACTTCGGGCTAACCTGAGTCATGTGCTGAGTATCAATATTTCTACATATACTAAACACATTGACCTTTAGTTATCATATAATATTTGCAGTGCACAACAAACGTCAAATTTTACTATTAATATAAAACTTTAAAAGTTAAGAAATAGTAGTGTAGCCTATATGCAAGCAATATTAAAAGTGTTGCTCCATTAAGCTATTTGTCCTTTCTTATATTATTTTCTTTGGGAGAAACAATTGGTAATGTCATATGGTTCTTCCTTGGCTGACGCTACTCAATATGGCAGCTAGTTGGTGCAGCTATCTATGTCGGGGGCTTGGTTTAGTGCTCTTATCTGATGCTTGGGTCGGAGATGGAGGTAATTAACAGGTTTTATTTTCTATTTTTTTTTCTCTTCTTCAAAAGACATGCATGGTATTGATGGTGCATCATACCAATAATGCTTATTTTCCTTACACAAAATTAAAATTTATATTGTAGGTAATTCAAGGCCTCTTTTAGGTTATTTACTTGTCATTGCTGCTACAGTTTTCCTTTTTGTCAGAATCCAAGACTGAACATTTTACTTATAAATCATCGTTGTTAAAAACCACATTCTTGCTTTACAAGACCTACAATTAAACACCAGTGGGTGTCCTCTGAATGCCATACGCATGAAGTACAGGCAGAAAAAGGTATCAAATAAATATGGTTCAATTGATTTCTTTATTTAAAGTTCTCATTTTTCTTTCTTTATTACTTGAGGATCAAATATTGTTAAAAAAAATATCAGTTTGTCTGCATTTAAAGATTTGTTTTTTATGCTAATAAAGTCTACTTTGGTTGACAGACCAAAGTAGACTTTATTAGCATGTAACTTAATGCAGCTTGCTGTTGATTTTCTTCAGTTTCATATGTGAACCTGCGTCTAGGATTTGAGAATACCCTTCCTATACACTATATTGTTGTGACAGTTTTGAGTTTTGATGGAGCCTCTAAAGGAATCGGTTGTTGTTGTAGATGACACTCATAGAATAAAATTCCAATTCACATCTATAGAAATGAAATCTAAGTTGCTGATGCTGAATTATTTTCAACAACCTTATTCTTTCCCTACAAATGGCCAGCCTATGTCAATTTCAAGCCATATGTCTTTAGTCTTTAATTCATCAACAACACAAGTGTCTTTCTATGTTTTTAGTCTCTCAAGCAAACATAGATACAAAATTTAGAGTAAAGAAAAGCATGTCACGGGGCGAAAAGACTCACAGTAAAAACATTTTTAAGAAAGTTTTATTATTTAAATTTTTATATTTCAATACATTTATTATTCAAACGTGTTAGATTATCATGATATGTATATATATATATATATATATATATATATATATATATATATATATATATATATATATATATATATATATATATATATATATATATATAATTTAACAACCAGGATGTGACGCCTAAACTGGGTGTCCGTTGATCAACGTCAACTCGCTGAATACTGTGAATGTCGGTAGCCCTAATATTTTCACGAAAATCGGGCAGAGTCTTCTTTGTAACGGGAGCTCTACCTAAATACAAAACTCGTATAAAACTCATTCCGTCACCCAATATAATGTTTATGATTAAACGGCCACTTGGGCTCATAAACCAATACTCATAACAATGTATATATATCCATCTATCCAACCATAGTTCAAGAGTTCAAATTTTACTCTTATACAACATATTTTAAAATTAAAACAATTATAATACATGTAATGCATCATAACCCAAAGCCACAATCCGGCTTTCTTCTAAACCTCTGTCTCTAGGACGAGCCGTCCCCTCGCACGCTCCCTGTACCTGTAAAATAATATCCTCGAGCCAAAGGAAGCACGTTTCAGGTAGTGGAATCACCCTAAGCTGGCTACTCCACCCAAGTGCAATGCAATGCTCCAAAATAAACACACATTCAAGCAAATGCATGATCCTACTTGAATGTCTAATCGATCATCTCGCACGGTCCTCATCGATTCCCCACCCGCCTAAGCCTCGTATGAGAATTCATGTTTATTCGCTTGTGGACAACCCTCCTGATGTATATATCAATTGGGCTGCCTCCGACGATTGATATTGCTAATTATGGACTACCTCCCGATGTATATCAACTGACTGTCCACATTGATATTTTTAGCATGAACTACCCTTCGATCATTTTTAGTTTTTAGACAACCCCTCCAACCATTTTCTGGGACTCACCTCTCATGCACTCACTCCTATCGCCCTAGGTAGCTCCTAGCATTATGAAATGTATGTCATTAATTCCATTACAGTTCATAACACATGCAAATATATAAACATGCATATATTCATACATAAAATTAAATCACATAATCTCATGTTATGTAATTTCATTTCATCACATCAAAATTAGCTCATGTGGGCTAATGATCAAACACGAAAGAATTTAATTGAATTACTCGACCAAACATATTAATTCGCAAAAATTATTTTTGAGAACACTGTTTCGGGAATAGTGAAACCCTCGGTTACTATTCTCGGAAAATCACAAATCATCGGTTCACTTAATGAACCCGAATTTCACGGCCCTTCCTGGCTTTTTCCAAACCAATACATGATTTAATACATAGTTGCAAATTTTAACAACTCCAAATCGGCCGCGGGCGCCACGGCCGCTTCCATCGGCTTTCAAAATTTATAACAATTTGGTCCTATGATTCAGATCGATCAAACGCCCTCACAAAATTTCATTCAGCTCAAACATCACAAAGTACTTTAAAGAAGGAATAAACCCAAGTAGGAGAAACCCCTACCTCCCTGAGTTTGAGAAACTCCCTAAATCCGGGCACTCCACGCCAGTTCGTCACAGAAAGCAAATTCTTCCTTCTTGTCCCGAAGACTACCGACGGTCGGATCGGCTTGTAAACTGGGGAGAGAAGACCCCTCTCTCTCTGGGTGTGCTTGGGAAATGGCTTTTCCCGCATCTCCCCATCCATTTCTTTTTCTCCCTTTTTTTTCAAATGGAGAAGGTCACTATTCCGTTTTTGTCTTATTATCATTTAAGCATTAAATTCCAAATACCATTATATCCTTCTTTTCCAGCTTTTGACATCTCTAAGACTATCCTCTACTATCCATTTTCATACTTTACCCACAATCTATGGCACATGAGTTACATGTTATATGTGACTTTCGTCGCATCGAATTGCTTTATGGCACTGAATCGCGATGCTCGAAAAATGTGTAAATTCGACCATCTCATAATTCGACGAAATTTTACGTGGTTAGCCAGATTTCGCAAGACGATTCCAACGGTGAAATCCGTTTTATCATCCGAGATCTAGAGAATAAATTCCGGATTTTTAACCGAAATTACGATTTTGCCATTTTTCCAGAAATTGGAATTTCTCGGGTCTTACATGTGATCTCTCGGATTGCCTAAAGAAGTGTTTTCATATATACTATCAATAATATTTTAGCATGGAAAGGTTAGAACCTTGGATCACCTTGTATGTGAAGCTGCAATAAGTCCATCTTTTAATTGTACCTAGAAGCCCAACACGCAAATGGACACATAACCCAATTAAAACTAAAAAATTTGCCGCTACATAGGCTTTGAGAAGTCCAACAACACAAGTTTAAGATTTTAATTAGAACATTAAGTACAAAATTATAATAGTAATATGATAAATGGGTGAGAAATGAGAACATGTATACTTGCATCATTTGTATTAAAGGTCTTCGTCCTAGTTATCTTTCATTCAATTGATTAACTCAACCAACTACTAATATATAGTTTGTCTTTTTTTCTTATTTCTCGGTAATATTAGAGTCTTTTCAGAATTTTAAGATTTTAAGTTGTATGACCTCGCTTTATGAGATTTATTTATAATTTGTAATATGCTATTACTATCAATACTAGCTAACTCAACCTAATTAATGATATATATAGTTTTTTTTTCTCATTTCTCTTGGTAATATCATAGTCTTTTTTCGTAATTTTGATATTATGATGGCATTATTAGAGTCTTTTGATTAATTCTATATACAAGGCCAACTTCATTAATATATTTTAGAGGGCATTGCCCTGTCGGAGTCCAATATTTTTATTTATCTCTAAATTGTCATTATTCTAAATGTGAATCATAATTCATGTAAATAATAAGGAAAGCTTCATAGAGTTATGAATTTTCTAGCCTCAAGGCAATTTTACTACCCAACATAATAAGAAAATAATAATAGGGATATAAGAAAATTTTTAAGAATGTGACTTTGCATGTCAGCATGTGAAATAGTGGAAAATTTTCATTATATTTGAAATTATATTATGAATGTTTGTATTGAAATGGTTACTTGCACCTCCAAAGGACAAAAAAGAATGAGCTTGTACTATTTTATAGCTCACATGCAATGCATTTGTTCATGCAATCCTTATTTTGATCATTTTTCTATTACAATGGTTTCACCTTATTGCTATCTCTTTTTTTTTTTCTTCCTTCTTTGTTTATGTTCAATTATGGTTCGTAGTTTGGAACCATCTGGACCATGCTCTCGCAAGATTAGGAAGATTTTTGAGGAAAAGATAGACAAGGAAGGGATCAATTAGAAGTCTGTTTCTGTGAAAACTAAGGATTTCTATTACGAGGAATTTACTGATGAAATTAATCCAATTTAAGAGTGTAATGCAATAAAATAAAAATTTCAAATTTCTTCATGTCAAAGTATTTTTGAAGTGCTTAACGTGCAACCATTATATATTCTTGTAGAAACAATGTGTTTAGGATGAGGCGTTAAATGCACTAATGAAGCCAGCATGAGAGTTTAAAGAAAAAGGTTGATACCAAGATGTCTGATATAAAGACATAAGGAAATTAGCCAGATTTTGTGTCTGAAGACTCACGGGAGAATTGAAAACAAAAATGTAACACCCTAAAAGTACAGAAAGTTTGTGATTAAAACTCTAAAAACAGGAAGTCCAAGGTCACTGGTGATGGGTCTGCAACATCAACTCACATAGGAGGCACTACTACCCTTTATGAGCATGTGAATTAATTATGCTTATTTTCTTTTTGCAATTACTTTTAGTTCTTAATTTAATTTAATTGTCTTTACATGTGTAGGCTAGAAAACTAGGTCGACCACCCACTGCTCCGGAGTTGTTTGTTCACTCACATACAAAAAATGGCTACCCATTATGAGCATGTGAATTAATTATGCTTATTTTGTGACGCCCCAAAACCCGGGGGTCCGTTGACTACCCGTCAACCCGCGGAATACAAGTGGACGTCGGGTTACCCGACGCCACTTCGTAAAACGGCAGTCTCCTTGTACGGAGCTCTACCCAATTACAAACTCCGTATATACCGTCCCAACAAATTCAATATGTGCAATATATTCTCAACATGAGTAAAAATGCCTCTTGGGCTCATAAACCAATACTCATAAAATCAAATATCACAACTATTCTCTAATTATCTCCCACACCGATATTGATTTTACACTTTTATACAAACATATACAAGATCTCGCACTTAATACATGTTATGTCCAAAACCATCAAAACGCGAACTGCATCTTCAAAAATGAATCGGCCTTCTCAGCGCCCGTATTCGAAATAAGGGGGTCCCACGATCGTGGGTGAGCTAAAGCCGCAGGAGAATCGCCCCAAGTGGTCTACTCTACCACCTAAGTGCAATGCAATGTCTAAAGTAAACACACACTCAAGTAAATACATGATCCTACTTGAACGCTCATACGATCACCCCATGTCACGAGCGTCCACCGACCACTCACACTCGCTTAAGCCATGTATGAGAAAATAGTCATTTTCAAACAAACTTTGTTCTTGAATATACTACCGAAATATTCGGTAAAATATGGGACTACCCTTCGAGGTGAATTGGTTGGTGAGCTTTCCGAAATAGTCATGGTCCTCATCCGAAATGATCTGTTGGCCCATCTCCCAACCCAATTCTCCGGAATATCATCCTGTGAAATTCCTTTCGCAACCATATCCGTTTTATAAAATACCTTGTCATGCACTCACACCTAATTCTAGTTACTCCAAAGGCATATGAAAATGCATTATGCCATTTTCAAAATCATTTACACAATATGACACATGCATATTTAATCAACGGCACTACACGCATGTACCTCAACACATCAATCATCACCTAATTCTTAGCTCAATTGAGCAAATCAGTAATCTTTCGCTCACGGCTTACAAACACAATTTAATTCCCATATAATTGCGCCATTTCACCCCGGCATTAATCCACATCTTGATCGAATAATCACTAATTATTTCATCATTTAATGATAATTTTACCCGAACATATGCGGATGCTTTATGGATATTCGCAACCGATCGCTTGCCGCCCTGAACCCGGTTGTCACGGCGCCTATCGTTCAACCCGATTTCACTTTGTCCACTGACCTGGTTTCGCCCACCACCAGCTACGGCATTAGATCATTTGTCCAGACAACGCCCCATCCCACGTCCGAACGTTCGCACTTCTGCAATTCGTTCGCGCCATCATCGGTCATTCCCTGAGATTTCACAACGCGACGGCAACATTTCGAATGTGACCCAATACACATCCCAGGTGTCACGGATGGTGAGAAAAATCCCCAAGAATTTCTAACAATTCGGTCCCATGTTTTGGGACTGATCAAACGGCCCCTCACTACCAAACCAACCGAACGTGAAAAACCCTTAAAACGGGAATAAACGCAAGTAGGAGAAACTCCTACCTCTTGAGCTATTAAACTCAGAACCCGGTCCAAGCGTAGCTTGTCTACAGAGAACGCTTTTCCCTTCTTGCTCGCCGAATCCAACTGGTCTCGATCGCAGTATTTCTAGAGAGAAGTCAGAGACTCTCTCTCTAGAAATGAAAGCTCAAGCTACTGCATCAAAAAATAATGCCCTTCACGTTTTTGCTTTGGCCTAATGTAGGAGAAAGCACTATTTCCTATCTTGTCTTATTCTCATTTAAAACAATTCCAATAATGCCATCTATGTCCTTCTTTTACCAGAATTGATATTCGGTACTACCTCGGTCGTCCATTTTCATTATTTCTCTACTCATACCACTTATGGTACATGAGTACGTGTTATATGTGACTTTCGACACATCGAAATTAGTTTTACTTCAAGACCGAAACGCGATGCCTTGAAAAAGGTTTACTCCAAACGCCCCAAAGAATCATAAATTTTACACGCTAACTAGATTTCACGAGATGATTCTAACGGTGCAATCCGCTTCAGCCATCCGAGATCTAGAGAATTACCACGGATTTTAATCAGACTACACTGTAATTAAAATTACGATTTTGCCCTTATTCCAGAAATTGGAATTTCTCGGGTCTTACATATTTTCTTTTTGTAGGTATTTTTAGTTCTTAATTTAATTGAATTGTCTCTGCATGTGTAGGCTAGAAAACTAGGTCGACCACCCACTGCTCCGGAGTTGTTTGTTCACTCTCACATACAAAAAATGGCAATCAAGACTTTCATTAACCAAAAGTTTAAAGATGTTAATGTAAATTATTCTATCACTTGACATATTATGTCTTATCTTTCATTTAGTTGATTGCTACAGTTGAATATGTTTATGTATTTGCAGGATGCTATTGAGGCTAAGCGAGAGCAACTAACACAAAACAATGAAATAATAGATGAAAATAATATGTTTCTAGATGTTGTGGGTAAACAACAAAAAGGTTGAGTTTATGGCCTTGGCTCGCAGGCTACACAATATTATGAGTTTGGCTCTACCTCTTCTTCCACATCAGCATTTGATGTTTCTCACCAAAATGCTGAGGAAATTCGCAAATTTACAACACAGGATTAAATGATCGTGGATTTAACGACAGAGATTCATGAGAAGACACAACTATTGTTAAGGTGTTTGGATGAAATGTCTAGAGGTGGACAAGTACTAGTTCCATACAATCAACCTTCGCATGACCATGGTAATGAGCATCAGACCTCTAGCGATGATCATACCTTTGATGATGCTAATTTATCTTCATAAAGAGCGAACCGTTTAATTACTTTATAGCTTAATACCATTTAACTATTTAGGTACTTTGTTTAATACTTTCGAAATATTTAGGTACTTTGTTTAATACATTTGACCCATTCAGAATTTTTTTTTTTGTTATTTGGATATGTCAATGTTATATTATTAGGCATGATTGTTATATATAAATTTGCTTTTATGAGAATTATACAATGTGTTTTAATTAGGTTTTAAGATCCAAATATAGTAGTAAAAATATAAATATATTTTTATATTTACTCATAATTTACCAACCGAATACCATTACAAGTGAATAATAAAGATCAATATCGACTGATTACCTACAAAATCACCGACTAAATATCGACGAAGGACTTC
Source organism: Tetrastigma voinierianum (assembly GCA_016808115.1). Classification (NCBI taxonomy): domain Eukaryota; kingdom Viridiplantae; phylum Streptophyta; class Magnoliopsida; order Vitales; family Vitaceae; genus Tetrastigma; species Tetrastigma voinierianum. Next base: position 126,275 of record JAEQBH010003280.1, read on the forward strand.
AGCTAACATACCGGTACTTTTGTGGACGGAATACCTACAAAAGTGGTCATTAATTAATCCACTCTGACACTACAAAATACCTACAAAGTATATTCAGAGTAAATTATCGATAGAATGCCTATAAAGTGGTCACCAATTACCAACGGATTACCTACAAACTCACCAACAAAATACTAATGGAATTTCTGTAGATAAATTACCGACATATTACCTATGGAATTTTGTCAGTATTTCGTCCCCACTTTGTAGATTTCCCTCAACTTTACCTACCACTTTTCCATAGTTTACCGATGGAATTGTGTAGGTAATTTACCTACGGATTGATTTTCCGTCAGTAATTTATTTACCTATGCCACAACAATTAACGAAATATAGTTGTCGGTATTCCGTAGGTAAATTTAATTACCTACGGAATTGTCCGTAGGTAAATTGTCAATTTCTTGTAGTATGGCCAAGGCCTCTCCCACTATGCCTCAGCCATCTAAATCAAGGTCTCATCTCTACTCACTCCTAAAGCGTTAGAGGCGATTACTATGTGAGAGAGTCAACCAAGTCTATCGACATACTTAACTTGAATTGTGCTAAGCGTCATTCCCAACATATTCACAATAAAATTCTAAAAACAAGTGAACTATGTGAAATGCTCTTCATTTTATTATAAGAATATTACAAGTGGTTTGAATGATATATACAATCTTATCACATCCTACATAATCTCAAGGGTCTTACATGCCTTGCAAATGCATCCCTAGCTATAGGTTTAGTAAATGGGTCTGCAACCATCCGGTTGGTAGGGATGTGTTTAAGAACCACTTCATTTTGAGTGATCATTTCTCTGACAAAGTGATATCTAATCTGGATATGTTTGGTCTTTCCATGATATTTTGGATCCTTAATTAGCATAAGCCAATGTAGCCATGCTATCACAATAAAGAGTCATTGGCTTAAAGTCGCTTAATGACTCCTAAGTCTTGTAAGAATCTTTTCAACCAAATCGCCCCGTATAATGTTATGTGCTACATATTCTACTTTCATCGTTGACAAGGCTATACAAGACTGTTTCTTGCTACACCATGAAATGGCACAATCATTTGTAAAGAACGCATCTAGATGTTGATTTGTGTTGATTAGACGCTCCCTAGTCAAGATCCGTGTAACCACCACCGAACCTTCCCTCGGGTAGCATAATACATAATATGCTATCCCTTTTAGATATCTCATAATTCTTTTCACTGTCATCCAATGTTTTATACCTATATTAGATTGAAATCTACTTGCTAACCCAACGACATACGATGTTCGATGTAAAGATCATTGCATACATCATACTTTCAATGAAGATCGAGTAAGGTATTTCGACATTTTTCCTTTTCTTAGGTGTTCTAGACATATCAAGACTAAGGCTCAAATTTCATTCAACGAGTGTATCCATGGGCTTGCAA
>JAEQBH010003281.1:0-338250 GCA_016808115.1 Tetrastigma voinierianum
AGGAAATATATATATATATATATATATATATAGAAGAAATATATATATATATATATATATGTGGTATATATATATATATATATATATATATATATATATATATATATATATTAATTCAAAAGTAAAAAATTTAGTACAAAAGAAATAAACAACATATTTTTTTTTTACATCTATTCACTTTGTAATGCATTCTTATACTGCAAATAAACAACATATTTATATCAATTTTTGGCAAATGTCACAAGTATTAAGGTGATATTTATTTTTTTAACTTAAAAAATTAATTTAAAAATAATTTCATTATCATAAATATTGATACACAAAAAATGTAATTCTATTTATATATCATCCAAATCATTTTTTAATTTAACTTTATATTAACTCATAATATAACTATTTCTACTTAATTTTGAGTAGTAGTCCTAAAATTAACTCTTAAGATAACTATTTCTACTTTTAAATTTGAAATTGAACCTAAAAATAAAATTATGCATTCATTTATTTATTATATTTTTTTTACATATATTATCTCATGTAAGCTAGCACTTGTACACTTACTAGTAAATAATAAGTAAAGATTGACTTTTGGAAATAAACTAAACAATAGACATTTTAAAGATATAGATCATTTATACCAAAGTTCTTTATAAAAACTTTTAAAAAATCATTTTTTTAATAAATCCTCACTCTCATCTTTCATTAAAGAATTCATTTTCAAGATATAATTCCATTAAATAGTGATTTTTTTAATTTTGTGAACTTTTGGCTTCTTTTTCATGGTGTGCTTTTTTTTAGACATTAGGCTTTATATTAAATACCCGAACTTGATCTATTATAGCAACCTTATAATGCACGCATTATCTGCTACAATTGTTTTTTTTCTGTATCAGAAATTTATCCAGTAAGTCAATCTGATTGGTTCTCGCGGTCTAATTTTGATGGTAGTTATTTTTTAATTCATCTTTTCCAAAGGTTTTATAATTGACGCTTCACATGTCATGTGATTGAAGTCGCCAGTGTACCATATGCTACGTTTTTTTATGCACTATTCATGGTGCTACTATAAGTAATATTTTATTTGAAAATAGTGATGGTGTAAATGTATTCCATGATTTTAATATTTTCATTTATTTTTGTAAGTTCACAAATTTTTAATTGCTTTTTATTTTCTTTTTAACAAAAAGATTTGGAACATTTTTCTTTGCTGTTAAGTGTAGATGACCAAGTTCCGCTTCTTGTTTCACTAACTACATTTTCTCAAGCTTGGTCATGAATGGAAACCATTCTTATTCTCAAAATAGATGCCTCGGACCATCGTCTTTTCACCAAAAAAATAAAAACATAAATAAATAGAAAGTATTATAAAATAGAAGAACAAGAGAATGGTAGATATGTTAAACATAAGAGATTTCTTATTCTTCACGTGCCAGACATGACTCATACAGTACCCTCTATTTATAGGGTTTAATACATGAATATTAATGTGTATATAAATACGTGAACCCACACATCCGTAATCCCACACACTAACTATATACATCAATGTATATTCAATGTACCTATTAATACGAGATTAATGGAGAGTTTATGGACATCCATAATATTGTTCATAATACTCCCCTCGATGTCCACGATATCGCCATTAAAAACTCCATCGTGAAACCCAAATGACAAAACCACGGCTAAGGAAAAAAGAGTATAGTATAAAAATTACCCCCTCTTCTCAACATCACTTTAAATCTTCTCAAATACAAGAGATTCCAATGCTAAGAACTAAATTTTTCGTGTCAGTAGCGAGAGAGCTCGTGAATAAATCAAGCAGATTATTAGTTGAACGAATTGATTGAACATTAATATCAAATTCTTCTTGTAGATCATGAGTGAAAAGAATTTTGGTGATATATGTTTTATTCTATCCCTTTAATGTACTCATTTTTTATCTGAACACGCATGCGCATTATCTTCATACAAGGTCACGGACCTCCTTGCTAAAAGACAAACCACATGACCTCGAATATGATGTATTATAGATTCTAACCAAAAACATGTTCTCGTATTTGCTTCATGAATTGCTAAGATCTCTCGTACATGATTAGAAGATGTGGCGGTAATCGATTGTTTCGTGTACGCCATGAAATGGCTATATCACCACATGTGAACAAATAGCCCTGGCCAGGATCGAGCACATGAAGGGTCGACATATATCCCGCATCTCGCATAACCACCAATTTCCCGCTGGGTACATTGGGATAAATATAAGCTCCATATCCATCGTACCAAGATACCTCGAATATATGTTTACTCATTCCAATGTCTTCTTGTTGACAAGAACTATATCTTGCTAATAAATTTACGTAAAAATGATATATCAGTCGTGTACGACTTTGCAAGATATTGGGATAGCTCCAATACACTTCAAATATGGTACTCAAAGACCAAGAAGTTCTTCATCATCCATCCTAGGCTCCGGAAGGATCTTTATTCTACATCTAATGACCTTACAACCATTGAGTGCTCAATGGATGGGCATTATCCATATAGAATCGTTTCAACACTCACATATAAGCCGATTGATGAACAAAAATTTCATTCCTGGCAACAATCAAGAATCAAGGCAAAAAAAAAAATTCTAGATTTTCATCTCAAATTCTTCTTTAAGTCGACACGCTTTGAAAGCTCATTCTAGCTCCAATAATATTCAGGTCATCAACATAAACTGCAATTATAACAAACTCGGATCCATATCTTTTAATAAATACACATGGGCAAAGGGGATCATTCTTATACCTTTTTCGCAATAAATATTCACTAAGACGATTATACCACATGCGTCCAGATTGTTTCAACCCATGGGCAGAGATCCGCATAATTTTGTCGAAAAAGTTCTCGAGGACCGAATTATGTGTTTGTGCAATTTTAATCCTTCTCGATTTTCATGTAAATGTCACAGCCATGGTCCATATAAATAAGCCGTAACTACATCCATTAAACACATACCAAGTTTTTCTATGTATTGCCGTTAATTAAATGATCAAAAAAGTAGTTGCATCCACTGGATGTGGGAATATATATCTCTTCATAATCAATGCCGTCTTGAGAGAATTCCTTGTGCGACTAACGCGCCATATCCGACATAACTTATTTGTCGCTGCCTCATTTTTAATAAATACCCATTTGTATCCTGCTGTGCTCTACACCATCGGGGTATAAGTACATCAATAAAAGACCAAAACTGCAGCTAATTCTCGCCCAATTGCATCTTTCCATTTTCAAGCCAATCATCTCTCGTCTACACATTCCGACAGACTTTGGGCTCAAGGTCCTCATTGTGGTTGTCATTACACAATGTTGAGTGCCACATTATAGGCAAATATATCATCGACGGCCGATTTTATTCCGATTCCACCTTTCGCTTGCAGGACATAGTTTATCGAGATCTCCCGATTGTCACAAGTTTCGTGCACCCGAATTTCTTCCTGAATTACAACCGGGGACTCTTCTAGAGCCATCAATTCCTCAACTTGATCCTTTGATCATTTTCTTTTCCGAGATTTTTATCTTGAACCAACCGTCGACCACTTATCACCGACATGCCTTAGGGTTCATTAGCAAATGCATTGTCCTACGTGGACATCAAATTCTAATCAGAGCATTAGCGTACCGCGGTATGTAAGATGCGCTATTTCTTTCGGATTAGTAAATTCATCCGGGCAATTGATTTGCTAAATTTTGCAAATGAGAATGTAATCTCTTTGAACCGGCGCTCATTCTTCGTGCGAGAGTCAAGACGGTGACAACGACAATTGATTCCAACTAATAATCCTTTTCCAACTCGTTTATTTTCTTTCTTAAAAGTTGAAAATCCGATTCATCAAAATGACAATCGCAAACGAGCCGTAAATAAATCTCCGCTTGATGTCTCTAAATATTTGATTATCGATGGAGATTCATAGTCCAACATATATTCTCAATCTTCTCGGGACCCATCTTAGCTGTCAGGGTGGAGTGACCTAAAATATACGCACACCCAAAAATCCTTAGATGGGAAATATTTGGCTCGACCAAAACCAATTGTAAAGGAGAGAACTCATGATAATTTGTTGGTCTACGACCAAGGTCGCTACATGCAAATGAGCATGGCCCCAAGCGTAAGTTTGAGCCACCTCATTAGTAATGGCCTTGCAATCTGAAGGCATTTAATAAACGACTCCGCAAGACCGCTGGTATGAACATATGCTACAGATGTTCAACGGTTATTCCAATAGACATACAATAATCATTAAAGCTTGGGAAGTAAATTCTCCGGAAGATTGTCAAGCACGACCGACTTAATCGATAATCCCGAAAATGAGCCCGTGAATCGGACTATTTGAGCAAGCACCCAGCAAATGTCGTTACGCCGGCCGATAATAAACACATGTGACCATTTTCGGCGATTCATCAATCAATCATAAAATACGAAAATGGTCCACATGGTGGATGAATGTTCACATATATCCCTGTATACGCCGCAGAAAAAAATGCAAGGGTTCTCGTCCCTTATTTTTGTTGGGTGATGGTCTTATAATTAACTTCCTCGAGAACAAGCAAAGATATGAAAATATTCATTGAACAGAAAAATCTTTGATTTTTCGCTGAATGCCCACTTGAATTTTTAATGATTCTCCGCATCATTATAGACCTCAAGATGTCCCACTCGGTCGTATGCCAAACAATAAAATTATTTTCATCAAGAGAAACTGCTTACTATGGCATGTGCCTCACTCGTACTTATGTTTGTGTACAAACCGTAGGAAAAAAACGTGGTAATTTTTCCAATATATTTTTCTTAATCGAGACAACGCGTGGGCAGGTCATGGCAAATACCAAGCAGAAATTCATTCGTAGTCTCAATATGATATCCATTTCGCCGAATATCTTTAAACTCAATAAATTTCTTTGAGACTTCAGAATATAATGCATCATCAATATGAATTTTGCTCCTCCCGTAACAATATATTAGCTCTCTTCCCGAGCCCTCAATCAATTTTGCACTACCCGAGCATTATTCACATCTGATCCTGCACTATTAAAAAGGAAAGAATTTTTTTATCCCAAGTATAGTATGCGTTGATGCACTATCTCATGTAGACACATATCATTGTCACCGTATCAGATCCCACCATGAGTTTCCGCTATTCTTCATTAGGAAACAAGATATATAATAAGAAAAATCATAAAATAACATAACAAAAACAACTTTCATTATTCAATAGGTACGACGACTTACATAATAATAGGACCCAAATACATAAATATAAACGGAAATATGCCTATTTTTGGAGATTTTCATCACCAAACAAGTGCTCAATATTCGCTTCAAGCCGAATAAAGAAATCAAGAATATCCGTGATGAGCGCCATATCATTAAGGTCGTGATCAACACTCATCCTTAGAAACAAAAATTTGTTCTACCGCTTTTTATCTTTCTTTTCTCGCCGATTCTCGCAGAGAGATCAACCAAATGTTTTGGTACGACAGTACGTGACCAATGGCCTTTCATACGCAACGATAGCATAATTTTGTCACCATTTTGCTATTTTCACCAATTTTTGTCGCCATTTTCAATATTCTCCCTTTTGATATTCTCGACACTCGTTGTCGACATCGTACTGTAACTATTATACCACGCCCTCGTCCACGTCCACGACCTCGACTATGACCGCGACCACTACCATGACCGCGCCGACTTTGTCCACTATAAGGGTGTGATATGTCACGCATTCACTTCGTGGAATGGAGCCGAACCATTGATTTGTGCCTTATGATTTTTCATCAAAAGTTCATTGTTTTGTTCTACCACAAGAAGACATGAAATCAATTCTCGTAATACTCCAAAGCCTTTTTCACGATATCGCCGTCGCAGTGAGCAATATCGATTTGATGAAAATCGGGAGAATGTTTTCTCTCCAACATATCCCTCATCATCGCACTTTTCTCCACATAACTGTAGTTGAGAACTGATTCTAAATATTGCTGAGTTATACTCACTCACAAATTTAAAAATCTTGCAGTCTCAAATGCATCCAAATATAATAGCCAGAGACCATCAAGCCTTCGATGTTCATACCTTTCCTTCAAATCGTCTACTGCAAGTGGATCCTTTACTTCAGTGAGGTATTCAAATCTTCAATCCTTCATGAAGGTGACGATTTAAGAAAACCATCGCTTTGGCTTTTCTGAATGGATGTTGTATTCTTTTCTTTAATTGTATTTCCAAGACCATTTGCATCTAGATGGATTTCTTTATCTAGTATCCATGACAAGAAATTCTTCCGTGATACTTCCTGTCAAGAGCCACAAATTCCAATTTCGCAAGATTCGACATAATAATACTATTATAGATATATGAAAAATATTAGATAAGATAATAATATTGTAAAATAAAAGAGAGAAGCTAAAGTGAACACACCTCCAATATACCTTCTTCAAATATATTTCAAAATCCAACAAAGCTTCGCAGGCCGATAACGTATTATAAAATAGAAGAACAAGAGAGCGAGAGATATAGAAGAAATAGGGGAGAGATTTCTTATTCCTTCATGTGACAGACTCATACAAAGGCCCCTATTTATAGGGTTTAATACATGAATACATTAATGTGTATATAAATACGTAAATCTACACATCCGTAACTCCACATTATCAGAACTCCATATACATCAATGTATTCAATGTACCTATTAATATCGAGACACTGGTAGCTTACGACATCCATAATATTGTTCATAATAGAAAGAGATTTCAGCCATAGAGAACAATGTTTCTCTCTCTACGCTCCATTATAATGGTAGTTTTGCCTATCTACAAACCCTAATTGCACCCTTTTATATTCTCCATTATCGATTATTTGGCTCCGACCAAAGTATTTTGAAAGCACCCAACCCATAACCCAAATCTAAGATCACCTTATTTTTTGACTTAATGATGAAGTTAAATAGCTTTCAACATTAAACTGTTTATTTTTTTTAATTTTCACGATTTATTGCTGAATTTTTTTTTAAAAGTTCTGTAATTAAAAAGCGAAAATATTTGGGCTTTTTCTATTCTGTAGTTATTTTCCATAAAATAAGAAAATTCAATCATTACCCAATGTGCTAGTTAAGAAATAAAGAACCAGGATAACAACGTATGTTTAATGTATGTCCCATCCCGAATCCGACTTGTTTATTTTTTTTCACTCCCCCAAACCTTGCCTCACATTTAAAAATTAAATAGCAATTTTATCTTTTGCATTTAGTAAATTTTTCAAACTCACTCGCTTACATTTATTTTTGTTTTTTTTAATTTTAATTTTTTATATTTGCTTTTTTATTTTTATTATATTAAATTACTTACTCTTCCTAAAAATAAAAATATTATGAATTTTTATAAATTATTTATTAAAGCATTATAATAATTATTATTTATATTAGCATAAAATAAAACAATAAAAAATTATTTTTAAAATACACCCATTCCGGGCTTATTATTGGTCATTCTGGATACATGATCTTATATAGAGCTGCTACCCGTCCAAGCCCCTCTCGGGCCTAAACAATTTATTTCTTTTCGCCTCACTTTGATTTTCAAACAACTCAACCCAAGTCAAGCCCCACTCCTAGAGATTTGTGAAAAATCTTGCTCCCAGCTCCACAAACTCCTTTAACACCCGTAAAAATCTTAAAAATTTCCTTTCGCTCCCATCGACCTAAACCCTTTCAGTTCACTCAGATTTCTCATGGTGACAAATTTTAACGGCGCACCCTCGCTTTCTCACATCCGTAATCCACTTTCTAAAGCCCCCCTCGAACCCCTCATGACAATTTATTATTTTCTTTATTAACATTTTGTCATTTTTGAAAATTTCTAATTTTCTGATTTACAAAGAGTAACAATACCTGAATCCGCCCTCGGATTTGAAAGGAAAATAAACTCAAACCCATTAAAATCCGATTAAAATTAAATTAAACAGGTTCATTAAGAACTTTGCGCGGATCGAACCCAAAATAATCCGTCCCGCCGACATCCCTACTCACTACCCATCGCAAAAACAAACAAATTTAATAATGTTAAGCCAAGTACTATTCAGCACTAAGCACAAAAAAGTTCTATTCAAAAGATAAGAAAAAACAACACCACCTAACACTTTTTTTTTTTTTTTTTTTTTTTTTTTTTTTTTTTTTTTTTTTTTTTTTTCTTTTTTATGGAAAACATAGTCTCACTCGTAAAATAAAACATCTTCTTTTATTACAAGTTGCAGATTAAAACAAATAATTTATTAATATAGTGTTAGTAAAATTTTTTATACAAAATACTGTCAATCAAAATTTTGGATTATAACTCATAAATAATTTGTTTTTTTTCTTTAAAAAATGATAATAGCATTATTTTGAGGTTATTTCTTTAAAAAATTGATATGTATAATACAATTTATAATATTCAATAATAATAGCCAAACTTGAAAGCATATTTTATATGCATCCATTCAATCTGGATGTAATCCATTGAATAGAAAAATGATACGCAAATATTACAGTATGCTCTTATTAAAATACACACTCTTTGATATTTATTCATTTTGTATTTAGTTATTTGTATAAAAAAGACATGATAACTAAAAATAAATTTATTTATAATATTTTGATGCTAATTACTCATGGAACATCTATATTTTTAAAAATCTACTTTATTCTCTCTCTCTATATGTATATACATTGGTGTGTGACTGTCTTTGCTTATTTTCACATTGAAGTAAGGGAAAATCTTCACTTCCAAAGAAAGGGTAATTTGAAACCATAAGTGTAACCTTTTAACTTGATTTTATAATTTTCACACCTTTTTTTTTTGCTGATGACTGATCCCATTTGCAGCCCCGTAGCAGATCAAATTTCCAAGAGTTATTCAAGAGTGCTCAAACTGTTTTGTTTGATGTGCCAGTGGGTAGAAAATTAGTTTCAAAATCTAACATTTGCTTCTCCAAAACAGTGTCGGCAGCTGCTGTGGCCAAAAGATCACAGACAATAGGAATCCCCATATGACTAACTTGGGCCAATTTTTGGAACTCCAATGATGGAAGTATTTTTGCACTAATTTGTACCAGAACCTTCTTGATAAAATCTCTTATAGAATGGAGAGTTTGAAGATGGAGCAGAGACTTATCCTTGGCAGGGAGGCAATAATTTATGTATCGAAAGTTATCATTTCTATCCCCTTTTTCCATATGCAAACAACTTCTCAAATAATAGGCTTGTGTAATATAACTGATAAGAAAGTTAGAAGTCTTTGGGGGACACAAATGAGAAGAGGAGAACTCCATCTTATCAAAGGGACATGGTAACAAAGTATAAGCAATAGTGTGTGATTGGGGATCAGGAAATGCACAAAGCGAATATTGCCTAATGGAAAAACTAGGCTAGAAATTTATTAACAGAAAAGGAGAAGCTATGGGCCAGGTTATAACCAGCAACACACGAGAGAGGAGCCTAATCTGATCAAAACTCTAAAGACATGCAAAGCCCGGTAATGCATGGAGAGGTATTATTACAGCCACTTGAAATCCTCCAGCAGGTAAGACCTAGGATTATGAGGAAGAACACCTTATTTCGAGGGATGTTTGGGTAGGAACTCTTTTCCCCTCTACTGGAGCTGCTTTGAAGGAAATATCATGCGCCATAGTCCTACAATCCAATAAGGTGTATTAGGTTCTAGGGCAGGCTGGAATTGGGTAGTCCTTAGAGATGCCCCCTCATAACATATCGAATCTAATAGCCCCGGTGTTGTTAAAGAAAGGTGAGGAGGAAGATGATGGCATGTACTGGACTCCAACAAATACGGGTATGTTTAATGTGAAATCGGCTTACGAGTTAGTTTGCTTAAATAGTGGAAATTTTCAAAACACATGGTGGAAAGATGTGTGGAAACTATAGGTCCTCACAAAAGAGCGGGAAGACGTTTGTTTGGGTGCTTTACCATGGCAAACTTATGACGAACAGGGAGAGGGTTCCACAGAGGGAATGTCTACTGATCCTTATTGCATATCATGGCAAACAGGAAGACCCTCAACCACCTATTCAAAGGTTGCTGCTAAAGGTCAAGGAGGTGGCAGGCAACTAATGGAGGGAGTAGGTGGGAATGATATTCAAATCCCTAAATTTTAATTAATGGCTTAAATGGAACTCTACCAAGAAGGACATCATAACAACAGGAGTTGATGGAAGGGACATTTCATGACATGCTTATGGTGGATTCCGAAGATGGAGGAATGATTGCAACCTTTGGGAACAGGGAAATGGACCACATACAAAGGAAGGAAGCGGCCAAAACCTTCAGTGAGATTTGCTTCAGCCGCACTAATATAATGTGCAAGGAGAAGTGACACGTATCAAACTATTTGGGTAGGCTGGAAGCCCGTACGTGGTTGATGCAACTAAATTCAGGTATAGATGCAAGGGTCCAAACATAGTAGGTGGGAGTTGATGTTATTAGAGATTGGGAAAGTTGATAAGGACGGTACCATGATGGATGATCTAAGGGGTTTAGGTAAGTTAGGGTATGGGTTTGTGGTAGTTAAGGATATATGATGTAACTTATAAAGAATAAGTGGAACAAGTCTGATTTCAAAGGTTATGGCTGATTTGTGTGGTTTACATGGTATACAATGGGAATCAACAAAACGCCAGCGCTTTCTTAACTAAGATTTGCAAGCCGAACGTTAATTCGATTCGACGCAAACAACCTTGTTGAATAATGTAGCTGTGGCTTTTATAAAGAGGCTGGGCTATGTACGAATTCCTCGGCTTTTATGACAAAGGACGACGATATTTATTGCCACTACAACAAGATATGAAAAGGGTTTAATTATAACAAGATTTAAAAGTTTGGCCAGATTGGAGAATTGAATTTGAAAAGTTAAAAGAAAATGATGAAATGAGCAAATTAGAAGGTTATCAGATTTAACTTACTTCACAACTTGGCCGTTAATCCATCAAGAGATAGCGCAAATACTTTAACTCGAATACTTCTAACAGAATCCTCTACCCAATAGATAAGAGACAAGATATATACTTCGTCACACGTTAATCCATCTAAGATAAAGCAAGCATTAGAACGTAACTCACCACTCCACGAATCCACTCCAAAGCAAAATATGGTAACAATAACCTTAAAAACTAAAATGTTATTAAACTTAACTTATTGTTAAAAGACTATATTAGGGGATATAGTCAGCTATTACTTCTAAATCAACAAAGAAACTACTGGACAAAACAAGACACTTCCTAAATTAAATAAAAACCCTAAAAACAAATCTTTCTAAAAGGAAATGCTAACTCTTACTTTGACCAGAAAACAAACTTTCTAAATTAAATAAACTACTTACTTTAACTCAAGAATCTTTCTATAATGAAACAACTCCAAAACTCCAAAATAGTAAAAAACTCACAATACTTGGATTTAGATATAGATTCTGGTGTTCCTGTTTTCTACAATCTTTTCGAACTAAATTTTCCATAATGAGGATTGAATTTTTAATATTTGTATAGAAAGCCTTTGCATCGTAAATGGGTAGGAGGCTTTCACGTTGGGCCTCTCCTCCACTATGGAGATGGAATCGGAAGCCTGGGCGATAATACTTGGACTAAAATATGCATGGGATGCGGTATCGCACTTCAAGTATAGCAAACAGAGATTCAAATTCGCATGTTCGCGTGAAGAGTGGAAGGCACTCCGAGCCAATAACTTGCTAGAAGAATGAAGCAAGTTGATGTCTAGAGGTTGGAAAGTAGAAGTCTAGCATGTTTACCGAGAGACCAACAGTTACAGATTGTTGGGCGCAAAAATTGGCAACCAAATTCTAAACAAGAGAGTCTTAATTACTAGAACACAGTCCTCCCAAAAAGAAGTGGAGACATGCACGTTAGGTAGATAGAAGCGTCACAGGCCGCGGCGGAGAGTTCGGGGTACCTCAACGTGTAATTGGGTTCCACTTAATGCAAAACACACCAAATGTAATTATTTTTTAATCTCATATTTTAGCATAAGGCAAAGTGAATAGCTGTTAAAAAATAAAAGAAAGGAATTGAAATTATTACTTAGCTCCCTACGTGGCATCAAAAAATGTTATTTTTAATAACAAACTTTCAAATACTTTATATAACGAATTTTTCGACCTGAATGCTATTTTTGGCTTAAATTTTTTGAGAGCTGGCTTAGAATGACAGCTCATGAGTAGCTTCGGTGCAAGTATGAATTTGTGATGATCTCTTTAACGAAACTTTAAATGTAGTTTTTACCAAAAAATATTCCAAATGTATCATTGAATCAAGGTGTCAAATAGAATAAGACACAATTTAATCTGACGGTGCCAGTTCAATTGGTCCCAGACTCTGACCGCTTTTAACAAGTCACTGTTCGTCACTCCCTCTTAAGACTATTCGGGTAATTTACTGACTTTAATTTTTATAATTTTAATAGTATTAATCGGTAAACACAAATTCAACCCTAACATCCACGACATTAAAAAAAAAAAAAATCTAAAAACATACTGAATTTGTTTTTCTTCATTGACATTGTCATTTCTTCTTCTTTTCTTTTTTTTTTGAAGAATTTTCACTTCTAATTGTTGTTAATCTTCTTTTTCGTCAAAAATTATAAGTCTTAGAAGATTTTAAAATTGAGTGATTTGTTTAGTATAATATGAACTAGATTTTTAGAAATGAGAATGTAAAATTGGATATTTTTAAATTGTAGGATGAATATACTAATTGGGTTTTCTAATCTTTTAGGTTTTAGTTATAATTTCTCAAATAAATACAGGGTATGAAATGAGAAATTCAGGTAAATGTCAAATGACCAAAAAAATACCCTGTGTAATCAAACGCAAATGAGCTCCTCCAGCCTCCCAAGTCTTCAACCGAAGGGCTCGAATCCCAAAAACTGAAAACCAGCAGTACAGGAGAGTGGAAAATATGGCGAGAACCATATGGTCTAAACCCTAGATTCCATCTCTTTTCCCCTCACCATTCCCCCATCAGATGCCACTGGGAGATGCCAATACTCCCGTTTCTTCTTACTACCCCCTCCTTCTGTCTCCCTTCTCTCGCCGTGCCTCGTGGACTCTTCGCAGCCAAGAGAATTCGGGACCCTAAGCACCTGCTTCTTCCCCAAATCAAGCTCTTCTTGATCTTCTTACTCACCACTCTGTTCTGAACTGGTCCTCGTTGTTTCCCTTCAAGGCAAGATTCATGTGAGTTGTTCTCATTCGAGTGATGATGGATTTTGTTTTTTTGTTCGTTGAAATGGATTTATGTGAATGGGGTTCATGTTTTTGCGTTGTTCTTGTTAGCCATTTTGGTGTTGTTCATTGATTTATGTTATTCAATTATGGAAACTATCTCAGGCCACTCGGTAGTTTAATAGCCCTCTATGTATGTTGATAGTTCCTTTGTTATTAAACTGTGTATATATAATGAAAGAGTTTCATACCTTTATGACTTGTAATTCCTAATTGGTTCATTTTAAATGTTCTCTCTCTGTGTGTGTTTTCTTTTTGAAATATTTTGCTTATTGTTTTAGATTATTTGTGTTTCTGTTCCCTTTGAGCTTTTGCTTGTTTATAGTGTCAAACCTTTTCCTCTCTTGTCTGACAAATCAAAGCAACTCCTCCCTTTTTGTTATTAAAAGTGAGAAAAATTGTTTCGTGGAAATGTGAATTAGGCAGGGTGCCTTAGCAGCTCTGCTTTTAGCTTGCAGAAAGATTAATTTTTGCAAAACAAATGTGGAAAATGTAAATTGGGTGATGCATCAAGGTATGAATTTAATAATGAAGGGGACATGATGAGAATTAGCTTCATCGCACTTGGGAGTTACCTGAAGGGAACTGCTCAGTAAATATGTTGGAGGTTGAACACATTTATCTGAAAGTGGAGTACTAATGGTGTTGCCCATCATATAAAAGAACCAGAATACTAAGTGTGTCTCGTTTATTTGCTTTTATTTTTATGAAAAATTTTCTACTACTGAATATTTATGATTTTATACTCTTCTGTTTGGTCCTTGGGTCCATCATAGTACCTTTTGGGAATTTTTTTTTTCTTCTGAATTCAATGTTACATAGTTGTCCTCCTTATAGTCTATTTCTTGGTGGGGGTGTGTCAACATATCACCAATAAATTCTGCTAACTCTATTACTTGTTCAAAGGTTGTGTGGTTTTATTGATCTCATGATTGTTTCTCAAACATCTGAGTGTGAAGGCACAGGGCTTTTCTTTCTTTTCTTTGTTCCTTTGAGCTTGAGGGTTTTATTCATGATTGCTTGTTGTGGAAGGTATGAAAATAATCTCCTGATTCTTCTCACAACTGTGAACTTTGAAGCTGTTTATCGTGACCCATTCCTTTAGATAATCCATAACTTATCTTTTTAGAAAATTCATTTTTTTTAAAAAGAATTTGGTAAATTTGTCCTTCGCTGAATTTATTTTCTTGCAACATGAGATGTTTCAGCAGCAGACAGTTGAATTTTGTAGATAACAAGGTGTCATTTTTGCTAGTGGCATGATTATGAGCATTTGTCAAATATGTCAATTCCTCACTTTGGAGAGTAGGATCTGAGATACTTATAAAATGTCTTGTGAAGTGAATGTGTCTACACACACACACACACACACACATATATAAATAGGTGAACCATAGAGAGCACCTTATAATCATCCAAACTTGTATATTATTCTTCCTCTCTAAATAACAATATACATGCGCCTTAGCAAGTCTCCTACAATCTCTTTGATAAAGTTCGTGCTCACTCCTCGCCATGTTTTGAAGGCTCTCCCCTGCCTAATCATATAACTTTGTACACTCTTTATGATCTCTCCAAATAGGGTTAGAAGTGCTAAGTCCTTATAATTGTGGCACCAACCACCTCTATTTAGTTAGAAATGCAATCATCTTAATCCTATTCAAACTCCTTCTTTGTAGGTCACAACACCAACCATTCATATTTTGACTAGGACTAACAATCCTTTTGTCTAACTCATACTACAATTACAATTAGAAATACAGTCTCTATTCAAATCCAAACTATAATCATACTTTGAATACAAGTCTGAGCTTTCAAATGCTCCGGCCTGTTCTACCATATTACATGAAGCCCATGTGTGGTTGTGAGCAAGGCATGCCCCCCATGTTCCTTACTCATGTTTGAGGCCCTCGGCAATGGGGCCTGCCAGGTACAGCCACATCCATACTACCTAGTCTCCCTTTAAAAGATCTTACTGCCCTTATAGGGCATTTTGGGTCATTTCAGAAGTTTTTTACTGAGGATTTGTATCCATGCTTGAGGAGGCACAAAGTGAATTTTAATTAATTCCTCCACGAATACTTGGGAAAATTTTCTTCCTCTTGAAGTCTTCCTTTTGAAGATTCCTTTTTAAAGGAAAAACCCCACAATGCCAAAATTTAGACCTTGAATTTTGGTTGAGTCAAGTTCTTGCCACTTTATAGTCTCCATCTCAGTTGGCCTTGATGATAGGTAACTCATAGAGCCAAGGTGTTGCCTCGTGAGGCTTTGGTGCCACATTCTCCGAGTTTAGGGACTAGCAATTGTTTACAAATAGATGGTGGGTTAGACTTTAGTCTTCTAAGGTTCGAGGAGATTAATGGGAATAAGGATTATGACAATAGGGAAAATTGAAATAAATATTGAAAAACAAAGGTAAAGAAGAAATTATATAAACCTTAGATCTTAATAAGAGTTTTTAGGAGTTTCACTTAGAAGATCAATATCGAGAATTACAAGGTATGAAAAAGAATAAAAAACTTAATGATGTTATTTATCTTTAATCCTTGGTCCTTGGAATTTTCATGTAACTATGAGAAAGTGAATCTAACTTATTAAATAATTAAGATTCTTATTCCTTTCCTAAAACTGTTAATCTTTTGAAAAAAATCAGTAACCTTTTTTTTTTTTTTTTTTTTGTAAATTTTAACTTTTTATAGAATTAGAATTTTCTTCCGATAAAGTTTCTAACAAGGAATACCTTTGGATTTACTAACTCATAAAAATTTTATGTTATTTATTCTCAAGCATAGAGTTTAGAACTTTTTTTTTTAAGGAAAATTTAAAAAAATTTCCTTTATTGACACACTTGAGCTCCATTCCATCAGACATACATGCAAGCTGGGTCAATTGTCTGCTAAAGATGTTCCATTTTTTAGATTAGCATGGGTAGTTTTTCTTCATAAATTTCCTTTAATTTCTCATTTTTGGTAATGGAGAAGCAGTGAAGAACTTTGGAGCTTCATAATTATCCTTTGTTATATAAAATTTATTCTTTTGCAGGAAGAACACTTCAATTCCAAGCTACATTAGCCCTTTGGCCACAGGTCTCATGTGCCCATGAATGTGTCCTGTCAGAGGTAGCAGGAGCTATATTTGCCAGCTATAGCATTGTGTAGGCCAGGCAAGATTCTGAACTGCATGTTAATTGAATTCCATGTAGTGGTGCCAAAGCTTCTGGTTGATGATTGTATTTTGGATATATACAAATCGCACCTTCATTTCAAAAATACAAAGGTAATTTTCTATGTTCTTAACTCTGTTCCCTCTAGAACTGATCATTAAACATTTTGAGCCTTCAAAAGTCATATTACTTGATAGATCTTTGTCATCAGTCAACTCTTCATTGTTACACATTTAATATTTTTATCCTCTTGAAAATAAAAACTTTCTGCAATTTTGCACTGCAGTTCGATTTCAAATGTAACATATTTTTCTTTCTAATTTACTTTATTTTTGTCTGCATGTCTCTTAATATATGGTAATTTTCATTTCATGTCTGAACTTATCAGCTGAGTGAAATTACAAGCATATTCATGCTTTAATTTTTTAATAATATTCTTAACTAAGATATTTAATGTCATTCAGTATCTTAAACTTTGGGAAATGATCTCTGGGAACAATAGCTGGTTAGCATCTTATCTCCCATTAGAATTATGTCCATCTTGTCACATTCTTGCTACTTGTCAAGAAGGGCAAAATGTGATTATTTTGCATCTAAACATCCATGGATTCTTATCATGCATACACAAGTTATTATTTTTTCCAATGTAAACCATGTTCAGATGGTCATAAGAACTGTAATCACGTTGGTCCAATATTATGGGTGTTGTTCTGTTTATCGGCTTACTCTAGTATTTGATTGAAATATAGACTTTGTTATCCGCTTCTTCTGCTGCGTCTCAGTGTATTTGTTGTGATTATTCAGATCCAAAAGTTTGCCATGCGATTTTCGTCAGCTAGTGAGTCACAATCATTTATGGATTCTATGAAGGTGAAAACAACATCACCCATAACTGTACTGATCAATTTAATTATTTATTTTGATGGGTAAGTTTTTGCTCCATTGGGACTTGAACCCAGAAACCTCCCACAAACCCTCCCATTTCTTTACCACATGTTTCAAAGGCCGTCATGAAATATTAAAACTGTACCATTCAATTTATAATCTTAAGAGCATTACAAACTCATAGCTTCCATGCTCAGAACTCATGTACATATCCTAATTTTCTTCTCTTCCTTGCAATAATACACATTTTATTCCCAGGCAACACATGAAGGCTGAAAGGGAATAGCAGTGAATTGGGAAAATCATCTCGATCTGAACTCGTCTTTTCAAATGGAGTTCAGTACGAATTGACTTATACATATATTATTTTCTATTGGAAGTTTTATTAAATCAAGATGGTGAAAGAATCAGCAGCAGAGTATGTTGAGAAGCAGAATCATGATTGATGCAGAGATGCTGATGCCTAGGTAGCCAATCAAAACCCCTCCCTTCAACTGTGAGGACATGCAATATCAATACTTCAAGGATCATGACTTAAAAGGCAATTATGCAACCTTGTCTCCTAGCTTCACAACACTCCTTTCTCCCTCATTCACTGCTCCTAAAAGAGGTGTGCTCACTTCCAAAGCTACTAACACAATATGCTCCTGTTTTTCATCATTTGAGGTCATGTTTAATTAGTTACCCACGTATTTGTCTCACCAATTTTTCTTCATTTTTTAATAAACTATTCATTTTAAAAAAAGTTTTCAAAAATAATTTTTATCAAAGATAATAAAGAATATATATATATATATATATATATATATATATACTCTCACTTTATATATATATATATATATATATATATATATATATATATATACTCTCTTTATATATATATAAATACAAATTGTCTTATATTGAATAATAAAATATATCTTTTATGAGTTTTAAATATTTTAATCATTAATATTATTAATAAATAAATAAATACTTACTTAAGTATGAATTATAAACTATAGAACATTTTCAAATAATACTAAAATATGAGAGAGATTTCATATCATTTTTAACAAATATAGGTATGCAATTTAAGAAAGCACAACAATTAGAAATGGGTAGTCGGTATTGGTATCGAGGATCTATTCCCATGTTCGATCTTTCATTTTTCTTACCATTTCTTGGGGAAAGGAATCTCCCAACTATATTTGAAAATGGATTGGTTATCCATAAAGATAAGGAAAGCTTTTCTTGTGATCGCTTTGAGCTCACAAATCAAAACATTAAAATGCAATATTTTCTGTTTCATTTTTATTCCTTTACAAACCAAATATAAGTATAGGATAACATATCCAACTAGATATAATTTCTTAAGATACCTTTTCTATTGGATATAATGTCAAAGCATATGATACAAAATTGGGAATGATATCCTAAGGCCTATTCTATCTTAACCTATCTTATTTTACCTTAGCTTGCCAACCAAACATAATCTTAGTTCTTTAAATTTCTTTTAATGATTATTATTCTTTTTGTTTGGTTCCGCTCTGTTTTTATCTATTGTTTACTAGTTTGTTTGGTTGGATTCCTCTGAGATTTTGGATGCTGCAGAAACACTAGAAGTTCTAGCTGAGACCCCGGCAGAGTGGTATCCCTCTGAACTCTAATAGTTTGATATTGTTCATGGATTTGCCTGTCAAATAATTATTCCGGTTACAAAATTCTATTTAGAATCTCTACAACCTACGCCATTTCAAGCAAGAGCTATGAGGCAAGTAGTACAATTGCATTGCGGTATCATACTTACTGTACTTAACACTCCAACACTCAGGTTATTTGCTATATATTGCTTTCTTTAATATAGCATTTTATTTTTTCTGTTGTTTTTCTTGCAGAGATATATGACTCATTCTTCCTTCAATGGTAAGTAAATTTCTTCCATATTTAGTTCTCAGTTGTAAACATTAAGGAGATTCATGCCTGGGATACCCATTTAGATTTCTTCCTTGCATGTTGAATAGTAATGAGCGGAATGATTAAAAGCCATCCATTTCCTGTAACAACATGAACATCCATCCTTCAATACAGTTTCTTTGCTTCTAAATTTGACTTTGTTGGGTTGATTCTCACTCTCTTTTAGGAGGTTTGATTGTGGACTCTGTGTTGATGTCCTACAATGTAACAGAGACAGAGAGAGACATATAGAGCCCTAGATATAGTAGAGAATGGCCATAGCTGAACTATAAATCCCTATCCCTCAGGCTCATCCCATCCCTTTCCTCGTTTGAGATGGCTGATTAATGCTCATTCCTCATTTTTCCTTGTTCTAGACAGATATGTTGACTAGACTAGAGATGGTCATCAGTGAAATGGGGGGAGACTTGGCACTATAATTGATGGTGACTTTGGTTGGACATCTAAACTTCCCACCATTTTGTCTCCATTCTTGAAGTGACGATTTGGGTCAGATTCATTTTGAAGCCATTTTTCTTGGTTTTATTTTTGTTGTATTTGAATCTCTTGCTGCACTACTACTGTGGTACTTGTATATTTTGGTTTATAAAGTTCATCCTTTTACCCTGTTTGAAATAGAAGTTGAAACTGGTATTGTTTTGATTATAGAATTGGACTCTGATTCCTTGCATCCCATGTTATATGCCCTAGTTTGGGTGTATTGTGTGGTTGGAAATTCCTTTGCTTGGACAAACAGGAAGTGAGGCCCCCTCTTACTCCCAACCCCCAATCATTCCATAGTCTCTTCTCTGCATCATTCATGCCTACAATATCTTCAACCCACCTAGCTCTGAACTTGTATGTACCAAAACTCAGGGTATAAACTTGGCCACCAGCAGGCCTTGCTTCCATTTATGATTAACCATACTTTGGGCTGAGCCTAAGTAAAGTTTAATAAGTTTAAAGCAAGGCCCAACATTGGAACTGTGGTCAAATATTTTGTGTGTACTGTGAATCATTCACTAAAAGTTCCTATTATAATAATATGAGGCTTTTACAAAGAAATGGGGAGTTTTATAATACAAGTCATAGCCCCATGCTTCAGATCTGAGGCCTAATGGTAATGCAGGCCATCTTTTCTCTCCTAAGTGGATTCTGAAAAGGCTTACCTTGTTTCAAGCATAGGGCTGGAATTAAAGGGCTTCTTTTTGAATAAAAATCAGAATCTTGGCAACAGGGATGAATGTGATGTTTTGAACTCTCCCTTGGGTATAGGTTAGAACTTAGGACTGAGGGAGTAACCTTGGCTGCCTTTAGGGGCTTCTTTCTCCTCAGTTTGTCAAAATGTCAGGCCTACGGAAAATAGCATATAGCTCAGTTTGAAAATGCCAGCAGAAACACTTTTACATGGAAAAATTATTTGATCCCAATATCCATTTTCCTTCAAACACATCATTCCTTGTTTTGGTTGTACAGTGCCCACCTTAACCCTAGGGAAGAAAACTCCGGTATCCTTCCTTAACATTGTTCAAAGTTGTGACTGTATCTCTTTATGTCATGAAACTCATATCCAAGCTAATCCTCAGGGGTAATTTGGCTAGTCTAAAGCTTTGGGGTTTAACCCATTTGTCATCTGTTCGAGCCCCTCAGGGTCATTAAAGACGACCATCGTTAACATCGTAGCCTTATAGATTAGTCAAGGATGCCAAGAAATCGCTCGAACATTCACGATTATCATAATATTAAAACTCATAACCAAAGTAGGGTTGGCCACAAAAACATGCACTCATATCTCACACGTATGGGTTCAACCTAATCCCAGCCATTCTTTGGTTCAAACAGATCCAATTTTTTGGACAGGCCATGCTCATCAAAGATCAGATGACTGATGTTTAGGGTTTTTTTTATTCAAAGGGTCAATGTGGTCATTCAACCTTTTTCTCATGACAAAAGATTTATTTATTTATTTATTTGTTAACTAATTTATATCTTTAATGGTTAAAGTTGAGACCAAATGTCATCTCATACTATTTTCTGAAACAAAAATTGAGTCAAAATAAAGAGTGTCGGGAAAAGAGAAAGTGGCTGGTGGGCTATAATTAATTGAATCAATGATAACAAATCATGCATCAACCGGGTAAGGGCGTTCTAATGATTAGGCTATTAGTTTTTAATTTAACCTTACCTTATAATCTGGACCCACATGGGAATGTTTATTGTAATCCGGCAGGAGCAGAAATGGCAGTCCCCCAACTCCTTATCTCTGAAAAAAAGGAAAAGAAGGAGAAGTGTACCCATTAAAGAATAAAAGGTACCCACTAAAATATGTGGTAGGGGGCATGTTAGCTTTTCATGTTCTCAAACATAAAATAGAATCTTACAAATTCAATCATGGCAATGCCAATGTTACTATTACTATATAAATTTTATAGCATAATTAGTAGTTTATAAGTTTCAAAGGTAAAGAAATCTTGATTTTGCTAATTTTAACATTATTAGTTTGAGTCATTTCTATTAGAGTGCTTTAATTCGTCCATTTTTGTGACATCAAATCGGGATTAATAAGTCATTACTGGTTTGATTTCCATCAAGGCTATTGGAGGTTTTACCCATCTGATAATTTCAAGGGGATTCATGGGATTAATTGAGGTGTGCATAAACTAGCCCAAACATCCACGATTATCAAAATAATAATAGTTGGTAGTTTATTTGGCAATATTAGAAAAAACAATTTGCATTACCATGTCTTTTTTTTGCAGATTTGGTAAATTTGCAGGTATAGCAGGGTGTGAAAACTTTGGCAGGAAATCATTTCTGGCACATATTGGAAACTATCAATGTGAAGGATAAATAGACCCAAAATGGTTCTATACTTTTTCTACCAATTTATTAGAAATATTCCTACATATGGATAGCAATGATCAGTTCTCCCATTCAAACATGTATTCTTATTGTCCGGAGGTTGTCACGCTCCATGTCTCCCAAGGCTCCAGTTATGTATCACTAGCATGAGCCTACAAGTCTAGGGCTAATAAATTATGGCTATGGCCCCAGTAGTACTGGCTGTCTTTTCAGGGGGTATGCCTTGCACTAACTCTTGTTTCTCCTTTCTGTGACATCGCTTTCTGGTTCTATGTAGTTGTAGGGGCAATTTTGATTAATCTGGTCTCACAGGGAAATCAAAATTCAGCCATTTTTAACTGTTGTATTGTGTACCTGCAGCTATACATAGATGGTAAGCGTACATTTAGTTACTATTTTTAAAAACTGTTTTTTATTTAAAAAAATAAAAAAAAACGTTGAAAACACGTTTAATTCCTAATTTTTTTTGTTCTAAAAACTATAAATAACACAAAAACACTAAATTTAAATATTAAGAACAATTTTCAAAGAACATAAAAATGATATTATCTATATTTTTAAAAATTGTTCTCAATTACCGTTTTTAAAAATAGGAACCAAATAGGCCCTAAGACTTGTTTACAACTTTGAAAACATATTACACGTTAGGTTTCTAGGTTTTTTTTTTTTTTTTTTTGTTAAAAAAAATATATAGAAAACTTAGAAAACAATAAATTCAAATAACGAAAACAGTTTTCAGAAAACATTAAAATTATTTTCAAAAAATTGTTCTTTCAAAAAATTTAAGAAAACAAGAACTAAAGAAGCCCTAATAGTCCTTCCTTAGAACTACTGAGTCCTGAGCCATCCCCAAAACTATCACGTCTCTCTCTCTGTTAGAAGCCAATGGAAAATTCTCAACCACCATTAACAGTTTCCACTTTTTTGTTTTTAAAAATATTAATTCTTCCTCCTCAGAATCTTCACTGTAAGTAATGGCCATGAATCACGCTTTGCCCACCTATCCCCAAAAATATTTATTTATAGTGGTCTCTTTGCCCATCTTGGTTTCTTTACAAAATTTTATATTAACAGTATTGAGCAGTAGTACTCAACTGACTTAGGAAGTCCTTTATTTGGTCTTAGAAAAAGAATTTCAGGTCACAACTCTACTACCTAACAGATGATGATATAACTCTTGGCTATTACATATCCTGGAAATTTTATAATTAAAACCTATAATCAAAGACATGTCACCATCATGTTTTCTAATATTAAATATCATGAAGTAGAAACAGCTCCATGATGGTATACCTGGGAGCCATTGTCACCATCAGGGTGTTTGACATGTTTTGATTTCTTACCGAATCTCAAAGAATTTGAATTTGTAGGGCATAGAAAGAAACAGCCACTTTTTTCTTTTTCTCTAGTATTAATTGATGAAGCTAATTTTTTCAAATGCAAACCAAGCCCTTGAGTCCGATTGATCTGATCGATCGACGTTGGTGATGATTGACAAGTGTGCTAGTCTTCGTTCAAATTACTACGAAAATTGAATCACATAAAGGTATAATAGCTGCGACAAGGACTTGAAATTTGGAAACATTTATATATATGCTGTATGTCATTAATCCAAGAACTGACGTTGGTTATGGTAGTACTCTCTGACTTCCTGCAGTGGTTGGTTCTAGGTGATGGCTGAGTAAACACATTCAACCAATCATCCATTCATCCTTTTCCATTTATCTGACATGATTTTTGTTTGGGGGGAGAGAAAGTGAGAGAATGGTATCTTGGGGGTGTTCAATAATGGTACTCCTTTATTTATTTATGTAATCTTTTTTTCAATTATCTTAAAACATTCTTCCTCTAGGGATGCCCAACCTCATGTTAGACCTAGAAAGAAGACATATGTAGCAAGAATTGTACAATGAAATTAATCAATGAGATCAATCATTTTCCAGGAGACGTGCAGCTAGCTAAACGTACTTTGTCATTCTAACCAACAAAATACACATCATGTGCGTCTTATGGTTGGGTCAAGGACTGTGAGGGCATGCTCAAAGGATGCTACACAGAATTGGACAATTAGTGCTTTCTCATGAGAATTGGAAATTGAGACATGTTTCATCTCATGAGAAATGAAAATGAAAATGAAAATGTTTTCATGAAAGAGTATGATTGAACGAATTCTAACATGGGTGAGCATCATATATGTTAAATTGCTTGATTAAAATCAAGAGCATCTAGCCCTTGCGTCCATGGGTGTACAAGAGGTCCTAGGCTCGAGTCTCTGTAAAAATATAATACTACAACAAAGTAATGCAAAATGAATAGATGTCTAAGAAAATGATAATCAAGAGAACCTCCTTTATTACCACTTTTGGGTAAATATGTTCAAATTTATAGTAGTCATATGGGATTCTAAGTAGTTGGGATTTCTTCATGTCCTGCACTGATGATATGTTAATTAGTGGGAATTTAATCAACCAAGAATTCTGTATTGACCAAATCCTTTCCTCTTTTTTGTAAACAATGCTGCTGCTCATTTCTACGCTCTCTTTCACTTTATTTAATCATTTGTTAAACAAAGTGATGATCACCTTATGCTGCTACTGCAGCTTTCAAAGATCTCTTCCTAGATCTGTCTGTCTGTATATAGAATTTTGAAACAATTGAGTACTCCTGATCTTGTCACGTAATTATATAACTTATCTTTATGCTATATGCCCATGAAGGGATGTTAACAAATAAATCTGATTTGAGGAAATATATACGGGCTAAGGTTAGTGATCTCCTGATGAAAAAAAAAAAAGTGCAATCAAAAATCAGAAATGGAAACAAAATGAACCCTTTCCCACCATCTGATATATAATGCTTATGGTTTCACCAAGACCTGCTAATATGTTCTAATTTACTTTAAATTGTTAGGCTGTAATGTGTTCTAGATAAACCTTGCAATTCATTGGATCAGCCTTTATGTGGCATTTCTGCAGTGAATTTAAAAATGAAACAGCCATATCTCTGAAAAGCAAAACCCTAAATGTTCCATCTTCTTACCAGTGATTGTTCAGTGGATTCATGTATAAACCCTAAATGCCGGCGTCTCTTGGTTTTTATGAAGATGCATTCACATGCATACGCGTACATCTTTGAAATTATTATGATGAGGGAGTGCAGAATACTAAGAGCTTAACATTATTAAATATGCTAGTATGGTCGCCCGTACTTTTCTTGCTTTCGAAAGAGAAGAAAAACTTGACTGTTTGTCAAAGGCAGTATGATGATTATGATAATTCACCATGAATTGACTGAAAGCAAGTGGTGATGCCTGTGACCCCATGTTAGTGAGGATGGATGATTGAAGGAAAAAAATTTCATACGATAAATTGATCAATATATACCAAAAAATCACAGATAATTCCAGAATGCTGATGAAACAATTAACTTATATGCATAAGAAGTGTTCTTTTAATTGAAGAAGGAAAATATAACAACATGAATTGATGTACACTACATTGTATAAGAGAATGTAAAATGGAGAGAAGAAAAAGAGTGTATAGTCTTCCTTTCCAGGTTCTAAAAGAGCGTATATACAGAATGTTGTTATATATAATATATATATGTTATATATATATATAAGCAGTATAAAGAATATATATATATATATATAATCAATTTTGATTTTCCATATTTGAGTATCTCTTCATCTGATTCTATTAATTAATGGACTCACCCAGGTGATAACAGGTAAATTACGATTTGAACTTTTTTGTTTAATTTTCGTACACTTGAAATCAATGTTATCTCTAACATGAGAATGAGAAGGGAATTAAGATATCCACACCTGGTATTATTGTTATTTGAAATCATGAATATCTTGAATGTAATCATTTATTACCTTTGATCTTATCATTTTCCTCATATCCACTAACTGCATCCCATCTCCAAGAACCATTTGTTACTGAATTTGCAGAGAACCCTATCTTTCTCTCTCTTTCCCTCTCTTTCTCTCTCCTCCAATTAGGGTTTCCCCTTTAATGGCTCACTTTCAGTTTTAAATCTGTGGCCATCATATCTTGGGAGGAACAAACAACAGCTCTTGAGAGAGCACCCACAAGGGAAAAAAGAGGTATCTACCTTCTTATTCTTCTGATCATTAGGAAACCAAGATCACAAACAGGTATACATGTGTAGCTTCTCTGTTTGTTCTTTCTTTTAGTGCTAATTTTTCCTTTTTTTTTTGGTTTAGTTTTTCCTGGTGAGGTGAAGGCTAAAGAGATGCATACTACATGCTGTTGGGTTAAAGTCTTGATCTAGGGTTTTCCTGTGTCTATATGTTCATGTTTTCTTACTACAGCTATCAAAATATAAAATTATTTGTGTGTGTTAAGTACCTCTATCAGATCCCATGCTCATCATCAGTATATATGCACTGTCATAGTTGATGCAACTGAATTCTTGGAAATTTGGAGAGTCTGGCCAAGTGGGAAGAGTTTTTTTGCTCATGGACAAAAGAAGAGACAAAAATTAGAGACCAAAATTTTGGAAAAACATGCACAAGGCCCTGGGGAGTTGTAAGCATATAGTGTTGGAATTAACCAAAAAGAGAAAAGGGAAGAGATGAGGAAGAGGAGGAAAAAAGATAGTGAAAACTTACAAGTGACAATCAGTTTCCGGATCAAGAAAGTATGCATATCATAAAAGGGTTCAGTGAGAAGCATTTTTTCTTTTTGTTCCTTTTCCCCCCCTCTTTATGGGGTGGGTGTGGGGATTGGGAGGAAGGTTAGATTTTCACAAAATAGTCTCCAAACTGAAGAAATAGTGAGAAATTCAGACCGGGTTTGGAGATTTTTATCGGCTACTCAAAATCAAGCTTGGGCAAACTCTAGCTAACTAGAAGCTGTTTTCCTCTTCTCTCTCTCCTTTCCTCCCTCTCTCTCTCTTCCAGTACTAAAGAAAGTAATTCATAGTTAAAGAGAAGGGAAATAAGAAAAAAGAAAAGATAAGAAAAGAAAATTTTAGTAGTTATAAAGCTTTATCTAGTCCCTGTGAAACCAAATTTAATTTACATGAAATATCTATGTTTCTGACAAACCTTTTAAAAAAAAAAAAAGAAAACCCAAAAGACCCTGATAATTCATCTAATGTCCTAAAAAAAAAAACTTACTCATAACAAAAGAATGATGGGTTCTACTGGGTTTTTTTTTTTGTGTGAGTGCAGTGAAAATGGCATCATCAAGCTCTTACAACTCTCCTTGTGCTGCCTGCAAGTTCCTGAGGAGGAAATGCATGCCTGGATGCATCTTTGCACCCTACTTCCCACCAGAGGAGCCCCAGAAATTCGCCATCATCCACAAGATCTTCGGCGTGCTAAATGACAAACTCCTGAATGAACTCCTCCCCCACCAAAGAGAGGATGCAGTGAATTCTCTTGCTTATGAAGCTGAGGCAAGAGTGAGATCCAGTTTATGGCTGTGTTGGTGCTATCTCCTTCCTCCAAAGACAGGTTGAGAGACTCCAGAAGGAGCTTGATGCTGCTAATGCTGATCTAATTAGGTATGCCTGCAATGAGATGACTTCCCAATTGCCTTCACCATCACTGGTCAGGTCTACCAGTAGAAGAATTGGTAATGAAGCAGGAGGAAGCTATTTTCAAAACCCTGCCTACTCCCACCCTTATTCTTTTCCATGGGATGATAATTCTTCTGGACATCTCAATGAAGGTGGAGGAGGAGGAGGGGGAGGAAGTATGTGAAGGATGAGGGAAGGAAAGCATAAATTGTCACAAAGAATTAATAAACCCCCCAACTACTAGCTAGGGTTTATCTCTTTGGGGCATTTTTTTGCAGAAAGAAAGATTAAAGAAAGTCTCATGGGTATGGTGTGGTTACTATGGTATGGTATTTAGTTTCTAGCTAGCTAGCCTCTCTCACATGGAGTCTTCTCTAGCTTGCTAGAACTAGAACAGTGTGTTCTATATATCTATCTCTCTTTTTGTGCTATTACCTGAGAAAACAATTTGGTAGGTTTAGGGTGCATGCCTCTAAACTGAAGACTGCCCATCAAGTATTATTATATCTCTTTCATCTGTGTGTGCCTAATTAGTTTGTGGGATTTGGAAATTGGAGAGCCTCTGAATAATGTTTTGTAGATGATCAGCATGTTGAGCTGTGTGTTTGTGTCATTTATTAGTGGGAAACTCTATAGCATGTGCATGTGGAGTTTCTGTTCTTTTTTCGATTGTGTATGCTTTTACTTAAGAATAAAAGCAGAAAAATATTACTTAAATCTTAAAGAGGATGATAAGCTTCTCTAGACTAAGCTGTCTAGGTCCTCCTTTCCCACTATATGCTGATCACTTTTCTTTCTTCTTGTTTTTGGTTTTTGTTTTTTTTAAGAACACCACCCACTTTGCTTTCTTAGTAGATTTCAAGCCTTCACATGTACAAGAGACTTCCAAATTCAGCTCCATAAATTGGCACCCAACTAATTGTTTCTATACTTAGATTTATTTATGTATATATATCTACCTTTGGTCACAGCCCTATGTTATGCTACTTTCTGTAACAGCAAGAGGAAAAGAAAACCCTCATTTATCAGTCAAGTTTTTCTTATGAAAAGCAGTAGAGCTAAAAAGAGCCGTGCATCTATCAGCTTTTTTCTGCTGCTTCAATACATTGTCTTCGTATGGAATTTAATGTTCATGTTTTTTTTATTCTTTTTAAAATTTTCTTTTTCTTAAATATAATATATTATATACTCACTTACTAACTTACTACAAACTCAGCTCCACTCCCATTTTCATACTAGCTGAATATTCATAATAGTAGTAAGAGAGTACAGTGCCTCTACATCACACTATTGATCCGATCCACAAGTAGTAGTTGTTCTCCCATGTTAGGGTTTCAGCCTTTCACCCAATCCCTTGCTAGACAGAACAGTAAACCCCTGTCTCTTTTTTCTCCTTCTCTCACACTCATATCTTCATATTCATATTCATCACTGTTTTTTGTGTTTTATGTGCTCTATTGGTGTGGGGAGGATTATCCACAATAAAAACTTTTTTTATTATGCTAGGGTTTCTAAATTTTCTTGGTTATTCCATTTGTCCTGCATGCATTTGCGTCAGTGTATGCATATAGGATATAAAATTCCTGGAAAGAGAAGATAAAGAACAGTAGTATGATTATTGGTTTATCTCATTGTCCATCGATCAGGATTAATAGAGGTGTGCACAAACTGATGGCGTCGCTTATAAGTGATATAAAATTCCAAAAAAGAAAAAAGAGAAGGAGGAGAATATAATTACAGATTTGTTCTATCATTAACTTCATAGCCTCTAAAATTAGTCGAAGTGGTAAAAAAAATTAATTACTGGTTTTTTCGTAGAGTTACATCACATACCCACACGCATGTATATAATTTTTCAAAGTGTCCTTCGTTGTATATTTGTACAAAAGCTTTCATCATCAAACACGACCAGGCCTCTTCTTCTGTTTCCTCCCCCATTTTGTGTCAGACCCACACACCCACCCAATACATACTCTTTCTTCTTTCTTTCTTTCTCTTTCTCGCTCTATAGCTCTCTCTGTATCCCTCTGTCTGCCTCTCTCTGATATACACGGGCAACACGAAATTTAAGAAAAGTTAAACTGTCCTCTCTTCTCTCTCTCTTTCTCTCTCTGTGGAAGTGGGTCTACAAGAGAGCAGTGAGAGTCACGTCCATCGTTCTCCAATTCCTCGCCTCCGGCCACCCTTTTCGAGATCGCCAAACACTTACCTTTATCTATGTTGGAATTTCTATCAGAGAGATCTAATGGCCTGGTCTGAATTCAATTTACTCCCCATTTTAACAGTATTTCATTCTCTTTACAGAACATTTATTGTCTTTGAAGGAGAGAGAGAGAGAGAGAGAAAGGGCTTATTATACAATGGATATATAACTGTAGAGTGTGATATTTGTACTGCTGATTCAGAAAGCGTCCCCTAGTGTGGGCAAGTATGGCTTGAAGTTCTGCTCGTTTTTCTTTTTTTTTTTTTTCTTTTCTTTCTTTCTGTGTGAAGAAGAGGCAAACAGTTTGAATTCAGAAAACATCAACCCCACTAATCTTTCTGTAGAGACGGAAAAAGAAGCAAAGAGCAGGTGAATTTTTGGCAGGTTATTGTATAGATAAACAACGTTAAGTCTTCAATGTGGGATGCGGGTCCTCTCTTCTCTCTCTATATATTTATATATTTATATATATAAAGGAAGTCTGTCTGAGACATGGTATTGAGGGGGTTCCTCGGGGTTTTCATACAATGATTTAAAGTTAGAGTCAGGACTCAGACTCTATTTTGCGGGTTTGAAATGTTTTTCTTCTTCTTCAAGGCCCTTACTACCTCCCACGACTCACCTCCTCCCTCCCACCACCACAAACCTCTCCCCTCTGTCATCTGCAGCGAACTAAGTGATCACCACGTTCTGGGTTTCCTCTTATTAAACCCCATCCAGTATCTATGTCTCCTCTGTCTTAACTTCATCTTGCAGATTTTTGATTTTTCTACCACCCTGATCCCCACTGAAACATTTAAATTAAATCTTGTCATGGGCCACCATGAATCTCTGCCATATAAGATTTCAGACCACAAATACTTCAAATTTCATGGAGGGGCCATTATGTTGTTAACTTGTTAACAACCATGTTACTTATATTAAACCCAAATAGTTTTAGGAAATTGGTAGTTTAATATATTATCAGATCTTGATTTGACTGGAGGTTGAGTTTTTGTCCTCGATTTATATATTGATATATTGGTTTGTTTGCCCTTTCACATAGGTTTTAGTAACACTTTTATGGGAAAGTGTTAAGAAGCATTATATATTCACATTAAATCCAATTTCTATAAGATTGAGTTTTACGGAAATTGGATGTTTAACATATGCTTCAAAAGAATATATAACTCAAAAATCAGGCATTGACTTCAATAATTTGAAGAGAATCCATTTTAAATTGATCAACTCAACCAACTTACAAGATCATTCTCATTTTTTTTTTAATTTTGAATTCCCTACAAAAAGAAAAAAAAAAAAGGAATTACTTATTTATGGGAGATAGCCCCTGAGCAGAGGGTTGGTAGTCGTTCCCTATTTGCAAACTTATATATTAGTTTGTTTGTCTCTAAGAGGGAGATCCAGAAAAAGCCTTATAATCTTATTAAACCCAAACCCAAATCCTGGTAGGTTAAACTTTACCAAAAAAATTATTTATTTGACATATCCTTCAAAAAGAACATATGACTCAAAAACTAGCTATTCACTTCAAATAATTTAAAGAGAATCCATTTTAGATGGGTCATTGTTAAATTAAGGTTAACTCCCCATCATTTTAGTTTGAATTTCCTGCAAAAAAAAAAGAAGAATAAAAGAATAAATAATTTATGGGAGAATGGACCCTGAGGAGAGAGAGATGGCAATGATAACAAGGGTGACTAAAAACATGCGCACACGAGGAGGAAGGGATGAATGGTGAAGATGTAACAAGTGGGTACTCTGTCTGTCACCCGTATACTTTCTACTGCTCCTCCCCTGCACCACACTTGTGTGGATGTCGACTGTTTTGACGGCTGTTTTTCTTTCTTTTCTTTTATTTTTTTCTTTTCTTATTTTCAATATCAATTTCTTCCTGCAACCCTTCTTCCTTTGATTCAAATGGGCCCTCCTCCCTCCACAAGAATTTTATCCAAGCAATCTATATCTGAAAAATAAATGTTTTAGTTCTTTTCAATTATGTGGTTGGTCTAGGTTGGCAAGAATACTAGCTAGGGGTTATCTACAACTAAGTATTAAGATTATTTTTGTAAAATTAACTGGAAAGTTGCTCTAAATTATCGAATTAAGGTACTTATCCTTATTAGTCTTAACTACTATTTATTTTTACTAAAAATAAATAATAAATTTGTTTACTAAACATTCGTACGTATAAAATATATATCATAATGAATAAAATCACTTAACAAATGTTTAATATATAAAAGATAAGTTATGAATGTAAAGATTGTATTTATAAATTTACTTCTACTAATTATGAGTAAACAAATGAAGTTTAAAAGTACTATAAAAGATTAAGAATAAATTAACAATTTTGAATTTATTTCAATTTATGGTATTGAGTTATTTTATTAAATACTTTTAGTTTATTTTGTAACTTAAGTTAGATTATGAATTCATTAAATTATTTTATCAAATACTCACTGAATTACCCATTTTAATTATAATATTAAGTTATTTACAATTATTAAATCATTCTAAGTTATTAAATTGATTTATGAGACACCAGCTAGCTAATCCTATTTGACATGAATAACCCTACTCAAACAGCATATGAGTGTCCTCAATTTCACAAATTAAAAAAAAAAAGGGAAAAAAGCCCAAGAGAATAAAATCTTGTAATTGGTGGAGATGGATGCATGACAGTTAAGGCTATAGTACTCCAATTCCCATTTGCTGTTGCACTGAAAATTTGCTATAGTGTGTTAGGATTCCATGGTTGGAACTTTATAGCCACTTGCACAAGTCAACACTTCAATGAGATCCAATTTTTTTCCATTCATCATCCGAGGAAATTAAACGCTCTTAAAACAGCGAAGCACTGATTGAACTAGCACAGTAGAAATCCACATCCTTTAAGATCTTGTGAAACATAATCTTCCTTATTGACCACCAAACACCTACCCATTATACACACATAATTTAATCTAATAATAAATATTGGACAAATATATTGGTGGATATTTTTGTATGAAATAAAAATTATTTAAAATTTACACAACATAGATAGAGGCTTTGATAATAATAAAAGAAATAATGTATTTTTTAAAGATATTATTTTTAATATCATAAGATATTAAGATATTTGTAATATAATTAATCGTAACTAAATAAATAAATAAATATTTACCAATTTTCTTTAGAAAGATATATTTGTAGTCATTTATTTTAAAAACGAAAAAAATAATTTTTATTATATTTAAATAATAATTTCTAAAATTTCATACATGCGACAATTTTTTACTAGTGCTACTAATTTACTTCAATAATTAATCAAAAAATATATTAATAATTTATCTTATTAAATTAATACTAGCTTATAAAATATCATACCTTTATTATTATTACTATTATTATTATTATATATTTACGCAACTTTTTGAAAAAGTTCAAACTTTCATATTTCTAAAGATATACAAAATTAAATAAAAGTAAAAAAATAAATATTAAAAAAATTGAAATTATCATAACTTTTAAAAATAGAATTAGTGAGATAAATAAGGATATATTTAATATTACATCCATAATTTATCTTTTGATTTAAAAAATCATAATTTATCAAATTAAAATGCATTTAAAATCTAAAAAATAAATATATTAAATTATCATATAAATAATATAAAAAAAAAAAAAAAATATTCAGAAAATATATTTTTGGTAATCCATTAAATAAAATTAAAAATAATTTTTATTAAAATAATTTTTATTAAAATAATTTTTTACATAATATTATAGAAGTTTCAAAGTTGTTAGCTATAATTTAAGGGTTTTGAGATTGACCACCGAAATTAAGGAGTTGGATCTTGATATTTCTCAAACAAATTGATTTATAAGTTTCTATAAAAAACGATTATTTCCCAAAAAAGAAAAATCACAAATCTGACTATTGGAGTGCTTTCAAAAAGTTGTGAAATCTGGTATGTTAGATCATCTACAAGAAACATATAAGGCGTTGGATCATTTGGTCAAATGGTCAAAAGGAGTCGATATTTTGAATATATCACATATATGTCTCCGGGAGAGATCATGACATACCACGATTTTCCATCAAAATATCGCCTAAATCTTTATCCACGCATGCAAAGGTATCACGCCCATATCCACGATATGTCGGGCTTGTTGACAGATATATCATCGATATATTAGCTGAGATTTGAATATTTTATCGTAAATTTCGCTCAATTGATTATTGATATTGATAGACTTCGCTTTGCCTACTATCGATATCTTAAATATCGATTGATATATTTGATTTTTTTTATGCTTGATAATAAATAGGTATATTATGATAAGCATGAAAAATTTTCATCATAAAGAAAAAAAAAAAAAAATTTCAAACTAAAGAGGTCAAGACCCATGCTAGTTCAGCTTTCAATTAATAGCAATAAGGCCAATAGCATTGAATCGGGATATTCATGACTAGATTCTGTCTGTAACTTCATTTGATTAAGTTTTAACTTGCTATTTACTTAGCAATACCAATACAACTTTGTGCTCATATAAAGTTTTGTTTGGGTTTCAATAAATCCACAACTCCCATTATTTATTATAGAATCAAATCCTAACCTCATTTTCTCTCAAATTTGTCTTTTAACTACTCATATTCCTTAAGCAATAAATGATGATTTTTTGTCATTCTTTGCCTAAAATAACCTCCCTACGTCTCTTTCTATCAACTTATTTCTTAAAAAAATGGTTATTCCACATAGATCTAAATTTTATCTTTTTTTTTTGTGATTTCATAGTCTTATTGTCGTATTTTGGGCTTTTTGGCTTTGTTACTTAATGCTGCTTTATCATCTCTGTAATTTTTTATTTATGTGTAGGTAATTTAAACATGCAAAACATTTTCGATTAAACAAATACAACAAATTATATTACTTGGCCACGTATATCAAGTAATCCTTATATTCTAAATAATCTATTATCAAATTCAGAGGCTGGAATCGCATTTATTACGCTAAGAATCTATGGTCATGCTTCATCCTCTCGTATTTTTAACCGAATTTGTATGTGTTTCTATCGATGTATCGTTAGTTTGAATCAAGAAGAAAAAAACCACAACTCCAACATATTGTTAGTTGACACATGCAATCTTATGTAAATAGTGAATTAATCTGAACTTCATTTTGCTATACATGAAAAGTGAAATGCTATAGTTTGATTTCTTAGTGTCCCAAGCCATGGCATAATATGTGTATGCTTTTTATTTTTTTTTTCCACCTAAATTGCTCCTTTCCCATCCATTAGTACTATAATCTAGCTAGCTTAATTTAGATGAACACTTCCCAAATTCTCTATTAATCCAACAGGGGAAAGTTTCTTGTATTATTAATGTATATGAGTATATGATACATATATATATATATATATATATATATATATATGACAAAAGGCATATTTACTTAATTAATTGCAATATTATCCATCTTAGCTGATGACATGCATTGAACAGACTAGTTTAGACTTTAGATCATGATCATACCAAATCTAATCAATGGCCTTTGGAACTTATTATAATCAAATAAAGAAAATCAAACGATACTCAGATTGGACAAGTAAGTTGATTCTAAACATGCATACTATCAAAACATATTTGATGTTTTTTAATCTAAAGATATATATATATATATATATATATATATATATATATATATATATATATATATATATAACCCTTACCGGTTTAGAACCTCATGGCGGGTTCTAAACAAGAAGATTTATGCGGCTACCGACCTTGGATTCATGCACTGAAAATCTTTCTTTCTTGTATAATTGAACATTCATTATCATTATCAGTCCCTTCCTTTATATATCATTCTCTTTTTTCATATATATTTTATAAAGAAAGGAATTCTTTTGGTAGATCACAAATGATATTAGTCATGATGGCTGCCATCACTGACTGCGATTAAACAAACTCAAGCTTAGATTATGGGTTATAAAGAAATATTGCACTTTTGTCAAAGCAATGACTTAAGATGATATATATAAATAAGACAGAAAAAAAATGTAGATATGAGGAATATATATGAGAATAACTTGTTGTTCTTGGTATTATTGTAAGGGGAGTGGCATTGCTTTTTACCCTTTAAAGGGAGAGGAATACATGCTCAAATCATAACTGCAAAAGCCCACCCCTCTGGAATCCGCCGTTTCAGATTCCTCTGAGGCCATCACTAGTACTGAACTTCAACTCTCTCTCTCTATATATATATATATATGCTGTTGACTAATGAGCAATTTTATCATAAAGTCAGAATATTCTCTCCCCTATACTCTTTCTGCAAACAAATATCTTTATTAATCTTCCTTAACACTTAAGTTTATCATCTCTAATCTTGGAAATTCAGGCAAGTTATTGGATATTTTGACCTTAAAAGCAATATTTTAGAAATAGGACTCGGTGATTTGATTGGAAAAGTTAATTCACTGCTTAGGATTGAATCAACACGTTAGAGTTGAAGTAGTGGCTGTTTAGGAGTTGAATCCTGGTTGAAGCAAAGGGGTCGCTAAGAGATGAACCAATAATCCAACCGGATCTAACTCGGACCGAAAAGGTCATTGGTCAGATGATTCAATGAGTCGGACCGATCCACGCTTAAAGTTGAATTCAGAAAGTGGGTCCAAAATTTCAAATTATGTGGTGTCTAATTTCTTTTATTCTCTCTAAGCTCCATTAGGCTACAAATACAGAAAGTTTTTTTTAAGAAAAACTGAGGAGGCTGAAAAGCAGAGGCGGAGGCGTGAAGGGTGTGTCAAGCTCGAGAAGAAAACGGAGGCCGCCGGGCGCTTTATTCTGTGAGCGTAAAATAGGAGGAGCCGTGGAGTGTCTTTCTCGCCGAGCAACCAGGAGGTTTTTCTCGGGAGAGCGTAAAATGCAGGCGGGCCGGTGTTATTTTTTCCTGAGCGTAGTAAATCAGCAGCTGAGCAATTTCGCCGCAGTTATAATGTACCTGCATTTGTATGCGATCGGGTGAGATCTTTCATCAATCACATTTGAGGCTAGATTTGCCTATTAATTTATTCACTATATTTGATGATTTCTTTTGTTTCGATCACCTTGTTTAGAGTTAGGTTTTGTACCTAAATTATTATAGCGGATATATTTGGGTGGACTCATACAGCGTCCCAAAGGTTTTTCCTCTTCACTTGTGAGGTTTTCCACGTTAAAAAATTTCTTCTCTCTATTTTTTGTGATTATCTCCTCAAGTAAGATTATTTTGGTCGTATTTCATTGACTCCTAATGTTAAATCAACAAGGAAAAATATTCGGTATCAGGTTTATTTCCCCAAACAAAGTGGTGATCAGAGCGCCCCCGGCTCATTGTCCGGCATATCAGGTCAGGTTGGGTTTAAAATGGAGGAATCTTCGAGTTTGCATGATTAGACTAACCCCGTCTAATGGCTCTATTTGGAAGCCAAGAATTTCCAAGATATCTTTATTGCAAGGATTCATATGCGCCATTAAGGGATAAAAGTAAACCCAAAGATATGTCGGCTAGCAATGGAAGATCATGATAAAATAAAGAGCTCTAATCGCATAAAGGTAGACCAGAGTGTGTTTCATCACGCACACAAGTGAGATCGACGCTACCGAGCTAAAAATTAATCCATGATTTAACGAAAGATCGCATGCACAAAGTTCCACTTTGACAAGGTTAGTAAACTGGTGAGAAAATGGGCAATGGGCAGAGCAGAGCACAATCTGACTTTCAAGGGTTGGTGAACCATTTTAAATGCTATGAAGATGAAGATTGAAGATGAGTTGCAAGCATTGTTACTGGAGTTCTTTGCCGATAGCTGATAATTTCTAGTTATCTCAATTTAGTAACTCATTCCTAATGGCAATTTAACCATGGATATGGTAAAAGACAAATATTAATGAAGAAGCCGTAAGGAAGGAACAAGGAATATCTTCGGCACGGCGCTCTGGTCACGTTAACAAAGGTAGAGGTAAAATAGAGAACCTAAGGGTCGGGTAAATCCAGCGCAGCCTAACTGCAGGAAAGTCTAGTGAAAGAAGAAGCGTTGCCTACTGCACATAATACTATCGAAAAGAAATTGTTATGCTTGGAACGGAACAAAAAAGAAGGCAAAACTGTGAGGAAAGATGAAAAATAAAATACTACAACCGCTTTATTCGACGTAAGATGTGGCGCTTCTATTTTTTTGAGACGTAAGCACGTCATTACATAGAGCAATGAGGTTGATGGATTAATGATACAAAGAAATTCCTCTTATCATGTTACTCCTAATAAGGAGTCTTCACATCAGACGTGCCAGAGACTTTGGTACCGTGAAGATGGGTAACACCAAATTACTCCAAGATTGTGGGTATTGGTGATGTTTGCATGTATTTACGTGACGCTGGTTGTTCATCGACTCCGAGAGATGTGCGGCATGTTCCCGACTTCACGCCTTAATCTTATTTCCTGAGTCGCTCGGATCTGAAGGATACGTGAATTACTTCCTAAGAATCTGTGAATGGAAGCTACCAAAGGTTCTTAGTAGCCGCTGTAGAGGCAATAGAAGCACACTTACGTGACGCTAGAAAATATGGATGAATTGAATGCAACTCAAGATGGTTCCTCCCCAAATTACGGCACAAAAGATCAAGTCATACGAAAGGAGAAAGGGTTACATATACTAGCCAAAAAGGCTCATTCCTTTACTAAAGGTGATGTTTTAACCCTTAGATTATTGTTTATTTGGAAAACATCATAGAGTTTCTTTTTTCTAAATCTTCAAAAAGGAAATTCACATTTTGAATCGGGTTTATTCCGATGCTCAGGGTCCCTTTCGAGGTGAAGTCCTCGGGGTGGAAATAGATACTTTGTCACATTCATTGATGATGCATCAAGAAAGGTGTGGGTTTATCTCGTTGGAAGTGCCAAAGATCAAGGTATCGCTTCCAAATTTCATGCCTTAGTCAGCACAGGAAAGTTTTCAAGTTAGTCTTCGCATCGACAATGGAGGAGTATACATCAAAGGAGTTTAGAAACTATCACAAAGACATGGTATTAGGGATACGTAGAAGATGCCTCTGTACTCCACAAAGACAATGGTGTTGCGTAGAGGATGAACCGCACTATTGTTGAGAAGGTCGCATGCATGCTAAATGGCAAAGCTACCCAAAGTGTTTCTCGTGTGGGTGAGCTTATCTGCATCGCTTGTTACTTGATAAATAGGGTCTCTCAGTTCCTTTGGAGTTTGACATTCCGTAGAAGGTATGGATGTGAAAAGATGTCATATAATCATCTTATGTTTTGGGTGCAAGGCACATGTCCCTAAAGAGCAGAGGTCAAAG
Organism: Tetrastigma voinierianum; assembly: GCA_016808115.1. Lineage (NCBI taxonomy): Eukaryota > Viridiplantae > Streptophyta > Magnoliopsida > Vitales > Vitaceae > Tetrastigma > Tetrastigma voinierianum. The sequence goes on from JAEQBH010003281.1 coordinate 39,260, forward strand.
CTTCTGATGACAAAGCTTTTCCATGTATCCTTCGCTGCTATGGAAATGAAGAGTTTGGGTAATGTGACATGGGATCCAAAGGGAAAAGAAGATTTTCGTAAGTAGAGATGTGATATTTTGCGAAGATCGATCATTTCGTATTGTGAGAAGACTCAAAGGTTAAAGCACGTTGATGGTGTGTTATTGATCCTACGCTTATTCATTTTCCAGCCAGATTTCATGTATGGGAGCAGAGATGACTGTGATGAAGCACCCGTGAGATGTTGGTCGATGACGGATGCTGAGAGTGATCAAGCCGCTGAAAGGTGGAGCGTACCTCCTAAACAAGTCATTTCAACCTCAAATTGTAAGGACTAATGTGAGAGTCAGCCCATCATCCAAGTATCCTTCTTCGTAGTATGTGCTGACATCGATGAGGGGGAGCCAGAGAATTTTCAAGAAGTAATGCACTATGCGTATAAGGTGTCGATGAAAGCTATGCAAGAAGAAATGCATTCTTTGTTAAAGAATGACGCTTATGAGTCAGGAACTTCCAGCGGTGAAGCGCATTAATAACAAATTGCTCAAGCCAAGAAAAGATAAATGATGGAAAATTGTCAAGTATAAAGCTCGCTTGGTAGTAAAAGGTTTCAAGGTAAAAGGGTATTGACTTTGATGAGATATTCTCTCCAAGCTAGGAAAATGTCTTCATCAGTTGTTTTGAGTTCGACCGCTAGTTTAGACCTCGAAGCCAACAGCTTAGATGCGAAGACTCGCTTCTTCAGCCAAGGATTTGAATGCGAAGAAATTTACATGTCACAACCCGAGGGGTTTAAAGTAAAGGTAAGGACATGGTTTGCAAATTAAAGAAAGTCTTTACGGGTCAAGTACGCCAAGCAAGGGTACAAGAAGTTTGATTCTTTATGTGAGCCACGAGTATGAGAGGACAGATGCAGATCATTGTGTTTATTTCAGGAAGTTTACAAATGGTAACTTCATTATTCTTTTACTTTATGTTGATGATATGTTAATAGCGGGGAATGATTCAAAATTGATTGGCAAGTTGAAAGAGAGGTTGTTCAAGTCCTTTGACATGAAGGACTTAGGGCCTGCAAAACAAATGTTGGTATAAATTCTCCAGAATGAAAGAATGAAGGTTGTGGTTATCAGGAAAGATATCATTTGACGTGGCAGAAAAGGTTGATAAGGTGCTAGTGGTCTTTCTCCTGGCCCGATCACTTTAAGCTTAGCGAGAAGCTTATGCCCTGCACTACGGATGAAAGGGATGGCCTCTATTCTTATACTAATGGTGAGAGAGTCTTATATGTCCATATGGTTTCTTAGGGCAGATATTGCACATCTTTGTTAGTACGGTGGTAGATTTTCTCAAAATCCGGGAAAGGAGGCATTGGGAAGCGTGAAATGGATCTTCAAATATTTGAGAAGTGCGAGAAATTGTGTTTTTTGAGTTTGGGGTTCAAAACCGGTGTTAGAAGGTTTCTGGATCCGATATGGCGGTGACCTTGATGGTAGAAAGTCGACTTGGTTTTTTATTCACTTTTTCTTTTGGGGCTGCTTTCCATGGCGATCTAGAGATTCTGAAGTGTCGCTTTGTATCTCTTCTTGAGCGATCTCTCGTAATAGCTGGCGACAAAAGAGATGTTATGGATGAAGAGATTTCTCGAAATTTGGAGTTTGATGCAAGATGAGTATGTTGTGTTTGTGATAGTCGAGTGCTATGGACTTGAGCAAGAATACTTCGTGCCATTCGATGCAAGCACATTGATGTGAGATATCTCAGTGGTTACGGATGTCATTGGAAAAGAGCATGAAGGCAGAAGATTCAGTTTTGTTATCGATCTGGTGTAGTTATTAGAAATTGTGAAGCTTTGTCTTAGGGTCGTAGGCATGGACTCCTATTGAGTTGTTAGAGTGTTATCTCCCTTATGTTGGTACGGAGGAGATTGTAAAGTGGAGTCCAGCCCAGGTATGTGGCGGCTTGTTCTTTTATTCTCTCTTGGCCCGATGAAGTATGACGACCAGGTTTTTAAGAAAGCGGGGAAATTTGAAAAGAGAGGCGTGGAAAATGAAGATTAATGTTTGTTTTTCTGGGTAGAAAAAACGGAGGAATTTCTTTTGACGTTTTATACCAAGCAGAAGAAAAATACAGAATGAGTGGGTGTTCTTAAACCCAGCGTGATGTTTTGGAGCGGAAAAACGGTATTGGTGTTATTTTTCTGGACGAGAATCTACTTGACAATTTTGTTCTTATTGAAACGACCCAGTTGTATCTGGATTGGGTGAATCTTCGTCGATCACCGTTTTTGAACCCCGAGCTAGATTTGCCTATTAATTTATTCACTATATTTGGATGATTTCTTTGTTTTGGGATCACCTTGTTTAGGTTGGGTTTCTGCCTAGAATTATTATAGTGGATATTTGGGTGGACTTCAGACAAGGTCAGTGGTTTCCTCTTCTCGGCTTTGGGAGGTTTTGCGTTAAATTCTCTCTATTTTTGTGATTATCTCCTTGGCGGATTATTTTGCCGTGCATTTGTAATCTAACGGGTTAAATCAACGAGGAAAAATATTCGGTATTGTGTTTATTTCAATGAGAATGGAAGTGATGGAACCGGATTGTGTTTAGCGAGAAAAGATCATTGATTGACAATAAGGTGTTGATCGATCCGTTCAATCAGAGTTTCAAACATTACTAAAATGTGAACAATGTATTCTGAGTGAAAAGTTGTGGGCCATTCCCACTTCAAGCTATATGGGGGATAGATATTTGATTGGTTCAGAAACTGGGCCAGCATATGACATTCTCAACTAAAGTGGACGTATAGACTTGTTTGGCATCCAAAAGCAATTTATTCTTCTCTGGAACTTGGCCCAAGTTTACATTATTGAACATTAACTAGGTTGGGCCTGATATGGGGCAACGACCATCAGTACCACAAAAGCTCATAACCTTGGTCCTTACCAAGGTCCTTGATGCATACTCGATGGGGTTGCGTTATTTGGACGGGGATGAGGATGATGCTTGATTCATCTTAAAAATAAAGGTTATAATCTTATTAATATACTTAAAAGGTAAAAAAAAGTTAAGAGTTCGTAGTCATAACCTTCATTTTAATTACATATGGATTCGTATTTGGAGTTTGTCTGATTAATTGTTATCTTTCAAATGCTAGAAAGATTAAAAATACTTTTTAAAATCTTGCTAAGCTGATAAATCCTCTGGTCATCAATTTATAACAATTAACATTATCATAGGTTCTAATTGCAAGTATAGTATGCTAATCACCAAATAACTTGTTGGTGATTAAGGATGAGTGAATACTCATGAATAATAAATTGAGATTTTATGAGAATAAAATGCTACAAATTATAATAAAAATAGATATAGGTATAAAAAAAATGTTGTGGAATCAATTGAATTACAACTACAAAGCCTATTCAATTAGATTAATTTGAAAAATAAATATATGGAGAAGCATGACAAAGAAATCATAAATAGCATTTAAAGCATAGAGTATAGCAATTAATCTGCAATGGGAGCTAGTGGAAGAACAATAAGCTCAAACCCCCCTTCAAAAAATATAATTTTATATGATATTGATATGTTGAGAAAGTGGGTGTCCCAAGGGGAAGCACCACCCCCACCGCAAACCAACAAACACGAAGCAGAAGAGAAGGCATGTTTCTCATGCAACCCTCATTTGCGCCATCTATCAAACAGGTGTCGTGCAATCCACATGCCCCCCTCCCCCCCTTCTTCTCCTTCCCCTTTAAAACCCCCACCTCCCTCTCTACACCAGATCTCTGCACTCTCTCTCTCTCTCTCTCTCTCTGTGGCTGATCCAGTCTTTGCAATAGTCGAAATTAACCGACACCTCCGTCCATGGCCGAACACCAGCATCGCCCAGGATTCAATGCCGGAAAGGGGCCAGGGGGCCTTCAACTTCACAAATTCCTGGCGGTGATCACCTCTTCCCCGTCGGTGGCATCCTCTTGATTAATCTCGGCCTCGCTTCTCTCGTGGTTCCTCATCGGCCTCACCGTCGCCACCCCTCTTCGTGATCTTCAGCCCCTGATCTTGTACCACCAGCTCTGGTGCTCGGACTGGCCGTAACCAGTTCCTGACCTCCAGCGCCTTCGGAATCACGGCACTGTCGTCACTGTCGTGGATCGTCAACTACTTCCGGAAAGCCGGCGGCGGCGTAACGGAGCAAATGGAGCATGCGAAGAGGAGAGTGCAGGAGGGTGCAGGGCATTTGGGGCAGAAGGCGAAGGAAGCTGGCCATGGAATCCAAAGCAAGACACAAGACTTTGAGACATGAGGTTTAACCGGGATTCAAGCCTTGTCTTTGATCTTTGGGTCTCTGTTTGCTGTCTCTGTCTGAAAAGTTTACCTGTGTCATCTATCTTCCAACTGCTTCTCTAATAAAGAAATGGTGTTTTCCTTAGACGATAGAACCAGTATTTCAAGTGCTTTCTTCAAGTTTGTATATGTTTTTGTGATAGATGGTTATCTATTTGGTAGTGTTGTGTTTTTGTTTTTTGTTTTTTCTCTTTCGGTCACCTCTGTTTTTTTTTTTTTGTTTTTTTTTTCTGTGGTTTAATCCATGTGTATGTTTGCATGCAGTGAGGTATACCCGTTTACACAGGTGTCAAGCAATGCAGACTGGAGACATGCAATTGGTTGAGCTGGTTAAAGGTAGTAAGCCCAGTTACTTCTTTTGTTGGTTGATGAGCCTAGCCTGGTTAAGCTAGAAAGAAAAAAGAAAAGGAATAAACTAGAAAATAGAAATAAAAATAAGAAGCATCATCCATAGCAAATCTAAAAAGTATGAATTTTCTACCTCTATTTTGTTTGATGATTTTGTATATGTAAAGTAACTGGCAAAAGAAGAATAAAGATAAAAGAAAGAAAATTAAAATATAAATATGGAAAAAGAAAAACAAAAACTTTTTTTTTGGACAGAAGGAGTACTATTTTATTTTCTCAAATCTTTAGCAAAGTAACACATGTTCCACTCCCTTTAATCGATAAAGCGCAGAGATGGATAACATACTAAAAGTTTGAAGGCTTTGCTGGAAAAAATACAAAACTAAAACATAAAAGAAGGATATTGAAACAATATACTAAGATAAAACATACAAATTAATTAAACGAAATATTCACTCTTTTATTTTTTTGAGAATAGCGAAATATTCACACTCGGTAAGATGTGTATATTGACAAACCCATTACGATGAAACTAATCGAGCAGAATAATAAAGATGATAAGACGACAAACAAACAAAAAAAAAAAAAAAAAAAAAAACCTTTGCAGATTGAAACGTGTGGTTATTCGTGTCCGTCGGTTCGGTCGGATCAATATACAGTTATTCTATTTCACTGTATTTGCTAATCCGAATGACTGGATAACAATTGTATAGCTCATTTATTAATTTGATCATGAATTATATTCTTGCATATTTAACATAAATAACATATTAAACATATTAATTTGGGTTAAATGTTAGTGGTATAATAATTAAATGGATAAATTTAAATGTTATATGGGTTGTACTTGAATACAATGTTATAAATGGGACATCTTGAAATTAAACACGATTATATTTAACTCAAACATGTAAAAAAATGTGTTGAGTTCATGAGTGTCAAATTTTACCAAGTTTAAGTAAAAACACCTTAGATGTAGGCCTGACAAATTTTGGCACAACCTTGAATTCAACATGTTTTCTATATGATTGGGTTGTGTATAATCGGCAATGTGGTGGTACAGATATATCGTCTTGGTTTTACGGAAATAACTCGAATGAATATGGTGGATGTGCGTGAAAATATCGGTAATCTGAAAATTAGCAAAATCTTTGAAGTGTGGAAATAACAATTTGGGCCCATAAAAAATGCGCAAATAAACACAAATATAAACTTGTTGAAGGCGATATTCGAGTATAATTTATTGAGAAATTACATGTAATAGTAATTTAAAATAAAAATGAAGACCGATGTGAAGGCATTAATTTTATTTAATAAGGATATTACCAAATCTTTGTCGAGCCAACCATACAAAGAAATATTATTTGCAATAATATTAGTTCATAACCCAGTATATATAATGGCATCTGTTATTTCTCCTTTAAATATAGTGGATTAGGAAGTGGAGTTAATACGCATTCTTTAGTTTAAATCATGTGCATTTGATATGGAATTTGAATGATATTTGTGGATCGTGAGGATAGTTCTTGAATTCCGTATTAACCATGATAGAACACGAAGAGGTTAACAAAGGTGACATAACTCATTGTATGGGAAATCATGTTGCCATATTGATGAATCATAACATTAGTTCCAATACTCATGGACTCAAGCGGCGACGAATCGCCGTTGTATTGGTGTCTTGTTATCTTTGCTCTCTCTTGACTTTCAATAAATTTAAAATACACTAACGGCTCTCACAGACACAATGGTCTTCATCTTAATGTAGCATAGTGAAATCATCTTCATAGTGAATCGAACAAAATGAATATTAACTGTGGTCTAATATACACATGCATCATTTCGATATCGCTACTGTGTTCATTATACCATCTTGAGCCATCATAACCTTCTATTGAAGTACCAGCAAACCAGTTCTGTGTTGTGCTTGGAATCAAAGGGAACAGTAACTGGTGGGTTGAAATGAGTCCCTCGTGTTTGACTAAAACTTTTTCTATGAACTTCTTCAGTTAAACCAAAATAAACATTAACACACTTCTCGAACATGTGTAGCAATTCGTGGATCAGGATTTCCATCTTCATCATCTAAATGGAGAGGTCTAACCCATTGAAATAGTTGATTCTCTTCTTCTTCACCAAACTTAGTTGAAATTTCAAGTAAATCGAGAAAATTATTTTCGGCAACTTTATCGGTCTCTACCACCATATCACGGATCTTTAGTTTCATGTTGTAATAACAAAAAAAAACTAATTATTGAAGCACAGATTAAACAATTGATTTCTTTGTTTGGTATGAATTAGGCACCAAAATCATCTTTCTGATTGTTTCATGGTGAAGATGATGCGGTTTGGAAAAAGAACACTAAAACCAAACTCCTTAATGTTAGAGCGTGATTTCCACTGCAAAAACCACCATTAGTTCTAGTAAAAATTACTTCTATTAATACCATAATAAATGAACTATAAAATTTACTTATAATGAGAATTAACACTCACGGGAACCATTTTTGATCTTATTATTTGCGCGATCACAAATCCTTTTTTGCATCCTTTGGATAACCTTTGAACATGAATTCAAGTGTCAAAAAATCTAAAATAAAGTGTCGAATAAATTGAATCAATTAATTAGAATTAGAAATATCGATTACCTCGTTTCAGTCTAAAGGCCTTGGCGTGGATCTAATTTAAGAAAAATATCGTGACGACTTGGTAGCTGGGTGTGGTACCCCAAAACCGGGGTCCTTTAACGCTTAGTCTGACCAGCGGAAAACCCTATGTCCTCCTTGTCATGGGAACTCATACATAGTAAAAAATGGCCTACATCATACTCGTAAACCCAGTAACTATATTGCCATAGTTTCAAGAGTTATACATCACTTTAATACAAAACATATATTAAAATTTAGTTTATAATGCATCATTTTACAGTGCTAAATTCAAACCGCTGATAAAACTTTCGCCACATGTAGCCTTTCGGTGGCATGATCCTCCGATACCTCCTGTGCACGAAATATTGATCCCTCGACGGGGTGAGCAATGTCTACTGATTTGGGTACTATCATCACCGATGCTTTGTGATTCAATATAACTTGTCAAAGCAAGCCAGCGTCCCTACTTGAATGTCTACATGCCTAATCCCATGTCTCGAGTCCTCATTTGGCTCTCACACATACTAAGAAATTAGATAAGAAAACATGTTCAGTAGCTTTATTCTTAAACATCCCATCTTGAGTTTCGGTAAATATATTGAATTCTGCTCTGGCGGTCTTTGGATCATTTTACAAACGATCTGTGGTTAACAACCTCAGAGATGAAGCACGTTGGACCACTCTCAAAACGAATTCTTGGAAAAATCTTCGCTAAATTCTTTTCACAATATTTTCCATTTTTCATTCTTTGTGCCATGCGCTCGCTTTCATTTTCAGTTTTGGTGCTGTGTTCATTATACCATTGCCCGAACAATCCATGTTAATATATAAATCATGTATCTTTTTATTTCAGTTTACCACATTGTCACTCTTAATTCAATTCACATGCCAATCACATCAATTATGCTCATGTTAATCACAATTATTTCAATGTCTTACACACAATTATATTTTATAATTCAACATCATATTAACATTCAATTATATGCATTAACAATTTCTTTCACACAATTCAAACCATCCAATTCAAGCAATATTTTGCTGTACCTCAGTTGACACCGGTCGACCAACAAGCAAAATTTGACTTAACGGTCCCTACATAACGATGGGCTGTCGTGGGCGATCCACTCACCCAGCTATCGGTTTGTGGAACGAAATCCATGGTCATTTATGGCCTAAAAACACAAAAACCATAATTTATTGTATAAATTATCTGATATCAGGTCCTAAACTGTCCAAAAGTGGTTAAAATATATTTCAGAAAAATCATTAAGTTTTGGGACCAGTCATTTTCCTTCTCACGACCTCAAATCAGCAAATCATTTACAAAGCTCTTAAAAACAAAAAATAACCGAGTAGGAGAAGACCCTATCTTGGAGTTATCGAAACTTTCAGCCCGAGTGCCGCGTGTGGCCCTGCCGTGTAGAACAACTTTGCTCCCTTGGCCCGGGTCAGATGGTCGGCAAAAATCGAGAGGTTCAGAGCTTCTCTCTAGGAATTCAACCTCTGACTGCTGGTTTTGAACTAAATGAGAAGAGATTGTCTTTTCTCTTTTGTTTTATTCACATGTGTCCCTCTCATTGTCGCTTGTTAAGCCATCGATGACTCATTGGATTTCTTATCCGTAATCAACTGTTGATTCGCCCGCGTGGCGTAAATGCGAAGTGTGTCGCGTAGGTAGCATATGGCTTCCGAGTTCAAGTTGATGATCTGCAACATGGCACATTGTGAGCAACTCAAAATGTCAAGTGTCCCATATTACCTTCGTTGCCTCGGCATTTGCAAATTCCAGCGTCTTGGAATTGACGAAATTTGGCGTGGTAGCTAGATTTCGTGAGGCGATTACATGATTGTCAGTTTAAATAAATCCAGGATACAGAAAGTGCGGATTTTGACCGAAGTACCATTTGCCATTTGAGGAAAGATTAGATTTTCTCGGGGTTTCACACTCAGGGTTAGAACCAACTCCAGGTCTATATTGAAAATTTGGATTTAGATAGTATGCTGCAATAGTTATTGAGAATTAGTATGCGATAATAATATAAACATAAAATTATTAAATGTGAATATTAGTGAGAAGGATCTTAATTAGTTGTTACATGAAGAGGATGCTTAAGAGTTCTATCAACGATCTGTGATGATAAGTTTGCTTGCTCTTTTTAAACACAGTCGATCTGAATTTTCACAATCTATTGAATAAACTCTTAGATAGTGGCATAGTTGGGACGACTTAAAATCAGCAATCTGAAGTGTTGTGTATAATGCCTCATAGATGGACACTAACTTCTCACGCTACTCCCAATATTGATGGTCAAGCAGTAGGTCTTTCAACCTCATGTCCAACTTGATCTGCTAAGCTTGTAGAGATGACCAATTCATTACTAATAGAGACTTTCTTCAAATCCAGCCCTCTTTTTTGAAGAACATCAGAGGCATATAGTTTGTTGCAAATCTTGTTGCTCCAGAATCACGATATCTCCACCACATACTTGTCGCATTTTTGCAAGAAACCAACCATGATTGTAAATGAAGTTGGTTTATCTTCGACCGTCCCAGATCAAGCGAAACTATCGCTTTGCAATGTCTTGGAACATTAAATCAATGCGTGTGTTGCACATGGAATTAATCTAGTTGTATTCTTAAATCCCAACAAACTCCCTTTCACAAATCTTGATCCATTATACGTACAATTTGAACCACATTTGTTTCTCCAACTTCCTTGATAACGTCCTTCAACAAACCATATATGTATTTGTTGTCTTTAATCTTATCTGATGCATCAATAGATATGAGGAAAATTGTGCTTCCTTTTGAATAAACCATGAAATTAATTATGCTCAATTTAGTTGGCGATCCATGTGTTTGTTTCATCCCTTATCTCTCTTTGCCCTTTGTAAGTTGACATAAGCTTCCATGTCTTTACTCCATTTCAAAGGCTTGTTTTGATTTCATACGGAGATGGTGGTTGATATCCCATCCTACATATAATAATTCAAGGAAAGGCTGGTTATTAAAACATATTTCATATAGGTAATATGTCATTATTAAACATGGCTTCATGGAGGTCATAATGTAAAACATATTATATAATTAGACAAACTTGCTTGTTGTGCACCAAAAATCATGTTCTTAAAATGGTGCGAGTCCGCTTTTTGAGGTGGAACACTTTCATATATGAAGCACAATTAATCTTCCATTGTTTCCTTGATTGAACCACCTTTGAACATATTTTGGGCTTTTTGTTTACAGCGAAGGGCCTTATAATAATTGATGCCGTGCGTGATGGATCAAATCATATTTAAGAAAACTTTGTGATGTTTGTATCTTGTCTTGATGGATGCTTTCGTTGTAAAGCTACAACCTATTAAAATTATGCAAAAAAATAAAATCAACATTATTTTATACATAATTATGTGAAAATGAATAAGTAAGATTTACTATTTTTCTTTTGCCTCTGGGTTGGATTTTAAAAAATAGGTATGAGCATATACTGATCTAGGAACATGGTTGAAAAATACTTATCGACGGAGCCCGATAAAAAGGCCGGCTCTGTGGGCCAGCAGGGCCCTTGAGTTCATCCATCCACAGGGGCCGATGAGAAATCCCAAAGAGCCCCATATCCTATAAATCAAATCAAATCTTCCTTAATAGGAGTGGATAATTCCCAAATAGCGCTATAGTTATAAATCAAATCTCCACCCGATAAGGGAAGTAGGATAATTCCAAATAACTGCTTTCTAGTTATCCCTTATTAATCGTGATAAGGAAAATCACATGTCAAGAGAGTGTATACCTTACCATCCAAATGGGAAAATCCTCCACTATAGCCTGACCACCATAGGTGAAATTGTGAAAATTACTCACAGCGGTTGATTTTTTCTTTATTAGGGAAGAACTGACTTAGGCATCGGAGAGGCAACGGGCGAGCCCTCGCCGATCATCTTTGTTTCTTGTTTTTCTGCGAGAGGTCAACGTCTAGAGCCAGCGGATGTTGATTCAACCCGCTCCATTGATTAGCGCGCGTCGTGGAAGCAAACGAGGTTCTTTACAAATAAAGCGACCTCGGCCCGATGGTATCAACTTGGAACACAGCGGGAACCGCGCTAATTCTCCTAGTGCAAGGTCAGCCGGGCGGGGTGGACGGTCGACCTCTGGTAGCGTTAGAGCGTCCCCAGGCCCCGTGCGGACGGGTGGAGCGCCGTCTTGACGACACTACGAAGAGTTGGAACGACTCGCTAACCATCTGGCAGCCCCGAGAGACCGCAATGGTAAAGATCAAACCTGTTTACACGAGAAGAGCGGCACACCATTCTCGTCGAGAATCGGATAGAGAAGGGAAACTAGGTCACACCGGGGAGCATGATCCTTACCAACCCAGGAGAGAGGATCATAGCGAGGAGGTCGTGGGAGGCGAGGTTCGGCGACTCCGTAGTCGGCCATGAAGAGTGGCGATAAAAGGCCGAGCTCCGGTCTCCATGGATGCCACAGTTGCAACAAACGGAGTCTCCATTCATCGCGAGGGTCTGGCCTTCCCCGCCAGGCAAAATTCAGAATGCGGGCGATCGAGGATGTTCGGCCAGAACAAAAGACCCTATAGACCACCTTAATACGTACAAAATAGATGGAGCGCACGAATGTCGGGGCGGTAACTCGGTTCGCTGGAAGTAACCGCTCGGAAACAGGCCATGTAGCCGCGGGCCAAGTAGCTCGAGGCCGAGCTCCGGTTTGAGCAGCCGCCAGCCCGGGCCAAGCGGCGCGGTTGAGACCAAGCCATGTAGCCCGCGGGCGAGTAGCTGGGGGCTGGTATCTCAGTTCCGAGCGGGCCATGTAGCAATGGAGCCAAGTCTTTCGGTTCGCGGCGTAACCGCTTCCAAGCAGGCCATGTAGCCGCGGAGCCGTAACCGAGGCCCAGCGACTCGGTTCGGCGGCCGCGCAGCCGCGGGCTGGCGACTTGGATTGTGGGCGTAACGGCTCAAGCGGCCATGTAGCCTGAGCCGGTACTTCGGGAGCCAGTAGCTCGGTTCGGCGAGTCTAGCGGGTTAAAGCGGTAGTATGCGGGCGAAGTAGGCACCGAGGCTGTGCTTTCGGTTAGCGGCCTTATTTGCTCAACTCAGGCCTTATAGCGAGCGATTCGGTACCGGGCGAGATTAGCTCGCGAGGCGCCGATGGCTCCGGTTTTGTTTCATTGCTCAACTAAGGCCTTGTAGCCCGAGGCAGTTGGCTCGGTGCGCCAAACAGGCCTCAACGGCGGTTTCTGAGGCTTCAGCGCTCGGCTAAGGCCTTGTAGCCCCGAGGCGGTTCGAGCTTAGCGAGATTAGCCAGAGCCTCGGCGGCTGAGTTTTTCAAGAGCTCGACTGCTTAACTAAGGCCTTGTAGCCCAGGAGCCATTTCGATTCGGGCGGATTAGCCGGGCCTGTGGCTGGTTTCAGGCTCGACACCTTTCAGAAAGTTTTATAACTTTGGAACGATTTAAATAGACGGATAATGGTTTTCAGGTGGCTGATTTCAGAGTCTGCAAAACTGCTAGGAAAAGACATCTCTTGGCAGACCGGTTCAAACAGACACTCTTATTTACAGGCTGGCAACTCGATTAGACTGACACCTTCTCAACCAAACATTGTAGTGAGAACCAATTAGGCTCGTCAGTAGTGAGCCTGTGGCTGATTTAAAGTTCGATTGTTCCACACCACCCACACACACGTTTTTGAGGCCATATAGCCACGCGTGGTTAGCTCGGGCACATTAGCTACGGAGCCTCGATGCGCTGGTTCGAGCAACTGCTCGTGGGCCTTGTAGCCCAGGATCAGTTCGGCTCGGGGCGGTTCAGCCACGGGCCTCAGCGGCTCGATTTTCAAGACCTCAGTGGCTCAGTAGGCCTCGTAACCCGGGGTGAGGTTAGCTTAGGCGGGAGCAACATGGGAACAGACTAGGGGTAAAAGCGAGGAGATAGAACATTGGGTATTCATTAAGTATTAAAGCTAAGAACGACATTACATACATCCCAGGTTCAAAGCCCAAAGTTGACAAAAAATAAACAAAATTGTACATGGAGGCTCAGACGTCAGGCTCGGGATTAGGAGCAGAAGGTGAAGTGAAGGGACGGGCCTCGGTGGCGGTTTAATCTCAGGCGGTCAGTAGGAAAGGACTCTTCACGCCTCTGAGTCGTTGAGATATCAAGTTCAAAGTTCTAAGCTCGGGTGGGCGTTTAACAGCCTTCTCTGAAACAATGTCAAGAGTCCTAAGTCAGGCTGTCATGACATATGCAACAAAGTCCCTCGATGACCAAAGTTTCCTACGCCTCTGAGTTCTCAGCCTGGCTTCATGGCACTCATCGGTCGAGCATTCAATGAGCTCTTCGGCAGCTTAGCGACGGGCTGTTTAGATGCTTTGTGCGACTCACCTTTAAGCGACTTGCGACTCTTCGGTTCACGAAGTAACTCGATACGGGATGTTTGCGGCTCTTCCTAACTACACGAAGTTCATTCGGTAGCGCTTCCACAGCCCATCCACTGGCCACCAGCGACTCGATGCAGGCCGATCTGACCTATCCACGACCTCGAAGCTTGCCCACCGGTGGTAACCCTTAAGCCATCGGGCCTTACTCTTCTCTACCCTCGGTAGCGCTCATCATCTGAAATGCTCGGTTGAACGAGCTTCATGGCTTCCTTTGTCATATTTTGCATCTGAGCTCGTAGTTCAGCTCGCTTAGAGATAAGAGAAGCCACTCTAGCTTTGTAGGCTCTGGCGGCTTTGACATGACCCTCGTTCAGTTTGGCCCTTTTTGCCAAACTCTTCAGATAGGTAGCCGCCTGCCGATACCCAACATAGAGTCAATATGCAACTCAAAACCAAGATAAAGGAAGACAAATAAAGACACGGGAACTTATGGAGCCGACCCCCTGGAGGGATGGAGCCAAAGCCTCCTCAATAGGCAGAGCACTCGACCTCTTGAGATAAGAACTCGGTGACGGCGAGATTCTGCGCACAAAGAAGCTCAACATCGAGAGCAAGGAATCCTCATCTCCATCGCCTTCGGGGCGTTCCTCCCCAAATCTTCGCTTACGAAGGAGGAGGCTCAACCGCCCACGCAGAGGACTCCAAACCGAGATGGGCATAACTCTCCAACGGCTCAAAGCAGCCTCCCCGAGGAATCTTCGCTCAGAGTAGAGACAGAGCGAGGTCGCGAACTTACAGCCAAGAACCTCGGCCGGAGATGGCAATACTTGCCCCTACACTCGGACATGGGCAGAGGGTGATGAAGAAGACGTCCCCAACCTCGGGGCTTTACCCCAGGTCGGATGGCTCTTCTCAAGGAAGCCCTGAGACTCGCCCACACTTCGACCTCCCCTTCTCGGACAACGTCTCCACTCCGAGCTTGAAGCCTCCCTGCGGGCTTGACAATCCGAGGCCTCTCGTGGAGAACTTCATAACTGATGGTGGTGAAGGCCTCGTGAGTAGAAGGCCTGAAGACTTCAACCAGAAGACCTCCTCGGAATGTCTCAATCTTTATGAGCTCAGAGTAAGCATGTGGAAGACACTTGGCCAACTTCCGCTTCACGTCCTTATCTTTAGGGCTAAGATTAGGGCGAATACCTGAAGAGCGCACAACCAATGCAAAGTTAGGGATACCTTATAATCTGTGAAGACTAAACCAAACTAAAGCAAAGCCAAGCTCATGTAGATACTCGGGAGTGGTCCAGATGTACCCAAACGCCTAGTGTGTCTTTCCCGTCGTGACTATACTCCCAACTCGCGCCACCGACAAAAAAAGTAGCGTTCTTTCTAAAATTCCAGGAAGACTCCGAGATCCGAGATGATCGTTGGAGCATTGAACGCTAGATAAATGTGCTGAAGCCTTAGCTTTTCACACTAAAGAGGTCTAGAATAGAGCCTCACTGGGAACACCCAAGCCCTTATCCTAAAGACAACTAAATGTTCCTTAACCGATACCACCCCAAATTAGGCGAAAGTCGAGAGGGGCGACGCTTGAAATGTTGGAAGACCCTTTTATAAAGGGATGTGAGGGAAAACGGAGGCCATTCTCAAAGGCCACCTCGGTTAGCCACACCATCTTGGGCACTTTGAACAACATAGGAGGTCAATACGCCGTGGGATCTCAAACTCGAACGCAAACTGGGGCCTCGCACGCCTGCAAGATCTCCCATAAAGGCTCAACCTTGCTGGGGACTCCACCGCTAAGGCGTTCTGCACGGCCGACCTCAGATATTCAGACCCCACAGGGTATTTAATCTCATCAATTTTATCCTTGCCTTTACCTGCGGTAAGGAGGTCTCCAAGCCTCTAAGAACGACCACGCTAAGCGATTGACTCACCAAATTCGTCCGTCTCAACCAGACACCGAGAGAACCCCTATACGCAAAGAAGAGGAACGAATCTTGCACCCACGTGGAATACCCGGTCGACCAAACCTAACAAAGCTAGCCTGTGCAAAGAAGGAGAAAGACGTGATCTACCCTGAACATAAACGAAAAGACCTAATTTCGAGTAAGGTATTACAAAACGCTAAAAGAAATTCTGAACAAATGATCAGATGAGAAGCCCAAACTTGCAGAGAAAAGCTTCGAATATCAGGGGAACACACTACTAACGGTCAGAGGATGTTCTCAGAAGAAACCGAAAGAACTAGAGGAAATAAGCGCCGGTGCTCGAAGTCATCATTATCACAGACATCACTGAGACAAAGCCTTAACCAAACCAGCCCTGAGCGAACACGTGAAGTCGCACCCGATTCAAGAAACGATACAGCCCTTGCCCACGCTTGCCGTAACCAAGGGCTAGGGGGCAATTGATCGGGTTTAAAAAATAGGCGCGCAGGCCCACTTCCCAAGTCCAAGGAGCAGGATTGAAAAAATACTTATAAGGTGCCCAAAGAAAAGGCCCGCTCCCGCGTAGCCCAAACTGTTTCCGCCCATCCATCCCAGGGGTCGATAACGCTGAAATCCCAAAGAGCCCATATCCTATAAATCAAATCAAATCTCCACCAATAAGGGAAGTAGGATAATTCTCAATAACTGCTTTCTAGTTATAAATCAAATCTCCACCAATAAGGGAAGTAGGATAATTCCCAATAATCGCTTTCTACTTATCGCTATTAACTGGACAATGAGCAAGGAAAGAAAATTCCCATCCAATAAGAGAGAGTCCTTATCACCATCCGGGGAAAATCCTCCACTATTAATACTGTGCCACCCTGGTGAAAGGTACGCAAAAATTCACTCTCTAAGCAAATGCTTGATCTTTCTTCAACGTGAAGAATTGACTTAGGCATCGGAGAGGCAACGGGCGAGCCCCCGCCGATCCTCTTTGTTTTTTGTTTTTTCAGAGGAGTCCAACGTCCAGAGCCAGCGGACCGGCCCAGCGATTCCAACACGCTTTAGCCCAGTTCCGGTTGAAACTCTCATAAATCCTGCAACCTGATCTCTGTTCCATTCACTAGCTGATGCATCGCATCGTCTCGAGCACATTCATCTCGCCTCATCTGGGTACATCAAACGACATACAAGGCGGCCATCCATCCTCATCACCCTCCTCCTCCTAATCATCATCAATGAGACTGATGTTTTCCTCCCCATCGCGGTCGTAATTCACCTCAAATTTCCTTCCATATTAGCCGTTTTTCGCTTGGATTTACTTTTCTCGTTGTAAAAGCTGCTTCATTTCTCGCTTTACTTATTGCATACACATTCGACACTTCTAAAGATTTGAACGGGGATCCGATGCTGACGATGAAACTCCTTAAGCGAGTAATTCCACCACTCTTTATGCTTAAACCACAATAATTGCAAATTGTTCCATTTTATGTCCCTCCAAAGGTAGCGCAATACCTCAATGCAGGATTTCTCGCCCACTTCCACTAGCCATTCTATAAACACATGTGATTTTATTGAAAATAAAATTCAAATCAGTGTGATCTTTGTATATGATATCATAATTATAATAACATTATATATATATATATATATGTAATTTAACATAAAAGTAAGACCTAAGTTTCTAACATGATATCTAGCTTAATAATATCATTAAGATGTCTAAGAAGATCTAAATTTCTGACATTAAATATGTCTAAGATCTAAGTTTCAAACATTATATAAGTATAACTAAAATTTAATGTAAGTAATATGTTTCAAATTACGAAATAGTAGGATGTTTAATATCTAAGTTTCAAATATTATATCTAACTTAATTTATTATTATCAAATTAAACCAAATTAAAACTAAGATATATTAAAATAAAATATGCATAAGTAACATGTTTCAAATTATAAAATATAGATTATAGTATAAAAAATGTTTCAAAGATTATATAACTAAAATAATTATTAACCAAATAAATAATATAATTAATTAACTAAAATTATATTATCAAATGAAACTATAATAAAACTATAGTATAAAATAAGATTATAGTATAAAAATGTTTCAAACATTATATAACTAAAATAATTATTAACTAAATAAATAATATAATTAATTAACCAAAAATTATATTATCAAATGAAACTATAATAAAACTATAGCATAAAATAAGATTACAAGATAAAAATGTTTGAAACATTATATAACTAAAATAACTATTAACTAAATAAATAATATAATTAATTAACTAAAATTATATTATCAAATGAAACTATAATAAAACTATATAGTATAAAATAAGATTATAGTATAAAATGTTTCAAAGATTATATAACTAAAATAACTATTAATCTAAATAAATAATATAATTAATTAACTAAAAATTATATTATCAAATGAAACT
Organism: Tetrastigma voinierianum; assembly: GCA_016808115.1. Lineage (NCBI taxonomy): Eukaryota > Viridiplantae > Streptophyta > Magnoliopsida > Vitales > Vitaceae > Tetrastigma > Tetrastigma voinierianum. The sequence continues at coordinate 57,401 of JAEQBH010003281.1, forward strand.
ATAATAAAACTATAGCATAAAAAATAAGATTATAGTATAAAAAATGTTTGAAACATTATATAACTAAAATAACTATTAACTAAATAAATAATATAATTAATTAACTAAAAATTATATTATCAAATGAAACTATAATAAAACTATAGTATAAAAATAAGATTATAGTATAAAAATGTTTCAAAGATTATATAACTAAAATAACTATTAACTAAATAAATAATATAATTAATTAACCAAAAATTATATTATCAAATGAAACTATAATAAAACTATATAAAAATAAGATTATAGCATAAAAAAATGTTTCAAACATTATATAACTAAAATAACTGTTAGAATTAAATAAATAATATAATTAATTAACTAAAAATTATATTATCAAATGAAACTAAAATAAAACTATAGTATAAAAAAGAAATATAGTATAAAATGTTTCAAACATTATATAACTAAAATAATATTATAGTAAATAACTAAGTTTGAAACATTACATAACTAAAATAACTATTAACTAAATAAATAATATAATTAATTAACTAAAAATTATATTATCAAATGAAACTATAATAAAACTATAGTATAAAAATAAGATTATAGTATAAAAATGTTTCAAAGATTATATATAACTAAAATAACTATTAGTATCCAAATAAATAATATAATTAATTAACTAAAAATTATATTATCAAATGAAACTAAAATAAAACTATGTAGTGAAAAATAGTTAAAATATAGATTATAGTATAAAAATGTTTGAAACATTATATAACTAAAATAGCATTATGGTGTAACAACTAAGTTTGAAACATTATATAACTAAAATAACTATTAACTAAATAACTAATACAATTAATTAACTAAAAATTAAACTATAGTATTATCAAATTATAAAAATAAAATAAAACTATAGTATAAAAATATTTATTATAAATTACTTCAACACCAAAATAAAACTAAATAAAATATGCATAAAAACAAAATTAATGAACAAAGAAACATACCTTAATTCACAAAGATCTTCCAAAAAATTATAATAAAGAACAAATAAAAAATTATTTGAGAGTGAAATGAAGCTTAGATGTGGATGGATGAGTTTGTAATGAAAGTGTATGATTTTAGGGGTATTTATAGAATTTTTTGGAGTCAAAATAGCTATTGGATTGTCAAAAAACCGTTGTGATTTATTTCTAACCGTTGGATTTGATTTTGGTTCAAATCTGACCATTGGATCATCATATATCCGTTAGAAATCATTCTGGACCGTTAGATCAAGCTTCAGATTTAAAATCAACCGTTGGATAAAAAATATAGCCGTTGGATTCTTCTAAAAAGGTGGACGAAATCTGGACCGTTAGATAAAAAACAGGAAAATATCTAAGGGCCAGGATCATTCCCGAAAAATCACCGATTTTTTGGTTATTTTTTGAATTTATCGCCGATAAATCGGTGAAAATATTGCCTCCAACGCGCCTCCCAGCGCTGCGGTGTCTCGGGGCCGGCTTAAAAATCAGTGAAAAATAAGAGATTTTATCCGATTTTTTGTCGATTTTTTTACTTTCGATTTTCTTTTGTCAAAATCGTTTCCATGCCGCCCGAAAACTGATTTTTCGCCGATAAATCGATCGAAAAAACCGATTTTTTAGTCACTGAGTATAATTATGTTTGTGTCAAATTCGTGATACATATAACCCATTTATTATATGACCAGTGAACCCAACACATTTTTTGCTTGTTTGGGTTTAGCATAATTATGTTTTGGTCAAATTCATGTTGATCTATATAACCTTTTTAATAAATAAGTCATATTCATGTTCGTGCCGATCCGTATAACATGAAATTGACCTGTTTAATTATTATGTCTATTAATATTTAACCAAGATTAATTTGTTTAATAGGTTATTTATGTTAAATATTGATGAGTTAATTATAATTCATATTATTTTAAATGATCAAATTAATAAATGGTCATACATGTTGTGTAGTGTTACCTGATTACTAATTGGATTGTGTTTGAATTTGTTATTTTTTTTCAAATTATTATTTGTGTCATGTTTGGGTTGATCAATTCAATGAAATACATGTATATTGATACAACACGAATACGATAGACGGACATGAATTGACACCCCTACTTAAAAGATAGCAAAGAACATAAATAAATAAACAAGATGACAAAAGAAAATAAATAAATAGGATAAGACAAGATAAAAAAAAAAAAATTATTCGACAATTTGCAACTTTGCCTATGTGAGGAAAGGGCAGTTAGAAGTTTCGTTATCTGGATTATATTTTTTCACAAAAGCACTCATAAACTAAGAAAATACAAGCTAATATAAGCTAATAAAATTAACTTATACTATGTAGCTCTCTATAGCTCTGTCACAGACAAATACTTGGCGTTTTCTCTCACAAGTCTTCTGTTGTATCTTGTACCTTAATCCTTTTTATAGGCAATGTAGAACTCCTACTCTTTCAATTCAAGATTTATGGTTAAACTTACTACTTGGGACTGGCTTAGTCATCATATCTATTTTATTAAACTTCACTTGACATTGCTTCCCCAATACATAGTGCTCATACAGGTCCAATTTTTCAGTTTTCTAACCACATACTAGTCCCTACTTGTTGAACTCATTTGGTTTGCTTTCACGGATACGCCTAAGATGCATAAGTCATAATTTTATAACGATCAAAACTAGATATTGGTGTTACTAAATTAAAACTTTCCGACTCTTGTAGCTAGCGGTTACCTTGACCTATATATGTATAACCCTCTGAGTCCAGCGTCTATAAAGAAATCAAATTCTTCTTTTACCTTTGGAACATATCTGTCATCAAACAACGTTCCTCACAACCCGTAATAAAACTTCTTAATTTAATGTTCCTCTTCACAATCTACGTAGGCTAAGCATTGCTGCCTAATAGTACCTTGCATCTCTATAAGGGTTGGTAAATGTTCTCTTACACGGTTGATATCCAAAAATGTCAATAAATATTATTGCAAACTCACTAAAAGAAAACTAGGATATGGTAGCACATTTTTAGACGCGGCTATCTAATTCATGCGGCTGAAGGAATTTATAGTCAACCTTTAACCGAGGAAATTAATAGACCATGACTATACTAACCCCTATAGTTTGAAAGAATGTAAAACCGTAGCTATATTTTGACCCAATAGACACGTACAAATGCTGACCGTGCCTATATGTTAATACTTTCTCACAGCTCAACAAAGACGATTTTGTGAAGTTCGCTGAAGATTGACGCCTGGTTTGATTCTCTTAAGACCACCGCTGCGATCGGTATCGCCCTTCGCCAAACAAAGAGCTTCAATGAGGTCTTGCACTACCTTTCAATAGTACGAGGATTGTTGGATACATAGAAGTGTGACATTTATATAGGGTTTTAAGCCCCTCAGCTCATGTTTTGCTTTCATTTTGTGTAGAATAGGTGCTTTGATCATTTCTATCATTTTTATGACTAAAATGTATATATAGACGCTTATCTAATTCATGCAATGGTTGAATTTCAAATAACCTTAGCCGAGGAAATTAATAGACCATGACTATACTAACCCCTATAGTTTGAAAGAAAGTAAAACCGTAGCTATATTTTGACCCAATAGACACGTACAAATGCTGACCGTGCCTATATGTTAATACTTTCTCACAGCTCATCAAAGACGATTTTATGAAGTTCGCTGAAGATTGACGCCTAGTTCAATTCTCTTAAGACCACTGCTGCGATTGGTATCGCCCTTCGCCAAACAAAGAGCTTCAATTAGGTCTTGCACTACTTTTCAACAGTACGAGGACTGTTGGATACATAAAAGTGTGACATTTATATAGGGTTTTAAGCCCTCACCATGCTTTCCTTTACTTTGTGTAGAATAGGTGCTTTTGACCTTTTCTACCATTTTTATGCGTGTAGGTTTTTCGATATCCCGTGCACATTTTCGTAGCGGTTTGGTTCCAGAGAACAAACGTAGATCATTGTTGCTGACACATGCACGCCGAGGCCTCTTGCCTAGCGAAGAGGAGGCTGGTAGAGGTAACATGATCAGATAAGAAGGCAAAGATTTGATAAGGGTGGGCATAATGTACAGGAAATTTTTGGTACTCAGATCAAGGAGTGTTACACTTAGTATTTATATTGACTAGATCGGTATTTAATTACATATGATCTTAGATTTAGCGAATGACTTAGGTATATCACATTCACTCATCACTCATCACTAATGAGATTATATTTAACATTTAGATGTAGTCAAGAGTTGACTTAGGGTTTTGACTCTAACCTTCGAGTGTTTTCCCATATTTTTCTAGTGGTTTCTTTACAGAGTGAGTACTTAGTTTTCTTATGATTATGAGTTTTTAAGCATTTGTAATCTTTCAGTTGGTTTTATAACTTGGTGTTTATTGAGAGATTATGCGTTTTTGATATCTCAACCTTGCCATTGAAGTGTTATTTTTCAATTCCCAATTACTAGTAGTGTTCCAAAGAATTATGAATCAATTCTCACTCTTTAATGGAGTTCTAAACTCCATGATGTGGTTCTAACTGGGCTGAAACTAACTCCCTTCAAGGTAACAGCCCTCAATCCCTCTTTGTGCTTCAATGGGATTTGTACGATATTGAACACTTGTGAAAATTCTTTTGAAACCTTAGTTTGGCATCTTCTTGACAACGTGTGAACGAGTGATTCTTGGTTACACGTTGTGCTTGATCTCAAATGCAAACTAAGAGTCCAAACAAATCGTCTGAGCAAGTGTTTGATATCGTTCAATTATTCTTTGTCTTACAAAAGCTTTTAAAGTTAAATCCCCCATTGAAGACCATTCATCAATGGCTACTAGATGAGATTGTAAGTGAGAGGTGGGTGTTACCTAGTTGGTGGTGAGAGAAAACCTAAGGATCCTATCATTCGCCCTTCTAGTTTTACAATAGTTTAAGTCAATTAGTTAATAAATCAATCAATCACAGCCTCCCAGATTTTACTTTAATCGCACATTCATTGGAAAGCAATCCCTAAAGATCACCTAGGGAACCGCTCCCTATGGAAATGAGCTGTAGACTCCCACAGTATTATAATGCTTGATGACATTAGTTCCTATGCTTGGGAATAATTTCAGCTCATGAAATAAACAAAGCATTTTCGCACGTCACATGGCGAGTCTAGTTGATCCGTAGAGAGCAAAGTGGTAATTTTCAATTAAATTGCAAATCCAGACGCATTCGTACCTTTTCTTTTTGTTCTTTTGTAGATCACAGCATAAATGATACCCATCTAGTCGGGTAATATTGGTGCATGCCGGGCCGCTTGTGACGAGCAACGCCGACTTGTAAGAGTTATACCTCAAAGACATTTTGAAGAGTCCACAGTAAGACGGTTGTTTTAAGAGAACCCTAAACCCCGACACGGAACATCCCTGAATCAAGAACCTCTTTTAATCCAAATGACCAAAGGTTGCCTGGTAACCCACAAAGGCCATATGACCCTCCACGACAAGGAGATGGTGTGGCACCGCAACCCCGGTGGCAAGAGAGGGAAATGTTAATTTTCAACAAAATCAATATCGAGCTCCCCCTGCCCCTTTACCCAATGTGGAAAGAACCCTTCTAGAGATTCTGCAACCTCAAAGAACCACAACAAACTCATGTATTCGCCTACCTAAAGAAGTTAATCAATTCCTCATGAAGTTGGAGATGATTCGTCTTCTCCCTGTGTATCAAGGGGTCGATTATGAGAACCCCTACTCATTCATGAGAGATTTTGAGGATGTCTGCAGTGCTTTCCTTTCTACAGGATCGCCCCTCTATATAATTTGTATGGTTTTATTCCCATTGTCTCTGAAGGAAAAGACCAAAATATGGTTTCACTCGCTTGCTCCCAATTCAATTTTTACTTGGGAAGACATGCGAAATGAATTTCTGAATAAATTCTTCCCTCCCGCACGAACTAATGCACTCATGCGAGCAATCCAAAACTTTTCTGAAAAACCGGGTGAACCTTTTGCTATCATATGGGAAAGATATAAGGACCTCTCCACGCCTCCCTCACCATGGTTTGGATGTCGGATAAATGCCGATATTTTCATCAAGGACTATCCTCAATACTCAAACAATACATCCAAATGATGTGTGCGTGTGGGAATCTCTATGAGAAAAGTGCTAGGAGGTCGTGCAATTTTTTGATTGGCCACGCGTAAAATGCTCGAACTTAGAGACTAATACTCCCTAGATAATGCTAAAGTGCATAGTACACCTACGTGAGGATGAAAATACATCACTTAAGAGAGAATGATGACTCAAGTAGTTTAAAAATAGCCAATTTAACTAGGGAACTTAGAGGCCATTGAATTGAAAAAGTGAATGAGGTGATTGTTGTACCAGCACCCACATGCCTATGGATCCGGGAGTGGAGGAGTCATGCATCATTTGCGATGACCCCACCTGCTCAACCATGCATTAACTCCGCCCCTAATCCTTCTGCAAGTAAAGGGATGAATCCAGATAGAGCAAGCTAAATGCTCTTAATTACCAAATAAGCCCTTCAATTCTCCATAATTCGAAACTTATAATCCAGGTGGGTAAGCATCGAATTTTAGTTGAGGAACGATGGGAGGCCAAACCATTTCCAAATAACCAAGGCCGTAACTTCCAAAACCAAGGTTTTTATATCAAGCCCCTAATCTGTAAAATCAAGGTCCTCAAAGGATTTCACGAATCTAACTAAGGTTTCTAACCCTCTTCTCAAGGGAATAAAAACCAATAGCCTTACCACCCTCCCACATAAGAGAAGCTCGTGGGAGCACATTGTAAATACGCTTTGTCTAGGCTCTCAACAATCTACAACACTCGAATTTCCGAATCATTTTAAATGAGCGGATCCCAAATCACTAAGTCGATTCTTCTATGGTAGTTTCCAACAAGAAAAAGTGGAAACCCCTTCGCATTCATCCAAACCCCCAAGGTCAAAATAGTATTGAATCAAGTCCAAAAACAATGTAACCTTTGAACATTGCAAGGCTATCACCACTCTTCGAAGTGGAAAATCAATTGATAAAACCATTCAACCCAAAGAATTGTCTAAAGAAACAACAAAAGATGTGCAAAATGAACCATTAAGGGATGATGAGGTGTCTAACAAGCCTCATGTTCCTAGAATAGATGTTTTACGTTTGGAGTGATGAGCCGTAAAAGATAAAGCCTCCCATGTCCCTCCCCGCCTCCATACCCTCATAGGTTGAGAGTTCCTAAAAAAGGAACAATCACTCAAATCTATGAGTTGCTCAAACAAAGTTAAGGTAAACGTCCCTGTTTAATTTCTTCATTGCTGAAATTCTAATATATGCCAAGATTTTGAAAGACTCAGGTAATCGTGGAAAGAGTTAGGTGTCAACATGACACATTCACACCACATCCACCCTTGATTATAAACAACTCGTCTGAAAATACAAAAAAAGATCTAAGCCCCACCATTTCCATAGTGGTGGGAAATTCAAAATCGGGACATGCTCTAGTGAACTTGGGAGTAAGTGTTAATTTATTGCCATACTCAGTATATGTTGAGCTAGGGTTAGGAGAGTTAGAACCGACTAATATCACCCTTCAACCAATGACCGGGTGATGTGAAAATCTGTAGGATAGCGAAGAATGTATCGGGTGCAAGTAGACAAGTTCATTTTCCGTGGACTTTGCTGTTCTTTACACTCAACCTAGGTGAATCAAGGATTCCGCCTCTGATTCTTGGTAGGCCATTCTGTCACACGCTAATGCCATCATACACCGAGAACTAATGAGGTTATCTTTTGGTAACATGACCAAGCACTTGAATATCTTCAATGTTATCAAGGAGATAGGGACGAAGAGGATGTCTCTGTGAGGCAAATATGATAGTAAATCAAGCAGTGTAACTACAGACTCATGTTTCATATGAGGATCCCTCTCAAGTCTTGTCTAGTGCCCAAGTTGTGTCGAGGAGGTAACCACATCTGAATCGAGATTCTATTAATTCATAATCGGTTAACGGTGAGGTAATGGAAGCAAATGGGTGGGCACCCAAATTTGAAAATTAACACCAATCGAGGCCGTAGTATTACCTTTTAAGAGAAACCACCTAAGCTTCGAGTTGAAACCCCTACCATCGTATCTCAAATATGCATTCCTAGGGGTAAAAGAAACTTTCTTAGGTGATCATATCTTCCTCTGAGTCGATCAAGAGAATAAACTGAGATATTGAGAACCCACAAAACCGCTATAGGATGGACAATTGTAGATATTAAGGGAATTAGCCCCTTGATTTGCACACACAGGATTCACTTGGAAGAGGATGTCAAACCCTGTGACAACCACACCCGCTTACTAAACCCAAATCATGAAAGAAGTCATTAAGAAAGAGGTTTTAAACTCGCTGGATATAGTAATATTTAATTCCCATTGCATAGCAAGTGGGTCACCAACGCAAGTAGTTCCTAAGAAATCAACACTGTAGCAAATGAACACAATGAGATATTTCCCTCTGTCACTCACAGTTGAGGGTGTGCATACGCCTTATAGGAAACTCACGTCGCACTAGGAGATAATTTCCCTCTACCTTTTGTGGATCAAATGTTAGAGAGAGTTGCAGGGCATGAATTATATTATTTTTTAGATGGGTATTTGTGGATAATACCAAATTGGAGATATCTTAATATTCAAGAGAAAACCACGTTCACTAGCCTCTTTCGGGGCACATTTCCGCTTTAGGAAAATGCCCTTCGGATTATGTAATGTACAGAACCTTCCAATCTGCATGATGGGATTTTTAGTGATATGATAGAACATATTTTGGAGATTTTCATGGACGATTTCTCCTGTTGAGATTCTTATGAGGGATGTCCCATAATATAAGGAGGGTACTAGAGATGTCGAGAAAAAGTTAGTGCCGACCAGAGAAGTGTCACTTCATGGTGACACAAGGGATTGTGTTAGGACACATAGTGTCGAGAGAAGGAATAGAGGTGGATAAAGAAAAAGTTGAGTTGATCTCAAACTTACCTACCCCTAAGTGTGTCAAGGATATACGATCATTCTTAGGTCATGCAAGATTTTATAAGAGATTCATAAGAGATTTTAGCACATAGCCCGTCTCGTGCAATTTTCTGCCAAGGATGTCACCTTGAATGGTCACAAGTACGCCGAGGCACTTTGATAAATTGAAAATGATGTTGTCAATTCTATCATGCGATCTCTTAATTGGGACCTTCCTTTTGAGATCATGTGTGACGCTAGTGTTTATGCCATAGGGGCTGTATGAGGGCAAAGGGAAGATACAAAAGCATTTGTGATCTATTATGCCATCAAGACTTTAGATTCCGCTCAATCCAATTACAATAACTACGAAAGAAGTTCTCGTCGTAGTCTTCGCTCTAGAAAAGTTCAGGTCTTACATCAGGGGGTCTCCCGTAATCATTTTCATTGATCATGCAAAGGTTGAAGTACTTGCTCTAAGCCGGATACTAAGCCCTATTGACTAGGTGGATCCTACTCCGTCAAGAATTTAACCCGATTCATTAAGGATAAGAAGTGAAGCCGAGAACGTGGTAGTCGACCACCCATCTCGTTAGTTTCGGGAAACTTCCGGGTTTACCCATAGGCTTACACTTTCCTTGATGAGCAACTTTACTCTTTGTCCACTGCCCATGGTATGTGGACATAGTAAACTATCTAGTGACAAGAAAAATTCCATCCCAATGGACCTCTTAGCAGAAGAGGAAATTTTGTGGACATAAAAAAATACTACTTTGATGATCCCTACTTGTTTAAATACTGTCTTGATCAATTGTTGAGAAGGTGTGTATCCAATGATGATCAAATTAGTGCAGGCAGGCAGGCAGTGGCAGGCACAGGTGGTGCGTGCACTCTCACCTTCGCCAATTCAAGTCAGGAGGGCATTGAAGAAAAAAGACTGACAAAACTCAGAAGTCGCTTTATCGCCCACTCTTTTAAAGACTCCGCTGATTTTTGCAAACCTATGTTCTAAGTGTCACCACCAGAGGGTCGCCAAACAAAACTCATGAGCGCCTCTACTCTGCCAATTATTAAGATCTGATTGCTGGGGTTTGACTCATGGTGCCTTTCCCCTTATAAAATTCTGTATTTTACCTGCTAATTATGTTTTTATGTGGAGCCATTCCAAATGAGAACTAATAATCATTTATGTTGTAGTTGGAAATTCTTTGAAAACACAGTTTCTTTCTCAATTTGAAACAGAATCATTAGTGATAGTGAAGTCCCACTTTTGTAATCTAATCTTTGAATTCTGTTAAAAGAGTAGAGTTCAATCTAATAAAAGTTTCACGCCATCATCTGCTGTAATCAATATTATCGCTCTTAATTTAGTTTAATAGTAGATCAAACATTTGAAAAACTGTTATCCCAATTTAAGATTGGTTTTTCCCACTTATCCATTTCTTTGAGGTCACCACTACTTTTAAGACTATTCTTGGTATGTCTCCCTATAGGCTAGTTTATGGCAAGGCATGTCATCTCCCGGTGGAAATGGAGCACAAAACATATTGGGCCATTAAAACTCTTAATTTTGATTTGGCTAAGGCAAGTAAACAGAGACTGCTGCAAATGAACGAGCTTGATGAATTGAGGCGTGAATTGTATGAGAGCTCGCGAATCTACAAAAAGAGGCTCAAGTTATTCCATGACAAGAACATTGTAAGGAAGACCTTTGAACCTCACGAAAAGGTACTGCTATACAGCTTTCGCTTGCACATCTTTCCAGGTAGGTGGACTGGACCTTTCATCGTTAAGGTAGTTCATCCATATGGCGCAGTGGAGATTGAGAATCCGGAAAATGAGAAAATCTTTACAGTTAATGGTCAGCGCTTAAATCCATTTCTGGAGAACTTCGATTGCAACGAGAGTAGTGAGGAACTGGTAGATTCGCTCTACCGGGATGTTCCTTCAGCGTAATCTTTGTCCTACCCTTTTGTATATAGTTTTTCTTTTCCTTTTCTTCATTTCTTTACGTTTATTCATTTAGTCTGTATTTTTGTTTTTAATAAAGGAGAGTCCAACCCTTATGTAACCCGTGTTTTTGGCCCTCTCTATACCAGGTGTATCGCGCCGCATTGAGGGCACCCTATTTCCAGGCGTGGTGTATACACTAGTTTGAGTGATTTAAGTGCATGATATTTGGTTAAATTCAGTGTTCTTAGGGGGATAAGTGCATGCAATTTTTTCGATTTTCGGCTCTTTTGAGTATGGTACTTGACCTGTGATGTATGCAGCCGCATGGCCTTATGTAAGCACTTCATATAATTTTAGTGCACATACACAATAACAGGCATGCACAAAACTTTTTTTTTTTTTCATATTTAAGACCATATTGACCCAAATTCTTTTCTATTCTCCAGAGTTAATCTTGACTGGTATCACTCTCATTCATAAACTACACAAGTCATTGATTTCCTGCCCCAAGCTCATTTTTGCTTGCTATTGCTTCAGCTTGTGCATTGTTTTAGCATTTCTTGTCAACTACATGCATCTTATTCTCTGAGGAACATCAATACATAGTTGAAAGATGATTTTAGGCCATATTTTCTCTTTTAAACTTGAGTCAACCCTTTGCACCCTTCTTTAGCCTTGAGTTGCCAGTTATGTTAGAACCTTAGAATTCTTGATCACGTGGAATACGGATGACTCCAAGGTAAGCGTGAAGGTGTCGAGAGAGTGTAGTACACAATTCAGCAAGCACAAGTTTGTTTGGAGGGGGGTGTGAAGCAATGAAAGAAGCGAGCATACAGTGAAATCCAAAATGTAGAGAATTCTGGAAATTTTTGTAAAGTGGTACCGGTACCACTAAAAATTGGTACTGGTACCAAGGTTGAAAACAAGGCAAGATATCTTTGGCACCGGTACCACACCCCATCGGCACCGGCACCAACCAAGCAAAAAGTGGCGTGCAGGTAGCAAAGTGGCACCGATACCACACCCACCTGGCACTAATACCTCAACCAAGAAAAACCTGGCCGTGACATCTTTGGTACCTGTGACCATTACCATCGGTGCACCCTGTGATCGCCGTGCGTAACCGGCTATTTGAAGAGCTTTTTCTCCAAATTTTTGAATCCCTTCATATTCTTCCCCCCCCCCCCTAACTCCTATATAAGAGAAACCCTAACCTAACTTCTCCTTTCACCAAAGGAAACCCTAGGTCAAATGGTTTCCTCTAGTTTCTTCATCACTCGGACTTGGGACATCCACAATTCTTCGCACGCAAAGCCTGGAAGTGCTAGACCCGTGGTGGTAAGTGCTCCTCGTCTTCTTGAGAGCAATCTGAATGATTTTTCATTGTGTTAGTATGGATTGTGTGGATGGCTTTGGGGTTGCGCTCTATGCTCTGGGTTGGTTAGGCATTCTGCTACGAGCGTATGGAGTGAAGGTTTTGAATGATCTGGAAAGGGTGAGTCCAATATTGTTGGAAATCAGAGACTTTTGTGTGTGTATGGATTCACCGCAAAGATGCCCGCCATTTTTGCCATATCTGGCGGTGCATGATCGAAGAACACTAGGAAAGGAAAGGCCACTAGCTCTTCTGGCGGAGCCAGCCTCGTGAAAAAAAGAAAAAGGCCGAGCATCAGATTGTGACAAAGGGAAAAGGAAAGTGGAAAGGTTCTTCATCAGAGGGTGAGGAAGAAAGTGAGAGCGAAGACGAAGAAATTGAGGCTATGTTTGCTGAATCATCAAAATCCGAGCGAGAAAGGTGGGTCCAGTCAGTTCAAAGGCGGGGGTTCCACCGTGAGCGAGGAATGAAAATTGAAACGTTTTTGTTTACTCACCCCATTTGTGCCGTTATTCAGGATCATAATCTGCAATTTGTCGGGGAGGAAGTAAAAGGCTATCTCGTTTGTCCATCAGCCGTGAATTTTATTCCAACTCGAGAGAATTTGAATGTGGATTCCCTTTCGAGGACCATAACTTTTGGGAAGCAACTAATGGTCAACCCTGACTCGATCGCTAGATCGTTGCATTATGATCACCCTGCCACACATGATAGGCTTTACCTACTCAGGGCCATTACAGAGTTTGATGTCAGACCATCTCGCAAATACTATGTGCAAGAACCCTACCCATGGGGGGTTTTATGCGCAAGGAGTTCATCCCGGGGAAATTAAAGCCTAAGTATGCATTAATGAATAAGGTCATTCACAATATGATCGGGCCGAAGGGAAAGGAGAATTTACCAAGTAAGGAAGAAATCCAGTTTCTGTATAAGGTAATGAATGGGAAAATTATTAACTATGCTTTGGTAATATGGTGTATAATGAGGGACTTTCTGAGGTCCCCAACTGAAAACAGGCACATCCCCTTCCCGACCTTAGTTACAAATTTGGTGGAAGCTGCTGGGATAAGGGGTTCTGGTAGAGAGAAAAGAGTTCTTCCTAGGCTGGGGCCCATCACAAACAAGACATAAGCGAAAAGTCAGTCGCCCACGCGGCCTCGCTTAGCACATCCCCTCATTTATTTCCGGGCTTCATCAAGCCAAGCGGCCTGGTCCATGGAGTACATCTTCTTAAAGAGGATGGAGGGAGAATCAAAGGATGGTTTAATGCATCTTTAGGGAAGTAGGCACTGATCACAGGCTCTCCAGGCTTGAGAGTCACATCCTACGAGGAGAGCCCATCACAGATGACCCTCCTTCGCATTGAAGGATTTTGACGAGCCGGGATGACCTGTGGTAGATGAAGAGGTATCTCCCTACCGGAGAGGAGGAGGACGAAGAGTAGTGGTATTTTGGGTTAGAATAGGGTGGTGTTGGCAATTGGGTATAGACCTCAGCCATGTCATGCCAACACCCATTTTGTTTCTGTAAACCCTATTTATGTAGCCCATGGTCATTATGCCTGTAAAAGACCTTTTGATTTTAGTTACTAGGGTGTTCCTTATTGACTTCTATGCATGTTAGCTTGCTTGGTTATGGTAAAATGTTTACAGTTCTAATGAAGTTCATTCCAGTTTGGTGATTTCATTGCAGCCTTATTTCAGATATGTGATCCTTAATATGAGAATATTTGTTTTGTAACAGTTTGTTATTTTGTCCATTACCTTGGGACTGTGGTGTTCATTTAAGTTCAAGTGGTTTCATACTCTGTCAGGTTATAACACTATGTTCATATTTGCTCTTTTAGGAATCTTGCAATGCCTAATTACACCTTAGCGCACTTTGTTGAACCTCATAGTTGGTAGGCGTTACTAGTTCAAATCTTGCTAGGGATTAGCAAGATGTAGGTTGGGGGTGTGTGTTGGATACATAAAAGTGCGACATTTATATATGGCTTTAAGCCACTCAACTCATGTTTTGCTTTCTTTTTGTGTAGAATAGGTGCTTTTGACATTTTCTACCGTTTTTATGCGTGTGTAGGTTTTTTGATATCCCGTGCACATTTTCGTAGCGGTTTGGTTCCAGAGAACAAACGTAGATCATCGTTGTCGATTACAGATGTTGTCGGGAGGTCCCGGGTAGTTCTAAAGTGAAGAGGGGCAGTTGTGGGGGCAATGGTACCGGTACCCATACTAATCGGTGTACTCAGCATCTACATGCAAGGAGCAAAGGGTACTTATTCTCAAAGATAGTGGTACTGGTACCTTTAAGGTCAGTTGAGTACTACAGCACTTTGGTACCAAGTATTCACACTAATCGGTACCGGCACCAACATGCGATCTTCAGATTTGAGCGGAATTTCAATCTCGTGCGTGCGGCATGCTCGTCTTTCAATCACCACTTCGAGATCACTAATGAGGATTGTATTTAAGCCCACTTTAGGGCAGAATTAAGGAGTTTTGATTCTAGGGTTTTGGCTCGAATCTTTGGAGTGTTTTCTAATATTTTTCTAGGGTTTTCATAGAGTAGAGTACTTAGTTTTCTTTTGATTCTGAGTTTTTAAGCATTTGTAATCCTTCAACTGGTTTTATAACTTGGTGTTTATTGAGAGACTCCGCGATTTTGATATCTCAACCTTGCCATTGAAGTGTTATTTTTCAATTCCCAATTACTAGTAGTGTTCCAGCAATTATGAATTAATTCTTAGCTTTAATGGAGTTCTAAACCTCCATGATAGGGTTTTAACGATGGAAACTCACCCCCTTCAAGGTAACAACCCTCAATCCCTCTTTTGTGCTTCAATGGGATTTGTACGATATTGAACACTAATGAAAATTCTTATAAAACCTTAGTTTGGCATCTTCTTGACAACGTGTGAATGAGATATTCTTGGTACACGTTGTGCTTGATCTCAAATGCAAACTAAGAGTCCAAACAAATATTTTGAGCAAGCGTTCGATATCGTTCAATTATTCTTTGTCTTACAAAAGCTTTTAAAGTTAAATCCCCCATCGAAGACCATTCATCAATGGCTCCTAGATGAGATTGTAAGTGAGAGGTGGGTGTTACTCTAGTCAAGGTGAGCGGAAACCTACATCCTACTATCTCGCCTCTAGTTTTACAACAGCTTAAGTCAATTAGTTAATAAATCAATCAATCACTGCCCCCCAGATTTTACTTTAATTGCACATTCATTGGAAAGCAATCCTTAAGGATCACCTAGGGAACCACTTCGTGGAAATGACTAGTTGTCACGCCCGACCCCGCCTGCTTTAAGAGGGGCGTGAGACCGAATCGACTCTTACTCCGCGATCGTGACATTGGTATGTCCAAGTCTTATAACTGTATCAACATATCATATACAAAAATACAAAATAAAACTACATCGTGAGTGGTGTGTTTGCATAGCGGTCACATACATACGGTCCTGAGTCCCATTTACATATACAAAAACTATACATTTACATTTACCGATCAGAGCGTAGAACCTGGCTGCTGATGAACCCCTACTCAGGTCACCCCAGAAATGCGGAAAATCCCCCGTCTCTTCCTCTCAGACTCACACTCGATTAAAACCCGCTAAGCTTTACGCTTAGTGGGAAACATATGTAGTATGCATATGCACATTTATATTCAGCATATAACAATAATGGATATTAGAATTTCCATACATTCATATAATGGACTTATACAAGTACTTATGCTTATAACAGACTTATGTTTAATCTTATCTCCCGTAGGAGTTACAGAGCTTATTCTTATTCAGAAATACCTGTAGGTATTACAGATCAAAACGAGACACATTTGTTTACTCTTATTCATCATTCAGGTTATTTTCATATAACTATTATGGGGAATACTCTAGACCAAGACTAATAAATGAGTAAGACACAACACAATAAGTAATCCAAGATACTATATGGCATCAAGTGCCAGAAAGACAAAGCAGAGGCCAAGCATCGAATAGAGTGCCGTAGCACTAATCGTGAGTACCGGGCATTTTCACCAGAGTGCCGTGAGCACTAATCGGGGAGATACCTGGCATCAACAAGAGTGCCGTGAGCACTAATCGAGTACCGGGCATTGGATCAGAGACATGCCTGCCCACGTTGTGATAGAAGTGCCGTGTCATTTAATACCTGGTTTTAGGCATTCCTACGATTATATGTATTCAGAAACTTCCTATCTTATCATTGGGGCATGAACTTCGCCTCCATCAAATCACTCTCACGGCTACGAGGTACCTGCATATTTTTCACTTACTTCTTTCTTATCTTAACCCTGCTAATCATTTATTAGAGTTCCAATAATTCCTTTATGCAATTATAGCTTAATTATGCAAAAATACCAAAACAGGGGTCAGAGAATTCAAGTGGGTACCGATACCACTGGCTTGGCACTGCACGGACGGCTTCCGAGGGCGGCACCGCATCACTTGGGTGGTACCGCAATCGATTTACATCGCATCGCTGGTACCTGATTCACCCAAAGGGGTACCGGGGTATCAAGTCTCCGATTCCCGCCTGCAAATGGCAGACCCACTATTTTTCATGCACTTTCTTCATAATTCTATTCCATCCTTCATCAAAATTAACATCGAATCCCTCCAAACAACTCTACAAACACTTTTATCAAGAATTCAAGGATTCATACCTAAGTTCACCCAACTCTACAAAACCTTGGAATTGTGAAGGATTCCATATCTAATTATTATCAACTAGGGATTTTCAACCCAACTTCCCTTAAATCTAGAGTTAGGATGTATTCCTAACAAAACCCTAGAAAAGGGAACCAAATTAATGTCCAAAGAAAACCCTAGAAATCCATACCCAAGTAGTTTTTGGACAAAATCTTACTATTGCATACTCAAATTCCATACCAAACTCCAAAGATCCATACCTTTGCTTAATTTCTCTCTTCCTTCCTCTTCTTCTTCTTCCTCTTCCTCTTCTTCCCGTAAGCTCCCTTGTTTGGAGACCAAAAATGAGTTATTTTTGGTCTCCCTCCCCTTTTTATAGCTAAAGTTTCTTTTATTTGCCTTATAGTCCTTCATCTTCTACTAATTTCTATTACAAGTTATGTTATTTCTTACTTCATTTAATTTATCAATTCATGTCTTTGATGCCCCTTTTTGGACAAATTTACAATTTTGTCCTTAAATCTTGTACAATTTTCGGGTTTCTCAATTTCCATTTTTCACATTTTATTTACGAAAAATTCAATTTATGCCTACAAAATACCCTAAACATGTTGAAAACAACTAGGGTATATTTCGGGGTGTTACATGTAGATTCTCACAGATATAATGCTTTTGACGGATTAGGTTCCTACGCTATAATAATTTCAAAGACACCTAAATAGACAAAGCAAGGGACGGTTAGCAGACACAGAATCAGAGGGCTTCATCTTCAATTATTATATCACAAAAAGAGCTTCCAATTAGGGTCTCGCACTATTCGCTCCTCCTTAAGAAAGGTTGAGAAGTGGCACTTTAGAGACTGTCTCATATCTGAAGATTATCTCACATCATTTCCGTGGAACTTCATATTCAATTAGCAGGTACAAAACCGTACAACTTCATCTTCAATTGTAATTGTGCTTTTTGGTTTTAACACACAAGTTCCATGGATTTATGATTTTTCAATGTAATTTTATGGCTATGGTTTTGTAATTACTAATTTCTTTCTCTCTTTCTCTCTCGCAACTCTCTTTTGGGATTTGGAAATGTGCTCATAGTTAGAGATTTTTCTGCATTTGAGCTGATTTCCTGCTGCTATGCAGATTTCGATTCTATGGATCCTTAATCTCTTTCTATGCTAATATATCAGAAATCGGAATCCCTAATCTCCTGCTACGCTAATTACTCAAAAATCATAATTCCAGGTAATATCCTTTTCCTTCCATCTGATTCCATTATTTCTTATATTGTATGAAATTAGAACATTGTTTGTGTATTAAGGCTTTTTCACTCTCTCGCTCCAAATAGCTCAAACAGATAATTGATTCTAGGTTTTGAAATGTCAGAAGAAGATTTCCAAAATGTCATTTGTCGTTGTTTTGTTTTCAATCTATTGGATGTTTTGTATGTATGTGAAGTGATTGTGAAATTGCATATTGCTATTGACTGGTGTGATGACACCATGTTTTGGATTGTCATTCTGAAAATGCAAATTATCCTGATTTGATAGAAAAATATACGAGTGTTCCACTTACCATTTGAGAAAATAAATTCAACTTCTGGAGTAATTGAGTTTTAACATGAAGTAGAGTCTAATCCTATCATAGGTCTTGTTAGTTCTTATTTTGTTTGGGATCAATTGAGTATTTTAAGCCGTTCAAAAGCCTTTTCCTAGGACATGAGAATTCTGCCTTTTGCATCACTATGACAAACACTGATTTGCCAAAATTTTTCACACCCAAGTAAAACAAAGTCTAAATTTTTTTTTCCCTTACTATTTTTCTATATCTAATGCTACAGAATATAACTCCAGAAGGTGCCACAAGATTTTATTTTATACACCCATATGACATTATATAATATGTCCCATGCAAGATTGATTGATTAATGGCTAAAGAAACCATTGAAGTCTGAATAGTGTATGTTAAAAATATCCTATGGCTAAAATTGTCACGCCCTTACCCCCGTCTGGGCGAAGATAGGGGGTGCGGCACGGGACTAGGACTCCTTTACCTGACTTTCTGACATGGTGGGCCCATTTGGATAAACAAATCCCTATATCAGAATATAACTTGTAAAACTACCACTGTAGTGGTGTTTAAAATGTCCTGTACATATACATGCCTGAGTCCCATTTACTTGTACATAAAAAAATTATCATTATTACAAAGCTTGTACATTTATAGTTACAAAACAGAGTCAAAGGCCTATATGAAGTGGACTCATACTGTTGTGTCGGCCTTGGCTGATGTTGAATGCCGCATGTCCCTCTCTTCAAGACCTACACTAGATGAAATGACTGCTGTTTATAGCTTAAGAGGAAATAGATAATTATACACTCACTGGAGTGGTCCGCATTTACAAGATACATATAACATAATGCATATATCAGAGTTTACGTATAACATAATTCTATAACAGAGTTTTCATATAACATAATTCTTATAACGGAATTTCATATCTCCCGTAGGAGGTCAGAATAGAGATCTTGTACAGAAGGTACCCGTAGGTACATTGCAGAACATAACTAATTTCTTATGCTTTCTTCTTGTTCATTATTCATATTCTTATCATATAAATGTTTTCATATGTCATATATTCAGATAGACAATATATAAGTATTTTCCTGCATAGACCGGTAACAATGAATGATAGGGACATAACATAATAGGTACTTGAAGGTATAGTATAGTACTGAACAGAAAATGCCTGCTCACATAACAAAAGTGCCGTAGCACTAGTAGGAGTGCCAAAGCACCGATCAGAGACGTGCCTGCCCACGTAACAGAGCCGTAGCACTAGCAGGAGTACCGAAGCACTGAATAGAGGTGCCTATCCATTTGCTATTCGGTCTTAAGCAGGCATACAATTATATGTCTTATTAAGCTTATTATATTGTTCTTAAACATGTTAGCAAATAAGGGCAAGAAACAATGTTTGCCCAACGACAGGATCGCCGAGGTGAAGCAAACGCCGAGCATTTTTCATATAACTATTATACTTGTAAGAACCCTTTCATTCACTTATTAGGATCCTCATTAATCCAATGGATGATTGTTAGAATTAACGAAAGAGAGGAACCAAAACAGAACTTGCAGGTACGCCTAGGCGAAGCAATGCTACGCCTAGGCAGACCAGAAAGTGTAAAAACTCTAGGCTCGGGTTCAGCCTTAGCGTGAGGATCTCGCTTGCACTCCTACGCCCAGGCGTAGGGTGTTAAGGCAGTTCGAAATGAACCACTTTTGGCCCTTTTCATCGAAAATTTCCTTCCAAACCAAAACCAACTCAATCAAAACTCAAAATAAACTTGAAAACTCATCTTATACCAACCAACAACACTTCTAATATGATTTTTCCTACACAACTTAGACAAAGAGAGATTTATAGTAATTCCATACAAAAAGGGATATTCCCAATATGAATTCAAAACATGAATTCCAAGCATGAGTTCCAAACATCACATAAGAAGTTTCCAAACCTGGATTTTCTTCTTCTTCTCTTCTTCCTTCTTCTTCTTCTCTTCTTCCTTTCTTTCTTTCTCCACCATAAAGCCCTAACCTTCAAAGCCAAAATGAGATATTCTAAGACCATGTTTGGTCTTATCCATTTTTGCTCAAAGTTCCTTTTTTTTCCATTTGGTCCTTCCTTTAGTCCATCAAAACAATCCTATTCACTCATTCAAGCTATTGTTACAATCTCCCAAAAGTTAGACTGTATCCAATGCCAAATTACCACTTCATACCCTTAGTAAATTTAAATTTCGAAAAATGAAATTTTTTACTTATATTATACCCTAAACATGTAATAAACTACGAGGGTATGATTTGGGGTGTTACAGTGGGTGTTGTCACTTTTCTTTTTTTCTTTTCCCCATTTTGTTTGAAAAGTCTTCTATTTTGTAAAGATTTTTAACATAAATTTGGTTTAGTAATCAGAGACACTATAAAATTGGTTTGATTTTGACCATTTCAAAAGGCAGACAAGCTGTATCCTCTCTTTTTAAGATTTTTACATCACATTCATGTATAGACTATTGAGATGATTCTCATTATGAATTGAGTTTCGTAGGCAGATTAGGCATCTTACCAACTTTGGTAGACAAAAACTAGAACTCATATGTTACAACAGATAGAGTAAGAAAATTGCAAGGAAAATCAAGGGGGAAATCAGTAATAGGTTTCTTATATATTATACCTTTTAGTTTTTCCCTACTGCAAGCCATTCTATCTATTTTCTTTTATTTTTATTTTTATTTTTTTACGCAAATTTAGAAAATCCAAACCTACTTTTCGTGATATCTATTTTTTATAACCCGTGGATGTTCAAGCAGCTTCACAAGACTCGACTAACTCCTTAGACCCCCGGTTAACTCGGGGTCAAGTAAACTCTAGTGGTTTTGAGGACACGAATCCGCTGACTATTGGGTAACCTCACCCAAATGTGTTACACCAACTCAGCTACCCATCATTATTCTTTAGGATATTTTTGTAGAATAAAGAAAAACAATATGATATTCACATTTGATAATCCATTGATCAATGAAATATCACGGAACTTTTGCTTCCTTAGGAGGTAAGGTTTACTGTATGCAAGAGAGTCCGAAGGGAACCCTTTTGCATCCCCTCTAGATGTTCCTCATTCAATAACAGTGTCACTATGTTGTGGTTTACATTGCATGTTCTCCGAATCGACTAAAGGTCAGATCCAATAAGGCAAATGGAAGTATCCTCCCACGCTTTCCCTTTTCAATATGCTATTTCCTTTAGTAGAAGGATCCTTTTGTTCGCACTTTGGCTGCACTTGTAAGTTTTCCACTAGTCTTAGTTTTTTTGTTTCATCAGAATCCTCACATGCTTGCCAATTTAGAGGAAAGTGAGATTATTCGGGGCTCTCAGAATGCATTGTTGTAGGTTTTTAGAGGCCAAAAGAAGAGAGATAAGGCTCAGATCATTTTTATCCGTAAAAACTAGGTACACGCATGAAACAAGCGCTTTTCAATATGAGCTATGTTGGCTACTTTTCCATTTCTACATGCTAATTGTTCCTCTTGTTTGGTCACCAAGAAAGAAATAAAGAAAAGTAAAGGAAGAGGGGCAGGAAATGTTGAATTTAGTAAAAATATAACTACTACCCCAGTTACTTCCTCCAATCATTCTAATTTCCATATACTAATTGACCTTAAATGGATCTGTAATTAAATAGCAAAACATATAGGTTTTTATCTTTTTCTCTTAGGTTTTTACTTTTTAAATTTCTCTATTCGTGGCTAGTAAAACAAGGGCTTTTTAGGCCACTCTTCTTTTTGAGACCTACCAAAAACACATGCATAGATGTATATGGAGCAGTTAAGAAGGATAGGAGGCAAATACTAGTACAAAAAAGGAGCCCACCTTCCATATCTCTGCCTCTTTCCTTAGGGCAAAGCTGCTTTTAAAGACCTTAAGATGAGTAATGCCAGCCCTTATTATGGGACCCTAGAAAATTAAAGAGAATGTGTGTGTTGGGGAGACTGAGTTTTTTCATTTAGGCCTCCAAATGGTGTTCGAACCAAGCAAAGCTGGGACACATCAGCCCAAGACTTACTTACCTCACTTTGGATATTCATGTATCTAAAAGTGAAGTTCTCTTTGGCTCAACAATTTGTCATGTTCTACTATATCCCCTCCCTTTAGCCTTGTAAAGACCAACGTAATGCATCAGTTCCTACCACAAAATAATATAAATAAATGCATAAATTAAAGGCATGACTTACATATGGGCAGTTTGTAGGCAAACTGTTTGATAGTAAGGCTCATGTTTATGCATAGGCATAACCTCTAGGATAGTAAGATTCGGCGAATTCTTAATGATATTATGCAATTTGTGTATGAACAAAATGCAAAATATGTGACACCCCAACCTGGCACCTCTGTGTGAGGAAAGGGTGTCATGAAACTGTAGACTTTAAACCTGATTAACTGAGCAGTTCTAAAACATTCCTTAAATATAATCATATAATTTAACATATATTATAGAACGACACTATCATACCCCACTATGTGAAGCTGTTCAAAGCATCACTTACATATTATTTACAAATCCTTTCATCAGATCTAAAAGTTTATATACATTATACGATTCATAATAAAACATTAAAAAGAAACACTGCAGGTGAGCACCTACCACTGAGATGGCCTTTGACGTTGATGTGGAATGTCCTATTCTCTAGCCGCCTCCTCGGTACCTACACGAATAAACACCCGTGCTAAGCATAAAGCTTAGTGAGGATCCTTACGCATGGATGGCCACTAACCATGACTCTCATCATTCTAACACTCATGCAACTTGTTATGCATATATATATATATATATATATATATATATATATATATATATATATATATATATATATATATATATATATATATATATATATATATATATATAATCATATAAACTTGTAAGTTATACAATTCATGAACTCACCACAATTAAATAATTTAATTCATTATGTTACTCTCATGTGCTATGCTAACTTCTTGTGCTTTATCTATCGAATTCCATATCATTTTAGTCATAGTATTAATGGCTATTCTTGTATTTTATATTTCCATTATATATTAAAAATCACTTCCTATGTTTATGATTCATGTCTCATTTATCCATATCTCTTCATCTCTTTTTACATGTGTCATACCTGAATTTTCCAAAGAAGTGGATATGGGAAAGGACTGTATGTACCCGAGGGTACTATCACTGTACGCGACAGTAACCTTTATCTGTGCTGTACTATACTGTATGACCCAAACAGGGTCGCAGTAATGACCCAAATGGGGTTGCAATAATGACCTAAACGGGGTCGCAGTAATGACCTAAACGGGGTCAACTATGTCTGTATGCTGCAGTAACTGTATCCCTAATAGGCATGCTCATCTATCCATCTACCTAGTCATAAGCAGGCAATAAATTTTATTACGTTTTCAATACATATCCCACATACATGAATAACTATTGTTATCATGTATGCATATGAGATATTCACTATCCATTATTCTTATATTCATAAAGAGCACTTTCACATATCTCTTATCATCATATGAATGTATTCTATGCTACTTTATATACCAACTATACATATATTCTCTCTTTCACATGGCTAGAATTCATGTCCTTTATTATTCTATTCTATTCATTCCATAATATTTTAGCATTAAATCATATATATAACTTTTAGGTCAATTTCTTTATCTCAACTAGGCTTAAATGAAGTCCCACTGCCAGCAAGAAACCATCCCCAAAACACATTTCTTCACAACAGATGTCAAAACCATAAAGATACATTAACCCTCCCAAAAGCAAATCCATCTTTAATTTCTAGGTAAAATGAGTTTTGAATCTAACATGTTTCTTTCTATGCACTTTGTTCCTCTATGAATCTATTTTACTTAGAAATTGGAATCACTCCATTTGAATCATCCAAACTCAAGTTATGACATTTTAATTCCAAACTGGTATGTTTGCCCGGTTTACATTGGTACCTGACTGTGAGACTTGATTTCAGAGATCTTAACTCCATAATTTGACACTGGTTCCTTCTACCTATTTGAAGCTACAGTGTTAAGAGTTCTTATCCAATTAGAATTATCAAATTTGGAGTACCAGAACTCCAAATATGTCATAAATAACTGGGACTACTCTATTTTCAAAACATAACCAGTAACCAGTTTTTAGACACAAATTCGAGGGTCTTAAAGTCATCTTAATACTTTAGGCTCTTCTTCGAAAATGTAGTTATGAAGTCTTAGGTTTTCTCTCCAACTGAAATTTTCAAATCGGGAGACCCTAGACCAAGTTATGACCAAATATCACTAGGTTTGGGAAATTGACAAAGATTTCCACCTAAAACCCCAACATTTTCTTTATACTAAAATTCCTCAATTGAGGACCACAACCAAATAACAATCAAAACCAACTTTAAACCCAACTCAAACTTACAAAAACAACATAACAAAGAGGGAGAAATTAGGGTAGTTTCCTAAATTTTCTTGAAACCTTCTCTTCCTCTCTTCTCTCTTTCTCTTCTTTCTTCTTTCTTCTTCCTTTCTTCTACTTTCTTTCCCTTTACTTGCACATGGAGAGCATGGAAATGGATTGAGCAACCAATTTGGTCTCCTTCACACTACCACCTGAATGCCCTAGCTCCCCAAAGTCAAAATGGGAAAAAAAAATGATTTCTAGAGACAAATCTTTGGTCTTATCTCCACTTGTTATAAGGCCATGTTTGGTAAACAACATTTAGCTCTAATTTTCCATCTTTTTCATTTTAGTCCTCCATGGTTATTTCATTTACACATCTAATTATCAAAATTTCTAAAATAACATACAATCTTCTAGCTTAATGTCCTTTGAGTCCTTAAGTTGATAATCTTACTTCACTTATCCTTTTACTTTAAAAATTCGACATAATTTTTTTTTACACATAATCCGAAAATTTCCAAAAAATAAAATTTGACTTCTATTTGACTTTAAACATGCCATAAAACTATTAGGGTATAATTTGGGGTGATACAAAATATATTAATTGTTCAATTAATATATCTTATATAATCTGAATTGTCTTTAAAATGTTTATTTTGGAGGGACCATAATCTTATAATGCCACATGAATGGATAGATCATTTACTTGGGGATGAGTAATGGAATCTTTAATGTTCCTAACGATGTGATTAGGAAAATCAAATGTCGCATAGCCAGGTGAATACACAATTACATCATCTTCTAGAGGGGTAAGAAAATCACGATTCTTTGCTGATAAGGTAGAGCACACAAAATCTAGCATGCATATATCTATGCATACCCCTACAACCAATAGCTTTGCACCAAGACATACACAACACACATTAATAAAGAAGCAGAGCAACACACATGCATGGAGTTTAAGTAAGTCCTAGTAGTCATCATGAACACTATAGTAATTGCAGGTCAATTAGTACTATCTCATATGAACTTTTCATATATCCATCAACTCATATTCATACTCATAAGTCCATTCCAAATTCCCATCTCTAGGTATCAACCAAAACACTCATATCAAATCCTCCCCTAAAGAGAAAAGAGAGAGTTAGAAAAGAATGGAGAGAAGCATGGAGATATTTCTTTTTTTTTAGGTGGACTTCACATTGTGGTTATAGATCAAGTTGTAGATTCAAAAGAGTAAATCTTAGGTGTAACTTGTGAGGTAATGTTATGCAATTTGATCTCAAGTAGTGAATTTAAATTAAAAGCTCAGTCCTTGTGGGATTATTTATCTCCATAGTTAGTGTGGTGTTTTACACACTTATTTGTGTATCTTGCATATTTCGATGTTTAATAAATTTGAAATATCCCTATTATCTGTAGAGAGGCTTGTTTTGAATAACTTTATTCTATCTTTATTTTATAATGTTTGACTTTGTTTTTCACCTTACCTCCTAATGGTCTTGGAACTTGAACATCCCTCCTTATAGATGTTAATATGGATTTTTCATTTAGCAGATCAATTATCAACAAGTTTTTGCATCCTACTCCTAATTGATGTTACCCTTTCCCTTACCTAAATGACCAATTTCTAATCCTTTTTCTCTCTAGGAAAATTAATGTTGTCAACAAAATAAATATCCTTATGTAGTTTATTCATTTAGCAAGACCAATCAACGACAACTTTCTTTCATCCTACTCCAAATTGATGGTACCCTTTCTTTCACCTGAATGACCACTTTCTAGGCCTCTTTCTCCAAGAAAATATGTGTTGTCAACAAAATGGATATCCCTCAAGCAATTTATTCTAGCAAAGCATAGACTATTTCATCTTTTGCATACACAATGTTGTTCCAGTTCCTTGTTTTTATGTTTTACTTGTGAAAATCTTATATTGAAATTTAATAATGTCTAGAAGATCAGAAGACTCTCATTCCATTAATGAAAAGAAATATAAGAATTTGCTAGAAGAAGTAGCCATTATCATAACTTCTAAGCAAAATTCCCTCCTAACCTACTGTGGCCACGCCATCTTGACTCCTGAAAAGAATCCAACATTCACAACTTCCATTCTTGAAATCTTCTAATCAACCTAGGATTTCAATGACCACTAATCCCTTCCACAAACTAACAGACTGCTACCAAACCATCAGATCATACTATAATGTTAATGACTTTAGACATCCTTTATATTTTTTGTTTCTTTTTCCCTGCATGTTCATGTTTTATTTTGTTCTAGTTGAATGTCAAGCTACATTAACAAGTTAATTATGCTTGCCAATGCTCTACTCGCCTTCTAAAAGCTCATGGGTACTATACAAACATCAACATCTTTTAGTAGTTGTTAAATGACCAACTCTCTAAAAAACTTAAGCTTGTATGATTTTGATTTTGTGATAGAGTGGAACATTTTCAATTGAAGATCATGATGAAACTCTTTGTGAATGTGTGTGTGATTCTTTACTCCTCTCTCTCTCTCTCTCTCTCTCTCTCTCTCTCTCTATATATATATATATATATATATATATATATATATACTGCACTATAATCATAACCTCTTTGTCATGCTTCTTTGATCTATGCCATGTATTGAAAATTAGTTTTCTACCATAAATAAGATTTTCATTAAATATGATAATTTACAGTTTGCAAAGCATGTAACATACTTTTCTTCTTGACTTTTAGAATAGCTTTCTATAGCTCAAAGACAAGACAAATAAACATAGGATTAAGATTGCTATTTAAGATCTATAGGAACAACCTACATTAGGGCTGAAACAATAAGTAGTTATAATGTACATGAGAATTAATTTGGTATGACTGTGCATGTATGAAACCTTAGACTTCCCGTTCAAGTATCCTTGTGAAATAAAGATTTTCTTATCACATACTAAAACCATTTAAGTTATCTAGTATGTGATTAAGATTTTTTTGTTTACAAATGATACTTGAATTGTTCGATTGGATAGTATAGGAATACATAATATCTTACTACAAGAAATAGGACTTTAGGTCACGGTCACCAACCGTCACCAAATCAAACAACACTATGACTAAAACCTATTGTCGCGGTTTTATATAACCGTGACCAAGCGTCATAATAGTAGGTGCAGACAAAGATTTTAGTGACGGAGTTGTAAAACTATGACCAAGCATCACAATAGTGACAGTGACCATATGGTCCATTTTTTGTGACAATCATAGAAAAACCGTGACCCAAAAAGAGGGACAGTTCATTGAAAATGGGACCTTTTGGTCACGGTTACGAGAAAAACCGTGACAAAAAAAGGTGTGACGCCCAAAACCTCGGTCCGTCGCTCACCGTCAACCTCGCTGAATACAAGTGGAGGGCCTGGGTTACCCGAGCCACTTTTTGTGGAAAATTGGGCGAGTCTCCTTTGTAGTCGGGAGTCTACCCAAATACAAACATGTATACACTGCATTTACCCGTCCCAAGCAAAATTAATAAATGCAATATAATCCCAACATGAGTAAAACGCTGTGGCTCATAAACCAATACTTATAAAATCAATTATCATAACTATTCTTCAATTATCTCCCAAATAATTTAATAGTTGATTGCACTTTTATATTAAACACAAACATATATTAAAATCTACAATTCTAATACATGTTATGTCCAAACTATCAAGCCACAAACCGGTTTCTTCAAAAATCAACCTCAAATGAGCTGGGTCTCCCGAGCGCCTCAGACCTGAAAAATAGCCGGGGTCCCACGACGGGGTGAGCTAAAGCTCAGTAGGAGAATCGCCCTAAGTGGGCTACTCACCACCTAAGTGCAGTGCAATGCTCCAAAGTAAACACACACTCAAGTAAATACATGATCCTACTTGAATGTCTACATGTCATCCCCATGTCACGAGTCCTCACCGACTCACTCACACTTGCCTAAGCCATGTATGAGAAAATAATCATTTTCAAACAAAACCCGTTGTTCTTGAAAATACACTACCGAAATGTTCGGTAAAAATAAATAGATCACCCCTCCGAGTGAATTGGTTGGTGAGTTTCTCTCCGAAATCAGGCCATGGTCCCCATCCGAAATGATCCGGTCAGCTCCATCTCCCAACCCACCTCCTAATATCATCCCGTGAAATTCTTCCAAACATGCCCGCTTACAAAAATCGGGTCCATGTCATGCACTCACACCTAATTTAGGTTACTAAAGGCATATGAAAATGCATTATGCCATTTTTAAAATCATTTACACAATATGTCAATATGCATATTTTCAATCAACTACAATTATACGATGTAATTCCCAACACATCAATCATCACCCAACTTAGCCTCAATTGAGCAATTCATAATCATCCTTAATGATCTTTTCTACACACAATTATATTCCATATAATTGTGACCTCATGTTAATACTCATTAAGCATTAACCTATTGATTTCTACACCACACAAACTCAAGTCATTCATTTCAACAAATCAAGCACACAACACATGGACGATTTTTGTCCAAATCACACAACCCGGATCGATTTAACAGCCCCGAGTCTCAGCAGTTGGGTCCCACTGGCAAACTTCCACATGTCCAACCTCGTTTCACTTTTGGAACCGAATTTACCTATTACCTGGCCTCATAAACACCAGCATAATTTAGTCAAATTATCATAAAAGGACCCATAAACAGTCCCATCAAAGGTCTGTCTAGATCGCCCCAAATTGGCTCTAAAAATTCTAACACTTCGGTCCCAGTGTTTTAGTGGCCGATCAAGCTGCCCATTCCCTACTTTTATCATTCAAGTATGACATTTTAATGCCACCCTTACACAAACAACTTTAACATTCTCGATACTACGCTCTAACAAAAATCTCAAATAAATTCAATAATTCGGTCCCAAGTTTTGGGATCGATTAAACGGCCCCTCACGGCCTCAAACCAACCGAAACATCGAAAAACCCTTAAAAGTGAGAATAAAACGCAAGTAGGAGAAAAAATCCCTACCTCTCGAGTTGTCAAAACTCGCAAACCCGGGTCCACGCTGTAGCTCGTCCAGAACGTTTTCCCTTCTGTCTGGCCGACCGCCAACTACGGACGCCGGATCAGAGAGAAGCACTCTCTCTCTCTAAAAGCTCAAAACCTAAGCACGCATCAAAAATGGCCTCCCAATTTTGGTCTTTGCCTAATATAAGAGATGAGGACTATTAAGCTATTTTGTCTTTTAGTCGCCAAATCGAAAATTTCCATAATACCCATTATGTCCCTCTTTCGATTTGATTTTAGAGCCTTATCTCGGCGGAGTCCATTTTTCATCCATTTCTCTACTCTATACCGCCTTGGCACATGGGTACATGCTATATGCGCCTTTAGTCGCATGTAGAAAAAGCGCATTCTGACACCCAGAACGCAATGCCTCGGCATTGTCGAATCAGATATCTCGACGATTAAATTTTGCGTCTTGACTAGATTTCCTGAGGCGATTCCAACGGTGCAATCCGTTTAGTCATCCGAGATCTAGTAAATTAGTGCAGTTTTTAATCGAAATTTCCTTTGCAATTGAAATTAGAATTTCTTGTATTAGAGAAATTGGAATTTCTTGGGTCTTACAAAAGGGGACCCTTTGGTCACGGTCGAGAACAAACCGTGACAAAAGATCCTTACGTCACGATCAAAACAAAGCTGTGACAAGGACCTTTTGGTGTGGGTCATGGCAAAACCATGACGAAATGGGACCTCATAGTCGGTTAATAGCAAAATCGTGACTAAATGTTGGCCAAGGCCTACTACCTATAAGCTTATGGTCACGTATGTTACGTGATCATGACTAAAGATATACATTTTGGTCACGGTTTTTTGCCTGACTTGACTAAAAATTGTTACATTTAAACAATTAGTCTTTTATAGATTCTCTTTTTCCAAATCTTTAATAAGAAATTAATCTTTTATACCTGTGTATGCAATTAAGCAACTCAACAATTCTGAAATTCAAAATTTAAAATAGTACAGGTATATCATGACCATTATCCTGGACTATATAGTTAAAAACTAACAGAATATGACAAAAAAAAAAAAAAGAACAATAAAAGAGGTGCAAATTTAGTTTTATTCCTAACATATAATGTAATAAGTCAACTAACCAACCATCATATATTAGTCATAAAAAGTCCAAAAAATGAGGAGAATGTATCATATAAAATGTAGTATAATGTAAGTCTACTATTGTCTTTGTTGAAATTGTTGCATCATTTGCATCATCTGTTCTTGAAGGTGTGCTTGCACTCTTTGCATTTCCATAATTTTTCAATCAAACTCTTCTTTCACTTATTTTCGTGTCTTCCTTTGAACTTCTACCAACTTCTCTTCAAATGTTTTAGTTGTTGTTGTAAACTTTTGTTTTGCAACTCTTAGCATCTCTTGGGCATTTTCAAGTTATGCTGACAAAATAGATCTTGATTGCCTCATACTATTGCTACCAAAGACTAAGGTAGGAGCAACACCAAATCCATAATCTTGACTCTCTGGACCCATTCCTTAAGGTTGGGATAGTAATTGCTCAAATTGATCCTGACATTACAAAAAACAAAAATAATTGTTAGACTTGTACAAAAATTTTAGCATGTAGCTATGATTGAAATACAAGTATTTAAAATTTCGATACTTCATTACCTTGACCTGCTTAGAACGATCATCGACAGGCGTCCCATCTTTTTTTGTATGTGTTAAGACAAACATCTCAACTCTATTAGGCTCGATTAAGTTGTCCATTTTTGTGCCTATTCTTACATGTAAAATGATACGTTATTTTATGAACTATTGATGTACAAGCAAATCTTATTAATAATAAATTTTCTACCAATTCATGTCAGGTTTGAGCATAACTTTTGATCCCGATGTATGCTTTATGACTTGCTTTGCCCTATTAGTTTTGTTTTTTTTTTCCAGAGATATCCTATATCAATTAAAAAATAACATATCACCTATATAGCTACTAGAAACATAATAAAAGTTATTATAAATGAAGTATTAAATTAGATATAACTAATAAATATGATCTTATTTGAAGATGAGTATGAAAAGATACACTATATGAAAAAAAATCATTATGTTTACCTTTACCTCAAGTGTGTCTCAAAAGTTAATTAGCCACCTCCATTCGTCATCTGATAAGTGTGGAGGTTTATGGCACAATCTCTCTTCATCTGTATTATAAGGGTCATAATACTTGACCTTCATCTTATTTCTATAACTTCTGAACAGATTTCCACAATATTGAATAATGTAGCTCTTGCATGTTTAATCCATTTCATATTTCTCTTATATTTCATGAAAATGTCATATATAAGTAAGAGGTTTCATTTTTAAACAATAACATTACATTTTAGATGAATACTAATTGACATACCAATATTAAGGCCCAAAGCTTTTCCTTTACATCTTTACTAATGTGATGTCAATCTTGGACTTGGATGGGTACATTGTGTTGAGATCGTACCAATGTCCCCATATAACTAGAAAGTCTTTCCCCTTTATCATGATAAACAATTTGGCCTTTTGTATTGAATTATGTTGATTTTTTTTTGCTTGGTTTCATGCCAAGTAAATCTAAGTTATGAGTTAGACCACATGCCCTCTTTTTGCTATGGGAACATTTTAAAAGTAAAAATGAAATTATAAGAAGCATAATCTATTCTCTTATATAAAATTAAATAATCAATTTTTATTATTTGAGAAATTTAACATATGTAAACAAAAATATCATAAGTAAAGCTAAACATAGTTATCTTAAACATATCAGTAGTAGAAGTATCTAAAACAAAAGCACGAGGAACTAGTAGAAGTAGTTACGAGGGTTGTAAGCTGCGTGTTACAGTAATGGGTGTCCAGGAGTCATCCTTTGGAATCTTGTCTATACTCTTCCTCTTCGATGAGACATTTCCTATATAATAAAGTAATTTATAAATAAGTTACATAAATAATATGGAATAAATTACAACTTATATATCAAACAATATATATTTATATTGCTTATCGGTGTGTGGCTACACACATCATCTATATCCTCATCGTGAATAAATTCATTATCTTCTTCAACAATGTTTCTTTGTCGTGGTAGTAGAACATTTGTTTGGACAATTTCACCTACAATATCATTTCTTTCCCAATTGATTAAATCATTCTCAACTACGTCATGCACATCATGTTGACTATAAAGTGTTATAAGCTGTTGATATGACTCTGGATCATTAGTAAATACTTTTTTATTCATATCATAAACCTCTCGAGTTTGTATTTTCTATAACAGTGTGCCAATTTTCCTCAGTTGAATTTTGAACATAGATGACTTGTTTTGTTTGAGATGCAAGTACTAATGGTTTATTTGTGCATATGGTTCGTTCAAAATTCAAACACGTGAATCCATATTCATCATTTTTTATCCCCTTTCAAATAGTGATTACATCACACCAATCACACTTAAATAAAATAACTCTATTTCCACTAAGGTAATGTAATTCAACTATGTTAGTTAGTACACTGTAGTAAGAAACATGACCAGAAATTGGGTTCGTATCTCTCGCACTTGCAAAGCTAGATACCTCTGTGGTTATTATAACTCCTACAATTTTGAGTTTTTTTTTCCCTTTTTCTCGTTCTCTTATGTGGAATCTGAACCCATTAATGATGTATTCTTTATAACATGTAACTGATGTACTTAGTCCACGAGACAGTGATAGTATGTGTTTAGAAACAACACCTTCATGTATCATTTGTATAACCTATCGATTCAAATATAAGATGATAAAGCATACATGTTTATTAGATAATATGAAAATGTATATAGTGAATGTAAGTACTCTCATGTTCTTCAAACCAACTAATGAATTCTTTTGTGTGAATCAAATCTACATCTCATTCACGAATACGAGGCTTAGGCCTTATAGATTTTCTTTGAAAAATAAAGATTTGTAATTATGATGCCCATAAAGACCAAAATTACATTTCTACATGAGAATTGAAAGAAAGTTTTATTCAAACAAGTATACTTTACTCAATAAATGAAATCACTTCCTCACAATTACTTAGCACATATAAATGTGCTTGGGACCACTGTTTTGTCGTAAGAACACGAGATGTTGATTTTCCTATTGTACGTCCCATGCATTTGAAAATGCTTAACCCTTCATTTGTTATGTTATTTACAATTACATAATTCCTTTCTTCATGATCATGTTTTGTTTCAACATCATGCAAATATTTTGAACAAAAGGTTGCATATTCTTTTGCTATGTACCCCTCTGCAATAGAACCTTCTGGACGACTCTTTTTACGCACATAAGACTTCAATGTGTGTAAATACCTGTCAATCCATAACATAATAAATTTGTTTCATGAACTATATGAAACCTAATATATATATATATATATATATATAATTGATTAATTAATTGAATGAGAACATATAGCTTAATAGGATACATCAATCGATATTGCATTGGTCCAGCGAGCTTTGCCTTATTTGCAAGATGAACCGGTAAATGTACCATAACATCAAAAAATTATGGAAGAAATATTCTTTCCAATTTGCAAAGTGTGACTATTATGTCATTCTGAAGATGCTATAATTGATCAGTCTTTAACACTTTAGAACATAATTTTTTGAAGAAACTACATAATTCAACTATAATAGCCTGGGCTGTTCTTATGTAGAACTCCACAAATCGTAGGGAAGGAGTTGTTGCATGAGAACATGAGAATCATGAGACTTTAATCCAAAGTCTTTCTTTCATTCACTTGTATGTACCGAGAGATGTTAGAAACATAACCATCTGGAACCTTCACTTCTTTAAAATTTTTATAGAATTCATTTTTTTTCATTTGAAGCTAGTGAATAGCATGCAAAAGACAATATAACCTTATTTCCTCTTTTTAGAGGGTGAAGTTGATCTCTAATACCCATAGCTTGCAAGTCAAGACGACTATTCATATTATCCTTCGATTTACTATCAATACTCAACAAGGTGCCAACTATTCTATTGCATATATTTTTTTCAATATGCATTACATCCAAATTGTGAAGCAAAATAAGGGTTTTCCAATATGGAAATGGAAAGAAGCATCTCTTTTTCCAGATGTGCTCAAGTTTAGCGATGTTCATTTTTCACCAGCTAACATCTTGTTTTTGGCTTATTCCCTAAAATAATATGTTCCATTCCATCTAGTTGATGTAGAACTTTTTCGTAGACAATTGTTTGGGTGCTGCTCTATGCTCCTCATTTCCATCAAATGACCTTTTATCACGTAGAAGTCTATGATCGGTCGATAAAAATCGACGATGACCTATGTAACACCATTTTAAACATTTTATGTCGATATGAAAAGAAATCCTTATTACAAATAGGACAAGCAAATTGCCCTTTAGTACTCCAACCAAAAAGATTTGCATATGCAGGAAAATCATTGATGGTCCATAATATAGCTGCACACATACAAAAATTTTGTTTCATTGAAGCATCATATGATTCAACTCCAACCTCTCATAACTCATTCAACTCATCTATTAATGGTTGTAAGTATATATCAATGTCATTCCCAGGTGCAGTTGGACCAGGAATAAGTAGTGACAACATAAAGAATGTTTGTTTCATACACATCCAAGGTGGTAAGTTAGATGGAATAAAGAACCACGAGCCACATCTTTGAAATTGACATATTTAAAAAGGGTCCGAACCATCGCACAAAAATGAACTAACATTCGGGGAGTTCTTATGCAAATGAAGGGTGTACCTTATTGAAGTTTTTTCAAGCTAAAGAGTCTACCGGATGCCTTGTCATCTCACCTCTCATGCATCCATCAACATGCCATTTCATGTCAGAAGCTGTCTTCGATGACATATATAAGCTTTGAAGTCTTGGTTTTAAGGCAAAATACCACAATACCTTAGCATGAATTTTCTTTTTCTTTGATGACTGATTGAACTCATATGTAGGATGAACATCACTTGATTTCCATCTAGAGACAGCACACACTATACACTCATTCGCATTACATGCTCTTTTGAATACAACATACAATTTGAGGGGTAGACATCAATCTTAATATAATGGAGGCCAAGGTCACGGAGTACTTTTTTTGTTTTGTAATAATTGCTTGGCAATGTCTCACCCTTAGGAAGTGCCTCCTTTAACAATTCAAGTAACGTAGCCAAATGACACTGACCCGAGCTTTCATCCATTAAGACACTTCATATGAAATAGTCTTATGATAAAAGATAACTTTGCCCATTCTTACACTTGATATAATTCATACTCCCGGTTCCCTCGATAAATTATAAAATTTGTTGCACTCTCTGTTTGGTGTCGATTCAAACTCATGAAAATGTGGACTTCTTTCAAATTCCTCAATTAGCATGACGTCACGAATGCATCATTTGCTGCATTTCTTTTATCTCATCATGCATATCAAACTCATTAGTGCCCTTGTGCAAGTATTGTAGGTTCATAAAATTCACTTATTCCCAGTGCATCAACCATCACACATAATTTCCTAGCTATTCCATTGTTTAACAAATGCGTCATATAATTTCATGCTGCTTAGACAATTATTACAATGAATGTCTGGAGACTTGTAAGAACGCATTTCTTTTCCTAGTGCATTATTAAAGCGAAGTCTAGAGCAGGTGAGACTCCTATCTCATATTCATTGCTTACTCTTGACTTTTGCATCCAATTTTTATCTATTGGCATTTTTCTCGTACCTCTACAAATTAAATCCTTAAATCACATAACAATGAATATTCCTATCGACTTGTAATGAATGTGATATGTTTTGTATCATCTCAAACTCCTATATTAGGCAGTGGTTCCTATCCCATTTAGAAATACATAATTCATATGAATCAATCATCAACATGCTTAGTTTCATTTTGAGGAAATTTCGGTGACATTTCCCTACAGTTCTCCAAGTACACGAAATGGCCAAGGTATAAACATATTATTAGTTAGCTTAACTAAGCTGCTAACAATATGTCACCTTGTCCAAATATGCACCCAGAGAACAAGGGAATTACTATTGAAATTTATCAAAATGATAAAGCATGAGTGTGTGATTTCATAGATGTTATGTATTTCTAAACTGTCCAAACGGACAATTCAAGCATCATTTGTAAACAATTTCACTAATCATATGCAAAACATTTAAGTTGAAAACCTGAATATGACCACAATAAATAATCATATCCATAATTTTTCAACCTTATGTTTCCGATATATATTGAAAGGCAACACTATCATGTCTGAGGATGCTTGAGAGCAGATTTCTAGGGTTTACTAAATTGAGAATGAGTGAATGATAGAAATGATAACAAACATTGGAAAATTACATAAAAACACGATGAGACTAACATATCAATTTATACAAAGAAATTACTAACATGTAGGGACTTATAATGCATCATACACTTAGCACAAATGCATAGTACTTTTTTTGCATGTTGAAGTATAAATCCACATGCGCACCATAATAAATAGCAAGAAAAGCAATTCCAGAATTCCAAAATCACATAACAATTTAGCTTTCCCAACAAACTAAAAGAAAATTCTCAAAAAAATAAAAATAAAAAGAAAGAATAAATGAATTATTGCTTTGAAAGCCACCAAAATGCTGACAATTTAGATAAAATAGTAGTGTAAAGTGGGATTGAACAATCCAATCAATCCAATGGAATGTATCAAAAGTTCATGAGGGGTATATACCAAAATAGGGATGGGAACTCCAGCACCCCAAGAAGTCTAGAGCGAGGACCGTTGTTTCTAATAGTTTAACTCCTGGCCAGGCTTGAGCAGGGTTAGTTCCCAACTTGAGCCTAACTTTTTCCCAATAAACCAAAACAACAAATCAAGGGGGAAAACACCAAGCAAGACATACCTAACTAAAAAATGAGTATAATGGAACAAGAAGGGAAGGAGAAAACTTACCAAAATGAAGAAAAATATGCTTTATTTCAACGGAGAAATGGCGAAACCCCTAACAGGACAGGGCAGGCTAGTGGATGCCAAAATCCAATCTTTGCAGCCCAGAAATGAAGATCGAATGTAGTAACTAGGATTTCTAGGGTTTTAGAAAAGAAGAAGGAGGGTTTTTGAGAGAGAGAATGGCTTAAAATGAGAAGAGGCGCGTTAAATAAGAACTTATAGTCGCTACTGGAGTAAGATCGATTGACCCGTTTGGTTGATCCGTCTTCCTACTCTTTTACGTACACGAGCAGGTTGACGGTTTCTTAGCGGTCGACCAGTTCATATTCGCGATTTTGATTTTTCATCCAGCTTCCTAAGATATTTGAGTGATTTCCTGGTTTGAAGTGATTTTAATTATAAGTGTAGTAATAACCCCTAATTGCATTCGAATGTTAATAAATTGTTCCTCATTAAGGGGTTTTTTGAAAATGTCTGCAAGTTGGTCCTCAGTTCTAACAAATTCAAGAGTAATATCCCATTTTTGTGCATGATCTCTAAGGAAATGATGTCTAATATCTATATGCTTCGTCCTAAAGTGTTGCACGGGGTTCTTTGATATGCTAATGACACTTGTGTTGTCACATTTTATGGGAACATGAGAATATGTTAAGCCAAAGTCACTAAGAGTTTGTTTCTTCCAAAGTACTTGTGCACATCCTAACTCGATGGTAATATATTCGGCTTTCACAGTTGTGATACAATAATTTTGTTTCTTGCTATGCCCAGACACAAAGTGATGACTAAGTGACATGTATAAAACTCGGGAAAAATCGAATTTTCTAAAGAAAGGCGAAACAGTAATTTGCCACTACAATATAGGGTGAAAACCTAGAAATCTTCTAGATCTCAAATAATGAAATGGACCTCACCATTGGATTCGTCTTGCGAAATCTAATTACAAAGAAGAATTTCATTGAATTTTGAGATGGTTGGATTTTTCATTATTTTCGAGGCAAAAAGGAACCTAAATGTGTGGGTGACACATGGCATGATGCATGCCATGTGGATATGTCAAACTATAAAGGGGGATCGGTGGAGGGGAAGAGGAAGCGAGACGAAAGAGAGAGAGAAGAGGGAGAGGAAGGAAGATCAGAAGCGACTTCCTTGTTTTTGTGTTCGCGATAGGAGTTCTTCGGGCCGAAAAGTTAAGTCCGTCTACTTGACGAGGCTAGCTCAAGAAGGTAGAAAATTTTCCCTACTTTTGGTTGGTGCCTTTTGGACCAATGTTCAAGGCGGGTTAGGGACATTTGGGACTAACCAGGATAATTTAGTCTTATGCGGACTAAAAAATATGGACTGATTAAGGGTTTGGTTGGCCGGGTATTGGCTAGTGGGTGTAGTTCAATTCGGGGCTATTTAAGATCGAGTTGGGTCTACTTTGTGGCTAATTCCATAGCTGACCATGTGTGCCATGGCTATTTGAACCACAATTGGGATAGGGGTTCGGGAGCGTCAGTGGTCGTGTGAGATTCGGATGTGTGGCTGGTATGGCATGTTTGTGGGCCGGTTTGTCATGGTTGGACAGTCTTGGGGCCCCGGATCTTGGAATGTTCTATGCGGAACATGGAGTGTTTGTGTGGCTTTAATGATGGTTGTATGTGTGGGCGCTATGAGCCTCTTATACCACAATTGGTCTTGAGAACCAAGTTGTCTTTGCTTGCTTTTGATTGACTTACTTGGTGATAGTTATTGAGTAAATGTTGTTATATGAATTCTAATATATTGACATTGATATGAACTGTTTGGAAACTATATGCCTTTGATATCTAATTGTCCATTATACATGATAAATTGTCTATATGACATACATTACATATGTGACAAGGAATTGATATGCGGTGGCATAATGCATTATATACATTGAGGCATCACGACGCATGGGTGTAAGTGTATGGTGCCATCACACCATCCTTGGTGGATTGATGAGTGGGCTGATATGTTGAATGGAGTTCGAGTTGAGTTCATTGTTAAGTGAAGTACCGAAATGAGGCCATCACAGCCACCATCCTTAGTGGTCGATGTGGGCTCCGATACTTTGGTAAAGTTAATGGGTCCACCTTGCAAGCATGAACTTATTGTCGAGAGTAGTAACTTAGCTTGAGGGATAGATACCCTCTCGGGTGAAAGACCTAGTATTTTTGGTTATACATATGTTTCCAAACGGTGAAGCTACGTGAAATGTGGAAGGCGTGAAACCACTAGCATTGAACCTCAGAAGGTAGCCTACCCACAAAAGACACATGTTTTTTTTTAATAAAATAATCCTTGGAGGTGAAACTTCCAATAAATTTTGATTTCTAAAAACTTGATTTTGTTTCAAAGTGATCATTGGATGAAATTCATCGAAGATGGATGTTATCACACATTGGCTATGCATTGTGTGATAGGAGTCTGTGATGACTTGGGTTTTTCATGCATTGAGTGAGTTTTATCTCATTTCATGACATGGCATGTAGTATTCCATTAGAGTTGCATCATTTTATTGGAATGTTGATATATATGTGAATGTGTCCAAGTGAACATTGCATGTGCATTTAGGGGGGTAATAGCCTCTGTAGGAGTCTCTCTACTGGGCATGGCTCACCCTTTATGAGAAAACATTTCAGGTTCAAGGTATACCGTTGAATGACTCTCATTCGGGCGAAAGGTTGAAGAAAATAACTTGTAGTTGGTATAGTTCTTTAGCAAAAACTTTGGAAAAAGAAACTAGTTTGACATATGCACGTGTATGTAATAGAGTTTGAGGTCGCTCACAGTTATTTGTTTTGAAAGCATATTGAAGTGTATTGAATGGCTAAGCAGTCTCGTGTGAAGTTAGACCGGTGGGAATTATCAAAACACCACGATATCCACGAGTGGTCGATCCTCGCTTCATAGCATGGTGTCAAGGCATAGGTATGTGATTACTTAGGTTTTAATGAATGGATCCCCGTTAAGGGGATTAGACAGTGTGGGTACCGGGATATACGCTATCCATGGATATTTTCGTGGGTTGACGATTGGTCAACGGACCCCTAGGTTTTTGGGGTGTCACGACATGTTCCACTAGTGCTTTGTCTAATCAATTTTGCAACCACCAAAGTTCGCATCCAAATAGCATATCAATTTAAAATTGTCACAT
The DNA here is from genome assembly GCA_016808115.1 of Tetrastigma voinierianum. Classification (NCBI taxonomy): domain Eukaryota; kingdom Viridiplantae; phylum Streptophyta; class Magnoliopsida; order Vitales; family Vitaceae; genus Tetrastigma; species Tetrastigma voinierianum. The sequence goes on from JAEQBH010003281.1 coordinate 98,558, forward strand.
TTTGGATATCAAAGACCAATATCAATAGTGCTTCTCAAGTACCTAGAATATTCTTTTAATCGCATTCAAGTGAGATTCTTTAGGACATGCTTGAAAGAGCACATAAGCATACTCTATTAAAATTCCCAATTCTATGGGTTATACATTTAGGGAAAATAATTCTTGGGTTAGGAAAATAATGAAACCATATATTAGTAAGAAGCCAGTATAGCTTCACTTTTTCTTGATCCCTTCACTTGTTATCTAACCATTGACTCCATAAAAAAAATCTTATGCTTATAATTTCTACATATATGTCACACAAAGCTTTTAGGACAAAAACTAAAAGGAATTTAAGTCATCATATACTAAGCATAAACTATTAAACAAATAAACATATTACTTAATTTAAAAAAATTAAAATTTCTTTTATTATACACTTTCAATATTATTATTATTTAAATGTTATTTAAAATATTACTCATTGTAATAATTATTATTTGTGAATGTACAAACAAATTGCTTCTAATCAAATATATCTATATCTAAAAACTATTAAAGTTTAAATCAAATTTTTACAAATTATAGTCATTGAATGCTTAATAAAATATTTTCATCATTATCACTATCCAAGTACCAATATTTTCATCATTACTCTTATCTCATTTCGAATTTTTTTTTGCATATAATATAAAAGCCTTAATTTTATAAATACATATGAAAATGTTTCCTTTTAAAATTTAATAAAGTAAAGGTAAATTTTTAACTAATTAGTTTAGTATATATATATATATATATTTGTGTGTGTGTGTGTGTGTGTGTGTGTGTGTGTGTGTGTGTGTGTGTGTGTGTGACTAAATTATTGGTGCCAGATGTTCCTTCCATTAAATTTTACATATAGTCAAGGTCTGAAACATATTACTTTCGTATATAGCTTTGGTCATGGAGTTTGTTAAAGCGGTGACCAAAGTCACTCATTATACATTTGGTCACAGTTTTATTTAACACCATGACCAAAACTTGCTAACTTATAGATTTGGTTACGGTCTCAAATAAAACTGTGATCAAAAGTAACTCATTATACATTTGGTCACGGTTTTATTTAACACAGTAACCAGAACTTGCTAACTTATAGGTTTGGTCACGGTCTCAAATAAAACCTTGACCAAAAGTTCCATTCGCATAGATTTAGTCACGGTTTTTAAAAAAAGCGCAGCCCAGTATTCAGCTAAATTTTCCCACATGTCTTTTACGTATAGTCACGGTTTCGAAATGGCAGTGACTAAAATTCTATCAATACTATGGGTGATGGTTTATGATGACACTTAACAAAAAACATGTTAGTGATAGTATTTTTGTAGTTGTGACTAAATTTTCGTACTAAAAACCTTCTTTTTTGTAATGTCTATAAGTACTCTCTTATGTTTAATCCCATTGTAAGTGATTTTAAAGTGTCTTTGTTCTTTGGTGCATATTTTGGCAGATCAAACAACATGCCTGCCTTTTTTTGTGTACTAGGAGAACTAAGGGGAAATGCTAGAGAAATTTTTACTAAATGAAATGAAGCATATTAGAGTCTAACTCATAGAGATTATGTATTTCTATATGGGATATGAACCACCACTTAAATTAGGAAGTTGTAGATGTTAGAATGCAGTCTATAGTTGCAAATGTAATAAGTAATGCAACTATAACATATAGCCGCATATAACAAAAAACCGTGGCATGATGCGGCCATAGATGGTGTAACCAAATGTTATAGGCATTGAGAATGCTTGCATGGCGACTAAAATGTCAAGCTATAGTTGCGATCAAGCCGAGGCCTGGCTATAGGCTATATATGACCATGTGGAAACTGGCATAGTATATAGTTTGCAATCTAAGTGGTCGGGGCCATAGGCCCGTTCTATAGCCGCCGGTTTGAGTCTAGCCACACTGATTCTGAACTCTATATTCGCGGTTTGAGAGGCTGGCCGGCTCATGGAGTCCCTTATGTGTGACCAGATCAGCTCCCAGTAAACTAAATATTTTCGTTTTTGGATTAACAAATCGGTTGGGATTTTTTCATGTGTCGAGAACATATTCAAATAAGTATGGCCAAACATTTGAAATATCAACACCTTAATTTTCCAATTTCATCCATGCTACAGTAGAAAACCAGTATAATGATAATATTAAAGGAATGAATAAATCCCCGACATTCAAAATTTTCCATTATATGAACACTTCAAATTCTGGTTTTCTCATAAATATAAAACATCTTATCATTCAAATCCAAATCTTTAAGAAATACTGCGAGAAGTGAAATATAGCCGAAAGAAAGCAACATCAATTAGTTTATCTGCCCCAGCAACAGGCCAAACGGTCAAGCTTACAGTGCAGTTCACGTAAAAGGACGATAAGAGCCTCTCAAAGAGCCTTTTGGAGTCTTCATGCATTGCTTCAAGAATAAACTCAAGTGTGTTCTCAGTCATTTCTCACCCATGACAGCTATTGTAAGAACATATAAGAACATATCATAGGATGAACTAAAAAGAAATAGAGAACTCAAGTTTCATTTGAATTTGGATAAACTCTGCTATTGATATCCTTAGTTCAGTAAGAATATCCTTAGAAGAGTTCAATAAAGATTCGTGTATGTAGCAAGTGAAATACAACAAGTGAATATCCTTAAAGTGAAAATTTTCAAAAATTAAAAATTTCTATCTATGAAGTCCATAATCAAGAAGAGAAGCGATCTGCGTTTTCTTCACCCGTGATTTGGAATAAGAAATCTACTACGTCAGGAGCGAAACACATTTCCTTTTGGTAGATGACTTGAGTTGAAAATAAAAATGAAAAAGTTTCGAGTTTAAATGAGAAATGGTAATTAACATTAGTGCTTTCCTACAATAAGAAATAAAACAATGGCCCTAATCAAGAAAAAGTTTCCAAGAGAAAAAGATTAGAGATTTCATTCACAAGATTCTCCTTTTGTATACTGCCATAAGTCATTCCTGAGAATCTCTTACGAGAAGAAAGCGAAATAAAAGGCATTAGCACCATTGGAAACGAACTAGGAATGAAATTTTCTTTATTATTTAATTTTCACCTACACTGCCCTTATGCTCAAATTATGTCAAGATGGGACCAAGACTATTAAGAGTTTAGGTCTTCAGTTCCAAATAGATTCATAGTCGGTAGCTGGTACACCAACCAGGAATGGAAGAAATACGGGCATAATCAAGTCAGATTCATTGTAGAAAATTTAAAGAAAAAAAAAATACAATATGGGAAATTGAAAGCAAAGTGATTTAAACTTTTTAGGTGTAACGCCGAATCACGAGAGGGTGTGCGATCTGATAGCAAGTAGGGGCGCATATGTGCTATAGTGTCATTGTAATGTATTTGTGGGAGTTGTTTTAAGGATGAAATGGTGATAGTAAAATTTATTGGAAATCGGAATGTTGTACTAGAAAGAAGAGGGTAAAGTTGTAACTTGCCAAAAAGGATCATGAGAATATAAGTCAAAAGAAAGTAAGATATATTATCTCCAAATAACATAAGTTGTTGTGCAAATAGTAAAGTGATGGAGGACTATTTGAATTAAAGGAAAGATGAGACTATAAGGGGTGGTCAAACCGACAATTCATTTTGGTCTCTCCAGAGCTGGGAGCTTCACGTTTTGGTGAGAAGAAAAGGAGAGAGGAGAAGGGGAGAAGAAGAAGAGGAAGGGAAGAATTTGAATTTATGGAATCATGTGTAATTTGGGTTTTTAGTATGATTTATAGGGTTTTCCATGGAGATTAGCTCCTCATTTTTCTAGGGTTTTATGGAGAGATCATCCTAACCCTAGAGTTGTTGGTGTTATGTGGGTAAAACCCTAGTTGGTAAAAATTAAACATGGAATCCTCCTATTTATATGGTTTTGTAGGAATTAGTGGACTTTGGGTTGAATTCTTAGGATTTTCACCAAGGGTTTGGTTGTATGAAGTTCCAAACCACCAAGACAAGTGTTATGGTGTGGTTTTGGATGAATTCCATGTTAGTGCTTGAGGTATTATGGAATAGAGAAGTTGTATGAAGAAATTTGGTACCAAAAAGGGCAAGAATGTCGACATTTAAAGACAGAAAACCAGGTGATGATTGCAAAAGCTTGAGGTGTCTTGGTACCACCTGAAGACCATTTGGTACCGGTACCAACATACGAGGTATATGTTTGAGTACGGTACTAAGTGCTGAATGATACCGGTACCACGGTGTCCAGCATATTTTTTTGTAATTTCGCATAGTTAAGCGCAAATTCGTACACCGATAGTATGGGAACCCTAATAAATGATTAAGAGAGGTTCAAGGAAGAATGAAACTCAATGAAAATGCACCGTACCAGGCTCCTGTGTTTATGAAAATTTTTATAAACTTTTAAAGCAAGCGATTGAGCCTAGGCTCCCGTGTTTATGAAAAGTTTTATAAACTTTTGAAGCAAAGTGAAGCAAGCAAGCAAGAGGTTTATGAAAAGCTTTATAAACTTTTAAAGCAAGGTAAAGCAAGCAAGCAAGAGATTTATGAAAAGTTTTAGAAACTTTTAAAAAACAAAAGCAAAAACAAAAACATAGAAGCAAACAAGTTTTTGAAATGTCTTGTAAAAGAGTTTTACAGTTTTGAGATATTTTTAGAAAAAGCAAACATTTTATAAAGCATACACTCATTGAGCTCGTTTAGCTTATTATTTTGTTGTTTTAAAAACCATTTTCCAGGTACAAGCACACCGGATGCTGGAGCATATTAGGATTCTCCTGACTTTTGTATTAGTGCTGTATTAATAATCTTTTGTAAGGAAATACTTTGAATTTGTATAGTGGAGTATATGTATGTACATAGTGTAGTTGTGAAAATGTGTTGAGCCTGAGGCTTTTTTGAAAGAACGTTGTTGGTTGCCATATTTGGGAAAAGTGTAAATTGTGTTTACAGGATTTGGAATATGTCCTTTATCGCGCTGATATCTTCTTGAGATTTTCTAAAATCATAAGTCGAAAGAAAAATTTTTATCTGGGTTTTGACAGCGACTCTGACTTCGCTTCCACGGGGAATTTCCTAGTCATTAAGGGGTTTACGGCTAGGGTTTACGGCCAAATTGGCGTAGCCACCTCTTATTAGTAAAGGGGTAGAGTGTGTGATAATAGTGAAAAATGTATAAAAAGAGTCATGCCAAGGGCATAAAACAGAGTAATAATTACCAGAAGTAACATGTATCATGAACTCTATCTTTTCTTGTTAGATCAAAAACAGAGTAATTGTACCATTCTAGGTAAAGAGACATCATTTTGATGTCAAATAGTGAGGTGAAGGAGCATAAGTTGTATTGGAATCACCCCATCTCTGAAAATACATAACAAGAGTTTTTTCAACATTATGATGGATAATACTAACAATTAACTGAAATTTAGTAGAAGAACTACCAATTATTTAACATACCTGTAGCTAACCAAATTAACTGCAAAAGTGATGGGTTGATCTCCTCTTCCTATACCCTGTTCTTGAACGAAAATGGGCTCCCTTTTGCCTTTAAAATTTAGATGAGAGAACTCCTCCCCAAAACCATAAAATCTCTCATTTCCTTCACTTGAATATGTTAAACAGACCCGATTAAAACCCATAGATTATGCTACCTTCTCTTATTTTTCCACTTCTGATGATGAAACTTTCACAAATCCTCTTAGCCTTGAAAATGACCAACACCACCCAAGCCGTAGTCTCCTAGTCCTCACTGTCAAGTAATATATTATTGGTTTTAAGATCTCTATGGATGATTCTCAATCTATAGTCTAGGTGGAGGTAAAGAAGTCTGCGAGCAACTCCCATGATAATGTCAAATCACCTTGGCCAATCCAGTAGTGTGCTTTTGTGATGCCCTAATTTTCGGGGGTCCCGTTGACTAGTCGTCAATCTACGGAATTTCTACCTTAGGTCATTGTGCACCTAAGTCTTGGTACTGGACCGGTACCAATTATTCATGGACACCGAGTTACTTGGCACCACCACAATACGTCCCTTCACCGGGACCCATTCATTCATATTTAAATTGAAAATATAAGGACAATGCACCAAAATACAATCCTTAAGGGTCCAATCATGGCCCTCTTATCATAATTACATACCCGACTATATTAGCAATAGTCCAAAAGAATTTAATTACAATTCTTTTATACAAAATTATAAACTAGGACTAGTTTGTCCAAAGCACTTTTACAAAAGCATTCATCAAGGTCACATGTTGGCGCTAACACAGAAATCATGGCCTCAGATGCGAGCACGAATCACCGGTGTCGACCGTACTGTAAGTGTTGTCCCGTAAGGGTGAGCAGCCAGAGATGCCTCTAAAAGGGCTACTCCCCATCTAAGTGCATATGCAATGTTCACTCAACCTTTACAATCACATTCAAACAAGAACATGTCAATTCTATATGGAATCCTACATGCCATGCCATGAAATGAGATGCGACTTACCATGTACCATGCACCCGAGTCCTCACCGACTCCCTCACACAACGCCTAAGCCCATGTGTGATAAACTGTCATTCTGGATGACATCCAATAATCATTTTCAAAACAATTTTTATTTGTTTATAAACCAAAAATTTTTTGGATGCTACATCTCCATGATCATTTTACTTTCAAAATCCATGCGCCTTTACGTGGGTAGAGGATTTTTTATGTTGCACCGCGGGCTTCGTAAACCCAGACACTTTTACGGCCTTTCATCGTTGGGGACTATGTCTGACCATAATTAGAGGGCTTTTCACCCGAGGGAGGATCTGTCCCTTCTTGCTAATACCCGACACATTTTTTTTACCATTTGATTAAACATTGCGACTCTATTGGACGTTATCCTATTTAAACGAGCCCACCCAATCAAACACCAAACACAGTGTCAATTTTACCAACCATGCACTCCCACCCATTTAATGCGATGTCCCCGTGCATATGCAATGTAAGATGCCATTGAATGTTATATCATGTCACATGCGCAATGAATACTACATGGACAATTCTACTCATGCATATCACTAATGCATCATGGACAATTATATCTATATACATACAATCTCCATACATTATTTCACTCATGTCAATATATCATGCAAGCATATATCAACATTCACATTCAACATGCCATTCTATGATCAAGCAATGACACACGCACAAGGTCATGCGAATGGTCATCGCACATAACACCCATCACACGTCAACATGTTAGAGCACATATTACTGACATCCAAACATGTCACGAAGCTAAGCAATGACATACTCAAACAAGTCACACAATGGCCCTTTCGGCTACAAGCTTCACGATAATCACAAACCGCCACAAGATCACCCGAGATGTTACCAACCTAGGCTCGATCACTGCAGCACGCCAAAAAGGTAGCCCGCTCCACCTGTGGGGTGGAGTGGTTTTCCTAGGCGAGCAACACCTTGCCTAAGAGGACCAGAAAGTCCTCCTCTATTGTCCTCGAGCACGCCTAGGCGAGCATGCCCACACTTAGGTGGACCCCCACGCCTAGGTGGACCTTCCCTACGCCTAAGCGTAGCACTAATCTTCCATGGGAAGATTTCCACCTTCGCCTAGGTAAACTGAGGTTCACCTAGGCGAAGAACATCGTCGCCTCCCAAAATCCCATTTTCTTCGCCAAATGTGCCTAACCAAAACCCCTTTTCCCGCCCAAAAATGGAAAGTGGTTAAGGTAGGAAGAATCCCTTATCTCTAGGTGCGTGATACATGGGTAGGAAGCCTCCTAAACCTGACAACTTTGATTTCCTGAAATCTCTTCTCTTGGATCTTCAGTGAAATGCCTCTTTTCAGGTACCCACGCGTACCTCTCGTTGATGCGATGACCTTTTGTTCTTGGCCCGACGAAAACCGACCCACAGAACTCCGTAGATCATGGAAGGAAGCTTGACTTTCCTCTTTCCCTATTCTCGTGCAGGTGAACCAAAGAGGGAAAATGGGCTCTTTTGCCTCTAATTTCTTTTCCTGAACTTAGTTTAAGTTGGATGTGGCTCCACGTCAGTGTTAACGTATCCACCCTCGCTCAGTCCTGCTCGCCCAGCTTCTACTTATTCCATCTCAGTTCAAGTTCAAATTATATCCTATGAGCTTAACCCAAGTCATTTCCCAACTTTCAAGATTTTTGTAAACAATCTCGTCATTGGGAGTCACTCGACACCCATCACCCCGAAAAACGTGAAAATTCAACTTTCTCGGAATTCGACGAATTTCTTCTAGGTGACTAGATTTCGCGAGACAAATCCAACGACGAGTTTCATTTCATCATCCAAGATCTAGAAAATTTCCAGGTTTTCAACCTGTACTATTCTAGCAATTTACCGTTTTGCCATTGTTAAAAAAAATTAGATTTTTTCCGGGTTCTACATTCTCCCCCCCTTCAAAGAATTTCGATCCGAAATTCCCACACAATGAAGACAATACAATTTCACAGACATGCAATGTACCATTTAATATCAATGACTAAAACATACCTTCTTCCTTGAACAAGAAGGGATGGTTGGCACACATGGTGTCTTCGCGTTCCCATGTTGCCTCCTCTATTCCACAGTGTTGCCACAACACCCTCACTAGCCTCATGGCCTTGCTTTGTAAAGCCTGATCCTTGCTATCCACGATACGCACAGGTCCCTCCTCGAAGGTTCCATCTGCATAAACTACAAGCTCTCCCCAATCCACCACATGATTCGGATCTGGCGTGTACTTCCTGAGCATCGAGACATGGAATACCGCATGTACAATCGATAAGATTGGCGATAAGGCCAACCGGTATGCAACCATACCTACCCTCTCGGCACCCCGGGGCGGGCCAATATACCTCAGCCGAGCAACTTCCCACTCACAACCCGACCACTCCTCTCTCTTAAGCATCACCTCTCAAGAAGACATGATCACCTACCTTAAACTCTAGAGGCCACCGTCACCGGTTTAAGATAGCTCTTATGTTGGCTTTGAGCCATGAGAAGTGGCTTCCAGATCAATTCCACCTTCCGAGGTGTTCTAACCACCCGGACCCTTACGGTTCTCTCTCCCACCTGGCCCAACAAGTCAGAGATTGACATGGCCTCCCCATACAATGCCTCATAGGTGCCATTCAGATGCTCGCCGATAATCTATTATTGCAGGCGACCCAATTCAAGGGTAAATTTTCTTCCCAACTGCCCTTAAAATCTAGGACACATGCCCATACCATTGGAAACTCTCCCAAAAATGAGACGTAAACCTGGGATCTCGATCTGATACTATGGATACTGGTACTCCATGTAACTGGACTATCTCTCATATATACAACCTGCAGAATACCTCTAGTGTGAAGGTCATCCGCACCGCCAAAAAGTGTGTCGACTTAGTGAGCAGGTCCACTATCACCCACATCGCTTCATGCTCTCGCAATGTCCGTGGCAAGTGAGTCACAAAATCCATCATGATGTGCTCCCACTTCCACTCAACCACTTCTAATGGTTGGAGTAACCTCGCCGCCTCCGGTGTCTATCCTTTACTCCGCTGACACGTGAGACATCGTTGAACGAAGTCCCCTATGCGTTTCTTTATCCCACTCTAGTAATACTGGCGACGTAGATCATGATACATCTTCGTGCCGCTTGGATGCACAGTAAAACGAGAGCAATGGAACTCTCTGAGGATCTCCTCTCTCAAATCTTCCGATTGGGGAACCACAACCCATCCTCTATACCGAAGACTACCATCTGAGTGCATGGAGCCTTCATCACCTATACCCGATGCATTCCACTTCCCCGTCCCTCAGAATCCGATCACTTTGCCTAGTACGGAAGGCGTAGCCACTAAACTCCCCAACATGCTCTGAGTCTTATCACTGCACTGCAGTCCAAACTAACCCATAGTCTCAAGCATCTGCCATTCCCGAGAAGCTATACTAGCCAACACTCCCTATGACTTCTGACTGAGTGCATCAACCACCACGTTTGCCTTACCGGGATGGTAATGCAAAGTGAAGTCATAATCCTCCAGATACTCCATCCACTTACGTTGCCTCATGTTGAGGTCCCATTGTAAAATGTACTCGACTCTTATGGTCCTAAAACGCTGAATTTCTCACAAAGAGATAAATAGTGGCCCCAAGCCTTAAGGCAAAGACAATGGCCACCAACCCATGTCACGCAGAAGGGACCCCGTCAGGGTTCTTTAACCGCGAGAACCATAGTTTCACCACCTCCTAGACTACATCAAAGCACATCTTAGTCCGTCCTTGGAGGCATCACAATACACAATGTACCTCTGTCCCCTCTCTGGGACTATCAGAATAGGAGCTTAAGTAAGCCTCCTCTTTAATTCTTGGAATGCCCTCTCACATAAGTCATTCCACTCCAAATCGACTCATTTCGTGTTAATCCAGAATACAGGTACAAATAACCAGGAGAAGTCTTCAATAAACCTCCTATAATACCCAAACTTAAGAAACTACGATTCAAGATCGATCGATCTCTCCCAACTCATAACTGCCTCAACCTTCTTTGGGTCCACGGATACTCCCGCCGATACCACGTGCCCCAAGAATCTCACCTCAGTAAGCTAAAACTCACACTTGTTGAATTTGGCATACAACCGATGCTCCCTCAAGGTATGGAGAACGACTCTCAAGTGACGCTCGTGATCCTCCTCATACTTGGAGTAGATCAAGATGTCATCCAAATAACCCATAATAAACCGATCTAGGTAGAGTTGGAACACCCTATGTATAAGATCCATGAATGTCGTTGGAGCATTTGTCGGGCTCGAATTCAGATCACCGCGGAACTCGAAATGCCCATATCGCTCTAAACACTGCCTTAGGATATTTATCGAATCTATTTGATGGTAGACGTAGATTCATCTTAGAGTTGACCAAAGGCTCCTTTCAACTAATCAAACAAATCTCATCAATCTACTAAAGGATACTATTCTTGATAGTAGCCCTATTCAACTGCCGTTAATCTATACACAGCCAAAGAGTCTTGTCCCTCTTCTTGGCAAATAGAACCAGAGCGCCCCAAGGTGAAGTGCTCAGTCTAATGAAACCTCTGTCCAATAATTCCTACAATTGGACCTAGAGCTCCTACAACTCAACAAGCACCATTATATATAGAGTCATAGAAATAGGCAATGTACCAGGGTGTAGCGCAATTACGAAGTCTACATCCCTATACAGAGGTAATCCCGGTAGTTCATTTGGAAAGACATCCTTGTACTCACAAATCACCCGAGGTAGATCCAAACCCCGTCTCACCTCGTCTTCAAGGGTAAGTCTTTCCAGCCACCCTGAACACCAGTCCGCGGCCACTGTAGGAGTCCCTTATTACGACTCCGGGTAAAGCGCCATGCGATCCTCTTGAACGTAACACAAGCACTATCCAAAGGTGTGGGTCAGAATTCCCACGATCACAATCAATGACGACTCGATGTGTCGTCAACCAATCCATCCTAAGGATGATCTCAAAATTCGACATGTCCATGACCCTTAGGTCCATAGTGAGTAGAATCCCTAAGATCTCTAGCTCACAATCCCGACATATCTGATCAATCCTCACCCTAGTTCCTAGGGGAGAACTCACATGCAACGATTTTTCCAAGGTTTCAACCTTTAATCCCAAATCCTTCAAACATGATGCATCAACAAAAGAATGAGATAACCAGAATTAAACAACACTCTTACCCATAAGCGAAAGAGTAGAAATGTACCCTGAATGACCGATTGATATGTGTGTTTAGTCCGAGGTGTGATGATACTTTTTGTCCCCGGGTCCCTACCGTGAGCCTTGTCTCACCCCACCCATGCCCAGCCTATGTGGCCCGCCCGCGGGCCAAAGAGGTGCTTCGTGCAACACCCTGGGGGATTGATACCGCCCCCCGGCTCCATGCTTGCAAGGAGGAGGGGTAAGGAGGAACAACCACGTCCATGCATGTCATGACTGATGACTGGACTGGTGTCCTATAACCCCTGGATCCCCGGGCCGGCTTCGGGACCGGATCACCTAGCCTGGCTGGGGAGCTTCCTAATTTTCTCCCATCTGGGGATGATCATCTGCCTCAGCTCTTCAGAAATACAAATGCATCTCCAAACCCTTCCATGTGTCCTCTGCTTCTTTACCAAGCTAGAGGAAGAGGGTTGACTCTCCTTTCTCTTAACACTAGCACTGCGATCTCGATGTCACATCATCCACTTCCTCTCTAAGGCTATAGCCGCCCGACCATCGGTGCACATATCTTACAGACGAGTCCCACAATTTTACCCTAGATGGATAATTTCAAACCATCCCCAAATTTCCTGAATTCGCCTTATCTCAGGGCCATACTAATCATCCGTGAACGCAAGCAATTTAGTGAAATTAGCCACGATTCAAGCTCGTCATCGCTCCTTGTTTAACTCTAGAACTCCCTAGCTTTCGTGATGTCGTATATGCCGAAATATTTCCCATGAAGAGTCTTTCATGCATCTTCCAAATTTTATGTCATTGCCTCCAAGTTCCTCGAGGCTTTGACCCAATCCCACCATACTTAGGATTCACCCTCTAGCTGGAATGCAGCTATCCTTATTCTCGTGGCATCAAAGGTGATCTCCATAGCCTCCAAAATCTTGCCAACTTTCAAGAACTAATGATCGGCTTCCATCGGTTCCCCTCCACCCTTGAAGGTTGGAGGATGATGTGCCTTAAACATTTGGAGGTTACTCGGTCCTCCTTGGCCCACATTTGCACTAGCCTGTGCAATGGTGGTAGCCACAACGCTCGTCAGCTTCAACAGAGTGTACCACAAAGACTAATAAATTTCGCATGGTTCATTGATCAAAGGCTGGTGGTGGTTGGTTACTGCCTCATCCACCGCCTCTACGTCCTCTTCCTCGACTTGCCATCTATATATATCAAATAGAAAATTGAGATTTCTTTTCTTGTCTAACTAGTAGTGCATGTGCCAACTACTAATAGACCTCAACATCCAGAACTATCCCGCTTGTTCTCAACTCAACCCCTAAGGTAAACAAGTAGTTTCTAACCCTAGTGTTCCTCTTCCTCATATACCTTTACCATGCATATAAGTCACACAACATACTACATCAAATCATGTAGTACACCACGCACAAAACATGAAATACATTAATAATGAATGCAATGGTCTAAACCTATGCCCATAAAACTTTAGAGAACACATACCCATGTTCCGTAAGCAACCGCGGACACCGTAATTCAATGAATCTAAAGCACTAGACTCCATATCCATCAGTTCTAGGTATCTCGTAGGATACCTATGCTCGATACTCGTTGTGACGCCCCAATTTTCGGGGGTCCCATTGACTAACCGTTAACCTGCAGAATTTCTACCCAGTCAAGGTGCACCTAAGTCTGCACCGACCGGCACTCACTACCTCGTAGACACCGAGCGGCTCTGGCACCACTATACGACGTCCCTTCACAAGGACCCATTCTTTCATTTAAATTGAAAATATGAGGGACAATGCACCAAAAATACAAATTCCCAAGAGTCCGATCATGGCCTCTTTTATCATAATTACACCTTGGACTATATTAGCAATAGTCTAAAAGAATTTAATTACAATTCTTTTATACAAAATTATAAGCTAGGACTAGTTTTTCCCAAGCACTTTTACAAAAAGATTCATCAAGTCCACATGTCAGCCTTCTTCACAATCACGGCCCTACTGAAAGGCCGCTCCACCGTGTCGACCTGTGACCGTAAGGGTCAGTTCCATAAAGGGTGAGCCATGCCCAGTAAGGAATGCCTCCTACAAGGGCTATTCTCCACCTAAGTGCACATGCAATGTTCACTCAACCTTACAATCACATTCCAATAAGAACATGCCAATTTATATGGAACTTACATGCCAGCGCCTTGAAATGAGATGCGACCACCATGCATCATGCACCAGTCCTCTAATTTCTCACACAACTACTTAAGCCTCCATGTGTGATAAATTGTCATTCTAGATGACATCCAATGATCATTTTCAAAACAAATTTCATTTGTTTATAAACCTAAAGATTTTGGATGCTACATCTCCATGGTCATTTTACTTTCAAAATCCACGTGCCTTTATGGGTAATCTATTTTGGTGTCGCATCCACGAGCTTTGCAAACCTGCATAATTTTTACGGCCTTTCATCGTCAGGGGGATTAAGGTCTCGACCATAATTAGTGGGATTTTCACCCGAGGGAGGATCTATCCCTTCTTGCTAATACCCGACACATATTTTCTTTACCATTTGATTAAACCATGCGACTCTGTTGGACGTTGTCCTATTTAACTGAGCCCACCTAATCAAACACCAAAAGCAGTGTCGATTTTACCAACCATGCACTCACACCCATTTAATGCGATGTCCCCGTGCATATGCAATGCAAGATGCCATTGCATGTTATATCATGTCACATGCGCCTTGAATGCTACATGGACAATTCTACTCATGCATATCACCAATGCATCATGGACAATTATATCTATATACATACAATCTCCATACATTATTTCACTCATGTCAATATATCATGCAAGCATATATCAACATTCACATTCAACATGCCATTCTATGATCAAGCAATGACACGCACACAAGCAAGCCATGTAATGGCCATTGCACACAACAATTCATCACACATTAATATGTTAGAGCACACATATTGACATCCAACATGTCGCCTTTAGCTACAAATGACACACTCCAAACAAGTCACACAACGGCCCCAAAGCAAAGCCACAACAATCACAAACCAGCCACGAATGCACCCAGACAGGCTACAAACCCAGGCCTAGGTCGTTCAGGTTCGGTTCTAGCCCGAAACCATTTATTCCGTCTCAGTTCAAGTTCAAATTATATGGCCTAGGTCGTTCAGGTTCGGTTCTGGCCCGAAGCCATTTATTCCGTCTCAGTTCAAGTTCAAATTATATCCCATGAGCTTTACCTAAGACCTAAGTCATTTCCCAACTTTCGATATTTTCGTAAACAATCTCGTCCCTAGGAGTCACTAGATACCCATCACCCTGAAAACGGAAAACCGAACACCTCTAATTCGACGAAATCTTCCGGTGACTAGATTCACAAGGACGAATCCAACGATGAGTTCTAATTTTTCATCCGAGATCTAAAATTTCACTCTTTTCGACTGCATCATTCGGGCAATTTACCTGCTTTACCCTTTTCAAAAAAAAAATTCGACATTTTTCCCCGGTTTTATATTCTCTCCCTATTTGCAATAACAATTTCATCCCCTTATAAATGCTATTCCCATTTCTCTCATATATAGGTTTAGAAATTCCATTAAGTAGAAGTCAAGACAACTTCACTGGATGAAAATTAAATTTCCAAATTGCATAAAGGAGCAAAAGTTGTTCATACCTAACAAATTTTGAAACGGAATGTCTCATAACAACATTCATTTTTGTTCTTAATTATCATAGAAAATAGCCTATATTACCTTGTAATCTGGTCCAAAACCACCCTTTCCAATAAATTTGAATCAAAGTAGTTATTGGGTGAGCAAGATCAAATAATCATGTACTCGTCTTTTCTATTTATGCACCTGTACTTCGAAGAGTATAGGATGCATTATCATCTTAATAGCTAGTTTTAACTTATGGAGCGTTCTTCATGGCAAATAAACTGAAAAATATCAAACACTCAGCTAGAAGGATCGACAAGATTCCTTTCCTATTTTCTTTCTTTTCCGAACTATAAACCAAAGTACCAAGCGTAAGATGAGAACTCTAGAAGCAGAAGATGAGACTCTCAGATGTAGATACTTTGTTTATGATCATCATGAGACTCTTAGATACCAGTTAGATCCCTAAACTAGGTCAAGGAACCACTACCTCCCTCACTAATATTTGAATTAGTGTAAACTGTGTAAGAACAGTTCCTCAAGCACTCTTCCTCACATTCCTTAAGAGTCATACTCTTGTTCACACCTTGAAGTTCCATAAATCATTCTTTGGCACCAACCCGTGTCCTCCTAATGCGCTTCGTCCACCTGAAAATCCCTTTCCCTCCCGTGATTTTGGTGGAACAAACCCTTCTAAGCACTTTGCCAACAGCTTATTGCTAATTTTTCAAATGTTGTTCAGACCATTGTGGCCATAGTTATCGTGGACAAATATTCTCAGTTGGATACACAAGTTCCTATATTGTTGTCGGGTTTTGCCCAACACCGGGTGCTGGTAGATTCTAGCTCATCCGTGATGAAGCCCTTGTTATGATAGAGTTGTCCTCAAGCTCGTATGAATAGTAGAACTCACATGCACTATCCACCAAAGAAGATGTAAAAAATGTGTTCTTAACCAATGGAAGACCATTTAAACTTAATCCATTCCATGGCCCACTACGGTACTTCTTCTTTGATCCATTCCATGGCCTATTGTCTTTCAGAATATCATCTACAAGCTGTGCTATTGTCTTCCAATGCTGACAAACCAAATAAGAAAACAAAAAAGAGTCATCATACCAAATCAAATTAAGTATCAAGTATTAACACCTCCCAATAAATTTCAAAGAAGCATGTGGAAATTAAATTCAAGGGATTTTAGTACCTAATAGAAATACAAATGATTTTAGCATGTTTTCCTTTAGCTTTCTACTTGGAAAATAGGCAACTTCTGTACAAATCCAAACAATTACACGTATAATCAGAAATATACAAAGAAAAAAAAAAAAAAAAATTGAAATCGACACAAGGGCTTACTTTAGTGGACATATGGTAATCATCATGACCTTAATCAACAAGTTCTGGTCTTGGGGAGGTATCAAAATCAAAATAAAACTTTAAAAATCCAAAATCAACTTTCTTTATACAAAAATAAGATCTATATGTCCAAAGTGGACATCAATCAACTAGATGAAGGGCCTTGTTGGCCCTTTCCTCATCCGATTCGTCATTGTCTGCATCTGTTGCATGTGTTGTTGCATCATCTCCATTTGTTGTTGTTATTGCTGATGTAATCGCCCTTGTTGGTGCTGCAATTGTCCTTTTGTGCTAGAAGTGCTCTTGTTAGTCAAATTTTGTTGCATTTATTCACGCTGCTTAAAATGGTGATCCCATCTTCTGTTTCCTTCAATTTTGATGCAAGGGCTGCACTTGCCTCATTTTTTGACATGGATCCAAATACCAAAACCCCGTACATGGTGTCTTTTTGGGCCTACCACTTGTGTGTACATGCTATCTACTAATAATGGAGGAGATGATGAAGACTCTCCCATTTATGATTGTGTTTGAGATGCCAAAATCTCCTCAAACTTGGCCTAAAGGGATAATTAAGGGAAAATCACTCTTAGATTAACTATAAGTATACACATATTTATGTGATAATTGTTATGAATAATAATGAAGTATTCACCATAATATCATGAGATGCATCATCAATCGAGTTCCATCCTCATACGTAATGCTGAGCTCTAACATATATATCCTATTAAGTTGTGTACCATCCTCCTCAATCGCGCCTATACATAAATAAAGTGTAAAATAAATAAATAATAAATAACAAATTCATTAAAATAACACTATTATTAAAAATGATGCACTAACTTGTTCATAATGAAGCTTCGCAAAGCTTTTGCATCCCGATGTGTGATTAATCTTCTGCTTTTAGCTCTATTTTCTTTATTTATTTTCGAGATGACCTCGTATTAGACACAAATAAAAATGTAAAGTAAATAAAAGTAAACATGATCATTAAAAAAGAGCTTTATGTTAAATCTGACTTATACTTTTTCAACTTCAAACCGATAAGCCATCTACAATCGCATTAGAAACAAGTATGCTTTATGCCTTACCGCTACAGGCTGTGAGTTATAGTAAATCATGGCTGATGAGATATTTACTTATAGAGAGTATATTATTTTTCGATCCTCCCTCAACATCAAAATTTTCCTTAAAAAAAAAAATTCAAATTTCATTAGATAAGACAACAATATATCACTAAATTTATATGAACAAAAACATACCAAAACAAGGGCCCATATATTTTCTTTTTCGTCAAGTAGAATAGATTTCTAACCATTAACCTGTAGAGGCACATTGTGTTGATTACGTGTAAGGGTCCCTAAGTATCTTTTCAGGTGATGTCCTTTAATTTCATTCACCACTGACCATACCCAATGAATGAACGGTATCCTCTCTTCAAGCCTTCACGCTAGTAAACCACTATTACGTGTGGGACCTCGCTTTCTCGCTGGCAAAGATAATCTATTCAAATATAACAACTACAAAATATTAGTAACAAACTATATGAGCATGTAGATAAAGTTATGATTTTAAAGTCATTATCATACTAGAAACACTTGACTCGAAGCTATGAGGCTTGGTAAGCGAGTTGTAGTGCATGCACAGAATCATGAGGCGTGTGTCGTTGTCCCATGGTCGAAGTATCAGGTGCAAATTACTGTTTGCTTGCCAACGATGAGACATGGTCAACCATAAGATCACAAAATAACAAAGTACAAATACGGACAACTAATGAAAAGTTAAATCAAACTAATATCAAGAAAGAAGGAAAAATAAGAGAATTGAGGTATCAAGAAGAAAACTTTATTAGTAAAGAAAAATAAGATAATTACAATTCTTTCTTCTATTCAATAAGAGAAAAATTAATCATCTATTCTTTCTTTCTTTTCTTTTTCATTTTGAGGAATTACATAATTTTTTAGGATGGTTTCTTCTAAGACATCATTTCTTTTCCACACAATTGTATCTTCATCAACCAAATCTGAGAGAGGTAAGTGATCATCATATGATTCAGCTTTGTCGACATGGTTATGGATCATTGATATTTCCTACTCATCCGATATAAATCTTGGTTGTCTCTCTATGACAAGATACCTAATCGCATTTATTTGAGTTTCACATAGAACACTTGTTTGTCTTGAGATGCAAGCACAAAAGGTTCATCAATGTATAACATTCGTGTAAAATTAATAGAGATGTAGCCATACTCATCCTTTTTTATCACTCTTCCAATATTTATAACATCCCACCAATCACACTTGAATAAAACGATCCTATTTCCACCAAGGCAATGTATTTCAACAACTTCAGTAAGGACACTATAGTAGGGGACATCGCCTATAATTGGATTCATATCTCGAGCGCTTGCAAAGCTTGACATTTCACCACAAATAACCCTAATATTTTGTGTCTTTTCATATCATGGTTCAGCGTGAATCTAAATCCATTAATAATGTATCCTTTCAAGCACATGTAACACATGTGATTAACACACGATAATGCACACATGATTGAATTCAATATGATTGAATTCAATATAATCATAGTATAAAACAAATGTCATAATAAGAAAGAGATACTTATACGTGTTTCAAAACCACTTCATAAATTCCTTAATATGAATCAAATCTACATCTCGAGTAGATATACTGGGCCTAGACCTAATGATTTTCTTATGCCCTTTCAATCAAAGAAACATCACCTAAGGATTTGAACTAGAGTTTCTATTAAAATTTAAATAAATTTCTTACTTAATGAATGGAATGATGAACATAATTTGTTAGCACATATAAATGTGTTTATGCCCACTCTTCCCGAACTAAGTTCACTGACATGTATGCATCTCTACGCTCGCTTGATGCACTAAGATAATCAACCCTTATTTTATGTTGGTTAAATCAACAAAGTTTCTATCAGTACGATTATATTTTATTTCCACATCATTCAAATATTTAGAACAAAATGTTGTACATTCCTCTACCGTGTAGCCTCTTCCTTAATGTAACCTTTCGATGTCTTATTACCATACGACTTTAAATTCTGTTTGTACCTATTATCAACCAAATGTATACCAATAAACATGTTAACAAATTGAAATATATAATGAAATTATGTAAAATGAGGAGTATGGAATCATAACAATACTGCTCAATAGTAAGTACATCTAACGATATCAGATTCGTCCAAATAACTTTTCTTCTCATTTGCGATGCACAAGTAGATGCACTATAATGTCAAAGAACGATGGATGAAATATTCTCTCTAGTTTATACGTGATTTGCGATATCATTTCCAACCATGTAACTAATTGCTGATAATACTTTGGAGTACAATTGTTTGAAAAAGCGTACAACCCCAATGATAGCCTCGAATAGCAAGATGAAGAAGTTGTTGAATCAGAACATGACAATCAGGTGACTTTACACCATATATTGTCCTTTCATTAAGTCGCACACATCGAGATATATTTGAAGAATAACCATCAAGGACCTTGGCTGAATTTAGAAGCTTACAAAATTCGATCCTCTCATCCAAAGTTAATGAATAGCATGCTAAAGGAAAAACAACTTTGTTCCCTTTGTCTATCGGGTGAAGTCAGGCTTCTAATACCCATAGCTTGTAAACTCATGATCATTGCTGTCCTTGTTTCCACCTTCAATGTTCAACAATGTCCCAATTATACTATTACTCACATTCTTCTCAATATGCATTACATCTAAATTATGACGTCACATGAGTGTTTTCCAATATGGTAATTGAAAAAATATACTATTTTTCTTCCAATTGTGCTAATGTGTAGTATTTTCCTGTTTTTTTTTTTTTTTGCAACTTCCCCAGAATAATTGGTTTTAGTTGCTCTAATTGCTCAACACATCAACCCCAGATAATTGTGTAGGTGGTAATCTCAATTCCTCTTCACCATTAAAACACCTTTCATATCTAAATTTGTGAATTGATGGAAGAAATTGACGATGCCCCATATAACAAAATTTTCTCTCATGTTCAATCGATGGGAATAAGTTTTTATTGCAAGAAGGACAAGCAAATCGTCTTTTCAGACTCCACCCCGAAAGGTTTGGTATATGTAGGAAAGTCAATAATTATTCATATAATAACATGCATGCGAAAATTTTGTTTACTTGCAACATCATATTGTAAAACTCGGGAAAAAAATTCAATTTTTCTTAAAAAGGGTAAAATGGTAATTTCAGTTGAAAACCTGAAAATTTTATAGATTTCAGATGATGAAATGGACTTCATCGTTGGAATTGTCTCGCGAAATCTAGTTACCTAGTCGAATTTCATCGATTCGAAGATTGTCGAATTTCCATGTTTTCGAGGCACTGCGTATGAAGCACATATGGCACTCGTCACTGGATCAATTAAGGCCATGTGTCAAAATGAGAGGTTAATCAAACAAAGAGAGAAAGTCTAAGGGATGGCCATGTCAAGCCCCTTAGGGAAGGAATCCAAGTTTTGATAAGAGGATAAGGTGAGAGAAAAGGAAGCAACAGGGAAGTGGCTATGTGGTAAGGAGGAGATTCTTCCACTAACTGGCTGACCAAATCCTCTGTGAGAGAGAAAGGAGGGAAAAAGAAAAAGAAGGAAAAGAGAGAAGAAGAGAAGATGAGTGAGAAGCTCCATCTTCTCTCTAGTTTCATGCAGACTCCATCGCTTCTGCCTTCGGCGCAGACAGCTCTTTTCGACGGCTTCAGGCATGAGAATCCGAGGTTTTCACTAAACCCGAGAGGTAGGGGTTCCTTCTTACCTTAGTTTTTTGGTCTAAGATCCATTTCATGACATTGGCTTTTCTTGCCGAGAATGAGTTAAATTGCTCACCCCAAAATTTTAGGACTAACATTGAATTTCTTTAACCTGCGCAGTCCGACAAAGGTGTGTTTTTTTTTTGTGTTATTGCTAAAATCAATAACATGTCGTCAGGTGAAAATCATGTGAATATATGCTTATGGATGTATTGACATGGAATTTATGATGGATGTACATTATATGTAAAAATTAAATTATCCATGATTTATTATGTCAGTATGTGGTACTCATCATGCATGTAACATGAATTAATGAATGGCATGTTGCATTTTTACATGACGGACATCGCAAGTGAAACGTGTGAGTGCATGACATGGTTTTTTGGAATAAATTATATCGGAGGTTGTCCAACAAAATAATTGTTGGAGTATGTCCACTAAATTATATCAGAGGGTTGACCAATAAATTTTGATATCGGAGATTGACCAATGAGTTTTCAAAAACAAAAATCTTTTGTTTTGAAAACAATTTTTTTTTTCATACATGGCAAATGTACGCGAGGGAGTCAGAGGACTTGAGACATGTGGCAGGGAGCATAGACATTCAAGCAGGAATGTACATTTCTACTTGAATGTGAGTGTGTTTTCCATTGCATGTGCACTTAGGTGGGGAGTAGCACTTGTAGGAGAATTCATCTACTAGGCATTACTCACCCCGTCGTGGGAAAATATTTCAGGTACTAGAGGTTCACCGAGGAATGAAGCATATCCAAGACCTTAGTTGTGAAAAAGGGCTAGATTGTGGCTTATTCATGTATTTTGTAAAATTCTGGATATGAATCTAGTTTGCTTTTGTAAGAAGAAGAGTTGTAATTGAACTCATTTTGGTAAGCGGATGAATAAAATTTGGCAAGGCCTGTGCTCGATTGCCTTCAGACAAAAAAAGGTCATTGTATGTTGAAATTAAGGTGTTTAGAAAGGAAAAAAGTGAAATCGGAGGTGCATAAAGGCTGCAGGGCACGCCCATTTTGAGTTTCGCATGACAGAATTCTCTCGTCACAATGTAGCCGCCTGTCGCGATAGGGAGTTTAGTGTCGCACGAGCCGGGTCTAGCTGGTGTTTCGGGTCGCGACAGGTGGTTTCTAGTCGCGATGCAGCCTGGCTCTATGTCGCAACATGATTTTCCTCGTGTCGCGACATAGTTTCTAGTTTTAGGCCATAGAAAATGTCGCGACATGGCTTCTTTCCTTATTGCGATGTGGTCAGCAAGGCTCGATTTTCCCGTATGGCGCAGTATTTATGTGTTGCGATGTGGTTCGCAAGGCAAGTGGAGCGTGTCGCGACAGAAAGCTAGTCTGTCATGACAGAAAGTCACAATGTAGGGGAAATTTCTATCGCGACAGAGTATTTCTATTTTGCAACAGAGTTGGCCAAGGCAAGGAGAAACTATGTCACGACAGAGATAATTTGTGTCGTGACAGAGTCGGGTCAGACAGAAAGTTTACCACCACGACATAGCTGAATCCTCATAAAGAGTCAGCGATGGCGCACACACGACAAAGGCAGTGACAAGGCCCTGAGCCTGACAACATCACCCAAGGCGAGCGCACGACCCAGTTGGGGTGTGTTCTGTCGTGACAGAGATTCCTTTGTCACGACAGACTTGTCCAGTAGCCAAAAAAAAAAAAAAAAAAATATTCGATTCTGATTAAAGATCACATATGTAGTAACTTCATGCCCCCATAATTTTGTAACTCGTCTACTATGGTTGTAAATATATATCAATGTCATTTTGCCAAATGGGGCCAGAATGAGCAATGATAACATGAAAATGATTGCTTCATACACATCCATGGTGGTAAGTCAGACGAGATGAGAGCAATCGGCCATGTGCTATGGTGATGACATATTGCTAAATGGATTGAAACTATCATAAGCCAACTCCTAGCCTCAACATTGCGATGCTCCAAATGCAAATGTGTAGGATTTAAAGAATAAAATATTTTTCAAGATAAAGAGCCACCGGGATGTCTCATCAAGCCATTAGTAGTGCGACTGCATGCCACTACGAGGGAAGTCATTTTGATTACATAAACAACTCTCAAGCTTTTTTATCCTCAAAACATGTTCATGAACTATCTTTGAGCTAAACTCTTCAATATTCTTCCATCTAGAGGAATCCATAAACAAGATATTTATCAGCATTTGCATTCTCTTTGGTAAGCAACTTGCAATTTTATGGGCATGCACTATCTTTTTATAATCAAGCCCAAGATCATAGAGTTTTTTTTTTTTTTGCTTCATAGAAATTTCTTGGAAAATTACCACCTTCAGGAAGAACCTCCTTAAAATGTTCTAATAACATCGTGAATGACTCATTGTTCCATCCATTGAGACACTTAATGCGAATTAACCTTATTAAAAAATCCAACTTCATCAATTTAGTACAAACTGTGATATAAATCTCTTCCTCGTGATTCTTTCCAAAAAGCCGTGAAAATTTCATCGCTTCATCATTCGGGTTCTTCATGCCAATGTCAACAAGTGAAATTCCCATTTTCCTCTAACACACTAATAGCTTCGCATTTGAAATGCATCATGTAGTAATCCATGATATCGTCATGAGGTGAATCTTCAAACTCATCATCATATATGTTGACTCATTAAAGTCATATCACCATGCATCACCCAAATGCACATAGTTTCTAACTATCCCATGGTTTTGCAAATGACTATGCACAATATGTCTATTGTGGTATTAGATGCTTGTTGCAATCGAACACAAGGACATGGTGGTTTGTCACTTAGAGCATTATAGAAAGAAAAGTCTAAGAACTCTAAAACTCCAATTTTTGTATTCTTAGCTAACTTTACTTTTGCATCCATAACTTGCCTATCAGTATCATGCTAATTTCTTCAACTATATGAAAATTAATTTGATAATGTCACTATAATGCATGTTGTATGCATTCTAACACCTCAAAATTCTAATTTGTGTGGTGTCTTATCCCATAGAAATACATAATCTCTATTAGTTAGACTTCATTATGTTTATTTCATTTAGTAAAAATCTTAGACTTCCCTTAGCTTCAAGTACTAAAGACAAGGCATATTGTTTAACCTTGTCCAAATATGTACCTGCAGAATAAAAGAGACGGTAACACCCTAAAAATACTCAATAGTTTGGGACATGTTTAGGCAGAAATAAATTTAATTGTAATTTTTGCCGCTAAATGACTAAAAATGAAAATGATAAAACCTTAAAATTTATAAGAAGCCAAAATAAATTTAGTAAATAAGCCAAATGGGGACCTATGGTCCTAAATGAGGAATGTAGTGTTAAAAATATGAATGAAATGAAAATGAATGTGAAACAGTTTTTAAAATGAGAATAATGAGAAATGAGACCAACAAGGCCTTATGAAGGATCTTGACTTAAGACCAAATTTAGTCTTGCAAAAGGGCATAACTCTCATTTATGCATTTTGGGGTTTGGAGAGAAAGAGAGACATGTATTGAGAGAGAAGAAGGAGAAGCATTACTGGTGATTTCTTCTCCATGTAACAAGAGATGAAGTGATCAAGAAGGAGGAAGAAGAAAGAAAAGAGAAGAGCTTAAAGGTAAGAAAAAACTAAACCTAACCTATTTTTCTTGTAAGCTCGATTTGGGAAAACCCAACCTTATGTAAAGGTGATTTCGATTGGTTGTAGATCGCTTGGGGTCATGGCCGGGTTGAGTTTGAAGTGTATTGTTAAAGGGAAATGTCAGGGTTTTCAAAGGAGTTACGCAAAATTTGTTAAAACTCCTTGTTCTGTTTCTTGACTATAGGTTAAGTTATAATCATCCAAATGAATTTATTCCAAATTTGTAAAGAAACTACAATAGCAAGAGCTACAAAATGTATATAAGGGACCAGAGCAAATTGTAGCATCTAAGGCTCGGGCCAAAAGGCCCTATTTTGGGTGTAGTTGTGATGTTTAGGCCATAAGTTGAGTTTCACTCATCCAATTGAGGATTAAAAATTCTGGGTAAAATAGACTTCTAGGGGAATAATTTACTTTAACTAATCAGATTAAATTGTAACCTAGAAGTGCCTAAATCACAAAGTGAGCTATGTGCAGATTTTGTTTTGTAAATTAGAGTAGTCTAGATGTAAAAGGCAATAAATTAAATGGTGATCCAAATTGATGATTCCATTTGGAGAAGAAACCTTATAACCACATACTTGAATGAATTGTATTAAATTGTAACCCCAAAGTGCCCGTAAATCACAAAGTGGAGCTATGTGTATTCCTGCTTTGAAAATTAGAGTAGTTCTCAGATGTAAAACACAATAACTTGAGAGTTTGGTGATCCAAATTGGATGATTCCATTTGGAGAAGAAACTTTATAACTACAGATTCAAATGGGTGAAGGAATCCATTACCACTCTATGCTAAGGCCCCATAAATTAAAAAAACACTAGGTGATCCAAAGCAGCTAGGTATATCGATCAGTTTGACATTAAAATGCCAGAATTTGAGTTTGGGTGGATCCTGGGGAATTGGATGATTCCAATTGCAGAAAAAAACATTAGAACCATAAATTCAAATGAGTGAAGGAAATATTACCAATTTATGGAGTTAAGACCTATAAATAAAAAAAAACAAAGTAAGATCCAATGAGTTAGACATATCGACTAGTTTGGCACAAAACAAGTAACTTAAGTTTGGGTGATCCAAATTGGATGATTCCAATTGAGAAGAAACCTTAGAACCATAGCTTCAAGTGTGAGTAAAGGAAACCATTACTAATTTATGGAGTTAAGATCCTTAAAAAAAAAACAAAGGTGATCCAGTTGAGTCGGGCATACGACTAGTTTGGAATTGAAATGCCGTGAATCCTGAGTTTAGATTATCCAAATGGGAGATGATTCCAATTCTACTGAAAAATAGAACTCCTAGAATAATTGACTAATATGTGATTGTCATTGTATTTGAAATAGGGGCTGACGAGGAAAAGCCTCGCATTGAAGTCGGATTCTGGTTAAGATTGGAATCAAAGTACAATTTTTTGAAGTTCTGTTTCCTAACTTTCTATTTCTAAAATATTTGAATAATTATGAAATGATTTGAATTTTGGAAATGATTGACAAGAAAGTGCATATTGATTTGTGCTGAAATGATTTTTTAGTGATTTGAGGTAAATTGCTTATGAAACGAATTTGCATAAGAAAATCGCATGAATGTGAAAAATGTTCTATTTGCATACAAATGTATACATATACTAGTTGTAAATCGTATTGAATGATTTTTTAATGCCCTTAAAAGAATGTTAACTGTTAGAATTTGAGTTAAGGATAAATTGGTATACCAATAAGAGTCGAACAAACATATTATAATGGCATACCAATCCGTAGTCCAGTGGGATAATATCGGTAGTGTACACCAACCGAGCATATATTATATATATATATATATATATATATATATATATATATATATATATATATATATACTGCCTGTAGTCTAGGTGGGACCGTATCGGTGATTCGTTATCCGTAATCAAAGCATAGGTTAAATTCGATATATAAACAGATAATGAGATTAAAAGTCCACAATTTGTGCTTTGAATGATTTTTTTTTTCTTTCTTTTCATTTATGAAAATGCATAGCTTGAGATGATCAATGAATTGTCATTTATTTATTGAATAAATATATAGATATGTATTGTACTGCATTACTCATTGAAAATTTTGCAAAAGCATTGTTTTATAAATATTGCATGTTTTGATTTAAAATGAAATGAAGAGAGAATAGAATCAGATAGAATCACTCAAGCATTTAAAAATGCTTAACTGCTTATCAATGCAAGGCACGAGTGAATAGGTACAAGAGTGAAGACCGCACAAGCACAGAGCCAAGGTCAAATCCATTCGGAGGAGAAGTAAAACTCCACGCACGCATGCATGAAATTGAATTGACTATTTTTGTATAAAGTATCTTGTGTAAGTTGAACTCTGATTCTATTTTGTAAATGTTTTTTATATTGAAAACTTTGATAAATTTTGTAAATGATGGTAACAAATGTGGAGTTATCCCAAATGATAGGCCTTCAAGAAAATGTTTAGTTTTGCAAAAATGTTTAACGATATTTTTACGTATACCTACAAGTATTTGAAATGCTTTTTGGTATTGCAAATGTATTCACATTTGTATCAATTTTTTCAGATTGATCGAATGAAAGTTAGGACTCGTCTCTATATTTGGTTCGGATCCAACAATCGGGTCGTGGTACGCAATGATTGGTCCTATACTTAAGTGGCATCGTGAGCCATGGTTTAGGTGGTTCTGGAAATGATTTTTGAAAATGGTTTAAAAAATCGACGAAATTGTTTGTAAAATACCTTTTGAAAATTGTTTATGCCAAATGCATTGCACACCAGAGGAGAACTTAGAGTGTGCCACTTCTTTGCTATAGGATGAGGCTTATCAGTGGTGGCTTTCCGTGACTAGGACCGCACCATCGAAGGGTATTACATGGGAGTTCTTTTCTGATGTAATCTGTGAAGCAATATGTGGGTCGTATTTATTTGAGCAATAAGGGAGACGAGTTTCACACTTGAAGCAAAGTACAAATGAGTGTGATAAAATATCGTAGGGAATTTCACCTGCCGGGAAAGGGCATGCCTCGAAATGCTAGTTATCAAGAAGAGAAGTGTCAAGTTTGAAGATGGCCTCAATGATTATATTCGGCCTATTTCATGATTTTGCCATGATGACTTTTTTCTAAGATCGCGACATGTGCCTCAATGTAGAAATAGTGAAGAAGGAAGAGATGAAAGAAAAGAAAGAAAATAGGCAAGAAAAACCTCGCTACCAAGTTCTTATCGCACTGCAGTAAGAAATCTCAGAGGACCATTGGTGGTTCTAATCCACCTACAAATTTCGTGGATCATCTTAGGCTACCTGTGAGTAAGACTATTATGTCGGGTAATCACAACATGAAGGCACCAAGAGGTTCTTCGAGGGGACTAATTTCTCATTTTTGCACACATTCTGGGAGGAGACATAAAGGAGAGCGTTGGAGACTAATAGGTGCTTGTTTGGCTTGTGGATCCAATAAGCACAAGATAAAAGATTGTCCTAGAGCTCGTTCCTTCACATCACCCCGAACTGGGGGTACAGTTTCAGCAGTACAGAAGAGCAACAAGGATAACAAGAGTGTTGCATCACCGATTGCACTGAGACAAGTGACATAGACTATAGGAAGACAGGATGCCCGTGCTCCGGCTAGGGCATATGCAATGAAAGCATTGAAAGACAAAGATGCACCGGATATGATAGTTGGTAAATTTTCTATCTTTGAGACTAATGTATATGCATTGACACCTAGGTTAAACCCATTCTTATGTTTGCACTTCCATTCCGAGTTTGGGTAGTCCACCGAAGAGTGAAACCGAGTATGATATTTTGGTAACAAATCCACTTGGGCATAGTGTCATTGTGAATAGAGTTTATAGAGATCGCTTCCATCGTATCAGATAGAGTGAATTTCGGAGATTCGATCAAGCTGTCATTTAGAGAGCTCGATGTGATATATGATGAATTGGTTGTCTCGACACCAAGTGGTAGTTGGATTGTAGAATGAAGAGAGTGACCTTAAGGACACCGTATGGCGAGAAGTGACTTTTATCGGGCGAGGTCAAACTTTCAATGTGATATCCAATTACTACTAATAACAATGGTTCAGCGGGTGTGAAGCCTACTGGGTGTGTATGTGATAGATACAAAAAGGCAAGAGTCTAGATTTATTAGACATCCTTACATTTTTTGATTATCCAAACGTATTTCCGAAGGAGTTGCCAGGATTGCCTCCACAGAGAGAGGTTGAGTTTGCAATCAACATTGTTCAGGGTGCCACTCCGACATCCATTACACTGTATAGAATAGCTCCACTGGAGTTAAAAGAATTGAAGCTTTAGTTGCAAGAATTGTTAGAGAAAGGATTTATTCGTCAAAGTGTATCACGCATATAAGAGTGTTTCTTGTTAAGAAGAAAATGGTATACTTTGCCAGTGTTGATCAGAGGCAAATCGAATAAGACGACAAAGAGAAGAACAAATATCCGTTACCCAGATTGATGACTCGCTCGGACAATTGAAGGTGCAAGTGTCTTTTCAAAGATCGATTTGCGTATCTGTATAATCAATTGAGGATTAAGGATAATGATGTGAATAAGACGGCAGAATGCAAAGGAACATTACGAGTTGGGGCTTGTAACGCCGCTTGGTCGACAAATGCTCCAGCCGCTTTCATGGACTTAATGAACTGTGGCTTTCCGATCGTATAGATCACTTGTCGGTGTTTATGTGCACGGCATCCTTGTGTATTCAAAGGATCGAAAATCATGAGACCCAACTTCGTGAAAAGTAGAAACTCCTGAGAAAGGAAAAAGGTTATAAGGAAAAATTGAGCAAATGTGAATTTTAAGGAAGTGTCTTTCCCCGTATATTATCAGACAGAAGAAGGAATCGCGATCCAAAGAAGGTAGAGGTGATTATTGGAATGGAAACCATCGAAATGCCGAGAGGTGCGAAGCTCGACTGCGTGTGACTAAAGGTAAGGTCTGCGGCGCTCGGCACATCGCGCTCTATGACAAAATTGCTCTAAAAGAATGTGAATTTGAATGGAGTTAAAGTGTCGCCGTCAAAAGTTGAAAGCATTCTAACCGGCCGTCTACTACCAACCTATGGAAAGGAATATGTTATTTTAGCGATGCGGGCCATTAATGGACTCGATGTAACCTATGCAAGAGGGTAAGTGGGTAGCCTATGCTTCATGCGCGCTGAAGCCGTATGAAAAGAATTACCTCACGCACATATGGAATTGGCCGCTATTGTATTTGCATTGAAAATATGGATACATTATTTGTATGGGGAAAATTGTGTCATCTACATCGATCACAAGAGTCTTAAGTATTTTCCCTCACAACGAGAGCTTAACTCGAGACAATTTAAATGAATGGAATTCGATTAAAGACGTGATTGCATGATTAATTATCACCTTAAGGCAATGTAGTAAGTATGCGCTATAGAAAGTTATAAACGCTACGAGCATTAAATGCTAACTTGTCGATGCATCGATGCTGAAATAGTGGCAGAGTTAATAGCTGACTGGATTTGTTGAATCGAGTACTAGAGGCACAAAAGAATGATGATAAAATTTCTTCCATAGTGAGTCGATCGAGAGGGAAAAGGAACTGAGCTTATGAATAAGGAAGATGATCCTGTATTATAAAGATCGGGTTTTTGTAACTAATGATAGTGAATTGAAGAAAGCCATTATAAGAGGCACACAAGGATCTTTGCTATGCATCAAGGTAAACAAAGTGATGTATCAAGATTTAAAGGTTTCGCATCGTGGTCCTAATGAAAAGAGATGTATATAAATTCTGCACTAAGTGTTTGTGTCAAAGTGAAGGCAGAGTGCACCGTCCCTGGGATTATTGTAAATTATTAGAATACTAGGGAAATGGACCGAATCACTGTTGGATTTCGTGGTCAGTTACCATTGACAAAAGAAGAAAGCATGACTCACTAGTCGTGGTAGACCGATCGATCAAGTCACCAATTCCTAATGAAGAGAACGACTATTCACTTCTAATGTCGCGTAGCCGTATATAAGTGAAATAGTTTGGTTACATGGGATTTCAATATCCATTATTTCAGATAGAGATCCGATGTTCACCTCGAGATTTTGGGGAAAATTGCAGAGGCTTCTGGCACTGACCGACTTTAGCAGCCAAAGATTCCACCCAAGCAGATGTGGGATGAACAATCGTAAAGAGTGATCCAAGTGTTGGAAAGATATGTCGAGAAGTTTAGTGATCGACTATGAGGGTAGTCGGGAGGGGACACATTCCTCTACTGAATTGTATAACAATAGCTTCCAATGAGTATTGGAATGAAGTGCTTACGAGGTTTCTATGGAAGGAAATGTAGAACACTAATGGTTGACCGAGTTAAGCGAGAAGAAGATAATTGGCCCCATTTGATTTAAGAAACTATAAAAAGTGAAATGATTAGAGAAAGATTGAAAAGTGGCCACAGATGTGACAAAAGTCTTATGCCGACATGAAAAGAAAGAATGTTCGCTATGAGATCGGTGAGAAGGTGTTTTTGAAAGTATCACCTTGAAAGAAGGTAATTAGATTCGGGAGAAAGGGGCAAGTTGAGCCTTAGGTTCATTGGCCTTATGAAGTGATTGAAAAGTGGGTCCAAGGGCTTACATGATTGCCTTACTCTCAAGAGTTGAAAGATCCATACTGTTTTTCATGTAATAATGTTGAGGGAGGTACAGCCTACCCATCACATGTAGTTTCTTCAAAGACGACATTTAGAATTGCACTGACGTATAAGGAGGAGCCAGTAGAGATCTTGCCCGAGAAGGAAAGAATTCATGAACAAGCGAACTCTCTAATAAAGTAAGGCTGGAGAAACCACAAGACCGAGGAAGCCACGCTGGAAAGCTTATGGTCACAAGATCAACATCTCAACTGCTCACTGAAGCAAATTTTATCTAAATTCTCTTAAGGAGGAGATTGTAATTCGCCTCAAAGATACCCTAACAGCTTCAACGTTTAGGTATAAAATAAATTTAATTGTAATTTTCCAAGTAAAATGACTAAAAACGAAAAATGATAAAAACTATAAAAACAGGAAGCCAAATAAATTAGTAAAATGTCCAATGGACCAAGGGTCCAATGAGATAAACCTCAACCTTATCAATGTTATAAATGGTAGTTGTTGAACCACTAGGAGGTCCAAATGATAGAATGTGGTAGATTAGAACTAGAACGCTCTGATATTTGGCATAAAGTGAAATTTTTTCAAAATTTTCACCAGATGTCTTTAAGGAATATAATCTTCTACGTTATAACCCATGAGGTCAAAAAGAGAATTTTAATAAATTATAAATCTCATGATTTTGAACTGATATTTAGAAGAGATTTGGAGATTTGGCAAATAGTGGATTCCTGATCAAATTTGAGCTCATGGCGAAATTTTTCGTAAATTGGGTCAAAATATTTAAAATATCCGGAATTAATCACAGAGTCTAACTAAATCGAAACGGAGTGAAACAGGTCCGCTTGATAGTTTCTGTGCGATCCGGAACGTAACTTGAGCACACACGTTATTGTCCTGATTCGATTTTAACGTATTTAAAACGATTTCGTGATTTCAGAAACTGAATCCATCGTGAAGGATGTAATTAGAATATGTCATGTCTAATTTGAAGTTTAGACGAATATGGAATATTTTGAAGTTTAACTTATAAAAAGCAGATAAGTGAAAAATGAATAAAATATGATATATAAGTGGAGATATTTTATCAGGAGAGCCAATCAAAACCTTCTTAATGGCTATTATGATTAAAATATCATGAGGATGCAATTAATGAGATTCATGGGCTCAAAATGCAATTGGCAAAGTGTAGGTTAAAAAGCTAAATTCAAGGGACTCAAGTGTAAATCACTTTACACCAACCAATGAGCTTCTTTGATTAAAGGGTAATTTTGGAAGTTTTGAGTCAAAAACTAAATTCAAGACTAAGTGTGCTCAAAAGAGAGGAGAGCACGGCTATGAGGGGAAGAAAGAAGAAAAGAGAGAAAAGAAAAGGGAGAAAGGAGAAAGAGGAAGAAAACGTGTGAGGCAAGGTGGAGGCGGCGGGAGGAATTTTTCTTCTCCTTCAAGTTTCGTATGTGAGCTCCAAGTGGAATCAAGGTATGATAGCTATGAAAACTCAAGAAACAAGTAAGTTTTTGAATGTGGAAAGTTTGATTTATGTTTTTCATGTCACGCCTTGATTTTCCGTGATGGATGCTAAATTATGGTATTTAAGGTCAATGATGATGCTTTTGAGATAAATTCGAGAAAGAAATAGATTAGTTAGGTTTTGACAAATCAAGTGAGTGATGTGGTTAGGTTTGATAGCATTTGTATGATATGTTGAAATTGGTTAGGATTAGGAAATTGAGGTATAAGGCATTAAATGGGAGTGATTAGAGTGAAGAAAACAAAGAACAAAATGAATATGGTTTGCATAATTCTACTAAAATGGAAATGAGAGGGTCAAGGGTAGTTTGGTAATTTCATGTGTTTTAGGGGTGAATCTTAACTTAGAAATGCATTGCAATTGGTTAGAAAGAAAAGGATTTGAATCGAGGCATTAAGATCATGTTGTAAAGTGAAAAGTGTATTTCTGTCATTTCCTAATTCGTATTTTGAAGTGTGGTTCAATAGGATTAAAGTGAATGTGATGTGTCGGGTGAAATGAGGTGTAATGGTGGATTAAATTGAAGTTATGGCTAATGTGTAGTCATGGTTTTCTAAAAGGTGAAAAGGACTATCTGGACTGAAACTAGAATCATTTTGTGCCATGATCGAATAAACCCGTGAGTGCAAAAACGATATTTTGACAATTGAGTTTTAAAGTGAATACTTAATGTTAAACTCAAAAGTTTACCCAAATGTTTATATAAATGTTAAGGCATATGGAAATGTTTTATCTCGCATCAATATATATATATATATATATATTATTATATATGTATGCATGTGTTAAGGCATTAAGTGGAAGTTTACAAATGTGTAAAGAATGGCAAATGTATAAATAATAAAGTAAAGTGTTTAAATGGATTTAGAAATGTATTTTAAGAAAGGTTTTACTGAGCGGTTACCCTAACTCCTATATGACCATATGGATCGATATCGGCCGAGGTACTTTAAGCGTAAGGATTTAGGAGGGTAGTTAAAGTTACTAAGAACCTGGTGAGGGTAGTGTTTAGAGTAATATCCTTCACGTGATAAGGTGCTATGACCGGAACCCTGCAAAGCGTGAGTTTCTCCACGTAGTGGTTATGATCGAATGAGATCGTCTCACCGCCGCGACTGAAACCGCTCATATTTATCCCCGGTTCCATCGTAAAGAAAGAAAGAAAGAAAGAATGTTTAAGGCATAAATTGATTTTTAATTGTATACATTTATTACTTTCCATATACCGAAAAATGTTATCTAAAATAAAATGTACACTCAATTGGTCTTTACCACTCTTTTCCGTATGTTTCAAAAAACATTTCAGACCCGAGATAGGTGCAACTTAGAGTACCCTCCGCAAGAATGCACGAGTCGGTTACCATGAGACGACGTCATGGATCAGCATTGTATAAATATTTTGGTATATTGACAGGTTGAAATATTTTGTCATGTATATATGTATATATGTGCTATATTTTGAAAAGGAACTACGTGGGATTTGATCCTCGGGCGGATGAGGTAATGAGGCGGCCCGCTTAAGTCCGCCTTCGCTTCCAATCTCTTTTATAAAACTCGTATGAACTGAAGAAGTTTTGAATGTTTCGATGATTGAAGTAAATAAATGTATATGTGTATATTTACTGATTGAGTCGCAGGCTTAATCGTCAGGACGAGGAGTCCACAAAATGGAAGCTGAGAATTGAAAGATTGTATGTTTTTAAAATGTTTTCGCAGGTTTTTGTAAATTTAGAAAGTCCAAAACAGAGGAAACTTCCGGCCATTTTCAAAATCTAAGTAGTTTGAAAAAAAGAAAAAAAAAAAAATTCTACTACTCACTTCCAGATTATTTTCTAAAGATATGTTAAGGATTGTAGCGTTCAAGCCTGGGGATTTTATTCGACCGCTTTCAAGAAAAGTTTGATATCCGTTTGAGGCCGGAGGTCCCCTAGTTCATGAGGTTAATCCTGGTGGGGATACTTCATGAGAAGTGTAGTGATCCTAAATGAGAAGTGGTGTTAAAAATATTAGAATTAAATGAAATGAAATTAAATGAATGAAATAGTTTAAAATTAGAACACCAGAGAATGGACTAGGCAGGGGCCAAACAAGGCCTTATGAAGGATTTTGACTGAGACCACCTCTTTGGCCTCAGAAAAGGGCAGTAACTCCCATTTGTGCATTTTAGGCCTGGGAGAGGAAGATAGAGGCCAGGATTGAGAGAGAGAACATGAGGCCATTGTTGGTGATTTTATTCCCTCCATGTAATGGGATGAAGTGATCATGCTGATAGAAAATAAAGAAAAGAGTAAGAGCTTCAAGGCAAAACTAAACCCTAACCTTTTTTTCTTATGTTCGATTTGGGGAAAACCTAACTTTATGTAAAGGTGAATTTGATTGGTTGTAGATCAATTTTAAAGCAAATAAGTTGAGTTTTAAGTGTATTGTTGATTGGTATTGGTTTTGATTGGTTTTGAGGAATGTTTGTAAAAGGAAATGTCAGTTTTCAAAGGGAGTTGGGTCAGAAACTTGTCAAAACCCTTGTTCTTGTTTTGGCTATAGGTTAAGTTATAATCATCCAAATGAAGTGATTCTAACTTTTAAAGAACCATAAGAGCTAGAGCTACAAATTTATGGAAGGGACTAGGAGCAAATTCTTAGCACTAAGGTCTAATATGAGCTTAAAGGTGAGTTTCAGCTCAAGGTGCATGCCCCGTTTTGGGTGTAGCTTCGTGGTGTTTCACATAAGTCAGCCTCACTATCCAAATTGAGTGATTAATACCTTGGGTAAACTAGAATTTAGGGAACAATTTACTTGAAGGAAGCACGCAATTGTAATCCCAATGTACCTAAATCACAAATGGAGCTATGTGTAGATTATGCCTTGCAAATTAGACTTAGTCTAGATGTAAAAAATAACTCGAGTTTTGGTGATCCAAATCGATATCCCATTTGAGAAGAAACCTTAGAACCATAGCTTCAAATGGGTTAAGGAATGGCCACTAATTTATGGAGTTAAGACCCCAAAATCAAAAAATAGGTGGGATCCAGCAGCTGGAAGTATATTTGAACTAGTTCGGGCATTAAAATGCCATAATTTGAGTTTGGGTGATCCAAAATTGATGATTCAAATTGGAGAAGAAACCTAGAACCATAAACTAAATGAGGAAGGAAACATTACGACCATGGATAAGACCTGCAAATCGAAAAAGTAGGGTGATCCAAATGGCCAGTATGTTGGGATCAGTTTGGCATTAAAATGCCGTAATTCTGAGCTCGTGATCCAAATCGATGATTCCAATTGGAGAAGAAACATTAGGAACCATAGATTCAAATTAGTGAAGGAACACACACCAATTTATGGGTTAAGACCTCAGAATTCAAAAAAAAAAAATGGAAGGTGATTCAATGAGTCAAGTATATCGACTAGTTCGACACAAATGTCATAACTCAGCCAGGTCATCCAGTTCAGATGCATTCCAATTCTAACGAAAAATAGGAACTCCTGTGACAACCACTAATATGGATTGTTTGGTTGTATTTGAATAGGGGCTAACAAGGAGAAAAGCCCGCATTGAAGTCGAGATTCCAAAGATTGGAATCAAAGTGATGATTTTTGGTTTGTTCTCAAACTCTCTCTCTATTTCTAAAATATTTGAATAATTACGCAAAATGATTTGAATTTTGGAAATGATCGCAAGAAAGTGCATATTGATTTTTGTTTGAAATGATTTGCTTTATATTTGGTACAATTGCTCGTGGAAACGAATTTGCATAAGAAAATTGTCTGGACGTGAAAATGTTCAATTTGCATACAAATGTATATATATACTATTGTAAATTGTATTGAATGATTTTAATGCCTTTAAAAGAATGTTAATCCTTGTAGTTCGAAGTTATGATGTAAATTTGTATACCAATAAGAGCCGAACAAACGTATTTCATTATGGCATAACAACCGTAGTCCGTAGGGACAGTGATCAGAGTGTACACTCAAATCGAGTACATATTTTTATTATATATATATATATATATATATATATATATATATATATATATATATATATATATATATATATATATATATATATATATATATATATATATATAATTTATCAAGTAGTTTCTAGCCGGTAAACCGCGTTTCGGTGATCTGCTATCCCTGCAAGTAACTAAAGCATAGGTTAATTTTATTGCGGTACAATGATAATGAGATTGGAAAGTACCATCTATGGCTTTGAATGATTTTTCTTTCTTCGCTATGAAAATGCATAGCTCGAGAGATGACCAATGAATTGTAATTTATTTATTGAATAAATATATAGATACGTATTGTATTGCATTGGTCATTGAAAATTGTACAAAAGCATTGTTTTATAAATATTGCATTTTCGTTTTAAAATGAAATGAAGAGAGAATAGAACTATATAGAACCACTAAGCATGAAAATGCTTAGCGTGTTGTTTTTATCAATGCGCAGGTATCGAGTGAATAGGTACAAGAGTGAAGACCGCATAAGCACAGAGCCAACATCAAAGCCATTCGGAGGAGAAGTAAAACTCCGCGCATGCATGCATGAAATTGAATCACCAGAGCAAAGTATATTGTGAAAGTTAAACTCTGATTCTATTTTGTAAATGTTTTTTATATTGGAAAACTCGATAAATTTTGTAAATGATGATACAAAATGTGAGTTATCCTAAAAATGATGAGCCTTCCAAGAAATGTTTAGCTTCCACAAAAATGTTTAATGTATATTTTATGTATACCAATGAGTATTTGAATGCGTTTTAGTATTGAAAATGTATTCACATTTAGCTGATTTTTTTTTGTATTTGATTGAATGGAACTGAGGACCGCATTCTTGATCTGTCTAGATCCAATTGGGTCTGGTCGAGTACGGGGAGACAATCGGGTCCTTATAGGATGACTTCCAAAATCACTTACAAATGAATTAAACATAAGAGAGTAACTTTATAGATATTATGTTTTCCTCTACTATCCAATCGGACAAATCAAGCATCATTTGTAGACAAAAAAAAATCTTAATCGCATACTAGATAACTTAAATGTTCTTAGTATGTGATAAAAATCTTTTTATCTCAAGGATACTGAACAGAAGTCTATATTTCATGGCGCAGTCATACCAAATTAATTCTCATGTACATTATAACTTATAGTTTCAACCCTAATGTAGGTTGCTCTTATGGATCTTAAATAGAAATCCTAATCCTATGCTTATGTGTCTTGTCTTTGAGCTAAGGAAAGTTATTCTAAAAGGCAAGAAGAAAAGTATGATACATGCTTTGCAAACTATATATTATCATATTTAGCAAAAATCTTAGTCTATTTTATGGTAGAAAGCTAATTTCAAACACATGGCATAGATCAAAGAAGCATGACAAAGAGGTTATGATTATAATTTTGGTATAACATATATATATATATATATCACACACACCTCACAAAGAGTTTCCTCATGATCTTCAATTGAAAATGTTCCAATCTATAACAAAATCAAAATCCTATAAGCTTGAGCTTTTAGGAGAGTTGGTCATTTAACTACTACTAAAAGATGTTGGTGTTTGTATAGTACCCATATGCAAGCATTCAGAAAGGCCAAGGTAGGAACTTTATGGCAAGCAAAATTAACTTGTTGATATAGCTTGACATTCAACTAGAACATAAGAAAACATGAATAGGTGGGGAAAAAGAAACAAAAAATATAAAGTATGTCTAAAGTCACCGATATCAGAGTATGATCCTCGGCTGGTCCGTAGAAAATCAAGTTAGTTCAGAGAAGGGATTAATGGTCATTCAAATCCTAGGTTGATTAGAAGATGTCAAGAATGGGAGTTATGAATGTTGGATTCTTTTCAAGAGTCGGCATGGTGCGCTGCCAGAGGTTTGGAGGAATTTTTCTCGTGGTTATGATGGTGGCTCTGGCTTCTTCTAGAAAATTCATATATTTCTTTACATTAATGGAATGATAAATTTCCTTGATCTTCTAGATGCTAAATTTCAATCTAAGATTGTCATAAGTAAAATATAAAAAACAAGAGACTAGGAACAACATTGTGTATGCAAATATGAAATATTCCATGTTTTTAAGGAACAAAATTGCATGAGGGATATCCATTTTGTTGACAACATAGATTTTCTTGGAGAAAGAGGACTAGAAATTGGTCATTAAGGTGAAGAAAAGAACACCATCAATTTGGAGTAGGGTGAAAGAAAGTTGTTGATGATTGGTCTTGCTAAATGAATAAACTGCATAAGGATATTTATTTTGTTGACAACATTAATTTTCCTAGAGAGAAAGAGGATTAGAAATTGGTCATTTAGGCGAGAAAGGTACTCATTAGAGGATGCAAGAAACTTGTTGATAATTGATCTTGTTAAATGAAAAATCCATGATAACATCTATATGAGAGATCGCTCAATGCTCAAAACCATTAGAGGTAAGGTGGAAAACAAAGTCCAACATTATAAAATAAAGATTGAATAAATTTATTCAAAACAAGCCTACAAGATAATAGGATATTCAAATTTATTAAACATCAAATATGCAAGATACACAAAAATTTATGTAAAAAACCATACCAACTATGGAGATAAATAATCACAAGGTTCAAGGCTTTAATCTAAATTCACTACTTGAGATCAATTGTACAACATTACCTCACGTTAATCCTAAAATTTATTATTTTGAAGCTACAACTTGATCTATGACTACAATGTGTAGTCCACTTAAAAAAGAAGAAACATCTCCATGCTTATCTTCATTCTTCTCTAACTTCCTTTCTCTTAGGGTAGGATTTGATATGAGTAATGGTTGATACCTAGAGATGGGAATTTGGAGGACTTAGGAGTATGAAGAGTTGATGGATACATGAAAGTTCATATGAGATAGTAATAATTGACTCAGAAGGTTCATGATGACTACTGACTTATTTATACTCCATGCATGTGTGTTGCTTTTACTTTATTAATAGAAACTAATTTGTATGTGTGTTGTATATGTCTTGGTGCAAAGTTATTAGTTGCTGGGCATGCATGTATATATGCATGCTAGATTTTGTGTGCTCTTACA
The DNA here is from genome assembly GCA_016808115.1 of Tetrastigma voinierianum. Taxonomy (NCBI): domain Eukaryota; kingdom Viridiplantae; phylum Streptophyta; class Magnoliopsida; order Vitales; family Vitaceae; genus Tetrastigma; species Tetrastigma voinierianum. The sequence continues at coordinate 138,983 of JAEQBH010003281.1, forward strand.
TTATTAGCAAAGAACAAGGGTTTTCAATTTCTCCGAAGATGTATCAGGTATTCACTAGCTATGTGACATTGGATTTTCCTGATCACATCGCTAGGAACATTAAAGATTCCATCACTCATCCTCAGATAGATGATCTATCCATTTATGTGGTATTATAAGATTACGATCCCTCCTAATATAAACATTTTAAAGACAATTCAGATTATAAAAGATATATTAATTGAACAATTAATATATTTTGCATTTTGTTCACACACAAATTACACAATATCGTCAAGAATTGGCCGAATCTTACTACCCTAAAGGTTGTGCTTATGCATAAACATGAGCATTACTATCAAATAGTTTGCCTACAAACTACCCATATGTAAGCCATGCCTTTAATTTATGCATTTATTTATATTATTTTGTGGTAAGAACTGATGCATCACGTTGGTCTTTACATGGATAAAGGGAGGGGATATAGTAGAACATGACACATGGTTGAGCGAAAGAGAACTTCACTTTTAGATACATATATATCCAAAGTGGGGCCAAGTAAGGGTACTAGACAGTGTGTTCCAACCCCCTACCATGAGCATTATGTCCCAAGTCCCCTCACTTTTTTGCTTCTACTTCATACACCATTTGGAGGCCTAAATTCAAAAACTCAGTCCCCTTCCCCCCACTTTCCCTTTAATTTTCTAGGGACCCATAATAAAGGTTGGCATTGCTCATCTTGATGTCTTGAAAAGTAGCTTTGCCTTAAGGAAAGAGGCAGAGTTATGGAAGGTGGGCTCATTTTTTGTTATGGTATTTTCCTCCTATCCTTCTTAACAGCTCCATTTACATTTATCCATGTGTTTTTGGTAGGTCCCAAAAATAAGAGTGACCTAAAAAGCACTTGTTTTACTGGCCATGAATAGAGAAATTTAAAGAGTAAAAACCTAAGGGAAAAAGATAAAAACCTATTTGTTTTTCTATTTAATTACAACTCCATTTAAGGTCATTTGGTAGATGAAAATTAGAATGAGTGGAGGAAGTAACTAGGGCTGGAAGTTATATTTTTACCAGGATTCAACATCTCTTGCCCCTTTTCCTTTACTTTTCTTTTCTTCTTGGTGACCAAACAAAGAGGAACAATTGCTAGCACGCTGAGAAAGTGGCAAGCATAACTTCATATTGAAAAACTAAGCTTCACGCAAAGGTACCTAGTTTTCTAGATAAAATGATACTAGCCTTATCTCTTTCTGGCCACCTAAAAACCTAAAGCAATGCATTACAAGGCCCAAATAATCTCACTTTCCTCCTAAATTGGTAAAATGTGAGTTACAATGAAACAAAAGAAACCGAGACTGGTGGGAAACTTGCAGGTGTACAATAAAGTCTGAACAAAGGACCCTTTTGCTAAAAAGGAGGAAAGGGCAGATTAAAAAGGAAACTGTGGGGGAGGATACTTCATTTGCCTTATTAGATGCAACCTTTAATTCTGATGTAGAAGACATGCAATGTAAACCACAACATAGTGACATTGTTATTGAGCGAGGAACATCTAGAGGGGATGCGTATGGTTCCCTACATAAGCAGGAAGAAAACCTTATCTCCTAAGGAAGCATAAGCTCTATAATATTTCATTGATAAGTGGATTATCATATATGAATATCATATTGTTTTTCTTGATTCTGTAAGAATATCCTAAAGAATAACCCTGATGGGTAGCTAAGTCGGGTAACAATAACAAGAGGCCCATACGTCGTGTCCAATTCACCCAGATATCATCTGACAATTAACTTCGTGGTCCCATGAGATTGAGTGCAACGGAAGCTGGGGCTTGAACATCCACAAAGGATAAAAAATTGAGATATCCTGAAGAGTAGGTTTGAATTTTCTACAAATTTGACCAAAAAAAAAAGAGAAAAGAAAAGAGAGAGAATGGCTTGCAATGGGGAAAAAACGAAAAGGTACAATATATAAAACACCATTACCAATTTTCCCTCCTTGATTTTCCTTGCAATTTCCTTACTCTTTTTGTTGTAACATATGAGTTTTGGTTTTTGTCTACCAAAGTTAGTAAGATGCATAATCTGCCTAACAAAATCAATTCAGGATGAGAATCATCTCATTAGTTCCCGCATGAATGTGATGTAAAAATCTTAAAAGGAGAGGATACAACTTGTCTGGATTTTTAAATGGAAAACGAAAAGTTATGACACCCACAGCCATAGGATCTTGTTAACATATACTATTTAGACTTCAGTGGTTTCTATAGCCATCAAGCTTGCATGGGACATATTATATAATGTCATATGGGTTTATAAAATAAAATCATGTGGCACCTTCTAGAGTTATATTATATGGCATTAGATATAGAAAAATATTAAGGGAAAAATGAAGAAAATATGGATTTTGTTTTACATGGGTGTGAAAAAATTTGGCAGATTAGTGTTTGTCAAAGTGATGCAGAAGGCATAATTCTCATGTCCTAGGAAAAGGCTTTTGAACTGTTGAAAAGACTCAATTGATCCCAAAAAAAAGTAACAACTAACAAGACTTATGATGGGATTAGACTCTGTTTTACATGGTGGAAAAATTTGCGACGTTGTTTGTCAGCGATGCAAAAGGCATAATTCTCATGTCCTAGGAAAAGGATTTTGAATTGTTGAAAAGACTCAATTGATCCCAAACAAAATAATAACTAACAAGACCTATGACTGGATTAGACTCTACTTCATTTTAAAACTCAATCACTCCAAATTTTGAATTTATTTTCTCAAATGGTAAGTGGAACACTCGCATATTTTTCTATCAGATCAAGATAATTTGCTTTTTTAGAATGACGATCCAAAACATGGTGTCATCACACCTACTAATAGCAATATGCAATTTCACAATCACTAATATATATACAAACATTCAATAGATTGAAAACAAAAACAACAACTATAACGCCCCAAAAATACCCTAGAATTTTTATAATAATTTTATTATTTATATTCCGGGTATGAATTGAGCCAAACTTGGGTATTTTTCATGAATTGTTAAATAAATATTAATTAAATGATTATATGCTAAATGAGAATTGATTGAACCCGGAAATAAACCCAAGTGAAAAAGGGCAAATTTGGAAATTTGTAAAATGAGGACCTAAGGGTCAAATGATGTTTAAATGCTGTATCGTGTGTGAAATAAATGATAAGTGAATGTGCAAATAAGGAGACTTGTAAGCTTTAAGTGAGGAAAATGGAAAATGGGATTTAATGAGGAAGTAAAACATGGCCTTATAATGAATAAGTGATATTAGACCATATTGGGTCTTATTAGAATACTCATTTGAGCAAAAAGGGTTTTGAGAGCAAGTGTGGGAGAAAAGCTATGGTTTGGCAAGAAGAAGTGATTTTGGTGGGGGATCATCCCCATTTCTGGTTTCCAAGCGATCAAAGTGGAAGAAGGAAGCTAGGGCAAAGGGTTCCAAGAGACTCAAGGTATGAACCTAAACCCTAGAAATTTGTATTTGATGTTTGGGTTAGAAAAACCCTAATTCATCCATGGCTGGCTGAAGGGTTGGTTTAGGGACAGATATTAGGGATGTTATTGGGAGTGATTCCCATGATTTGTTTTGGGGATTTTGAGTGATTTTTGAAGAAAATCGCAGTTATAAAACTCCGGAAATTCTGGGCATATCAGTTTATGCCGCAGCCGTAGGAACCCACGCCGTATAGACCTACTGCAGCATGTGGGATGCCTCACCATGGTGAGGCCGAGGTGCCAAAATGGCACCCCTCGGGTACGCCATGACTTAGTTACTGTTCACAGAGGGCAAATTTTTGGATTTTTGTTCCAAAAGTATAGTTTTTGTACATTGATAGTTTAAGGATCCTAATAAATGATTAATGGGGGTTCAAATAAGGATAAACTAAATGAAAAACATATCGCATTCGCCGAGGCGTAAGCGATCGTTATGTGAATAGTGCTAGTTTACTAAACGTGATATGTGTGATTTTCAGAGGCCTAAGTGAGGATCACCTAACCTAGACCGAGATTGGAAGGCAGGTGGCAAAAGAAAGAGATAGATTGGTTTATTCTATCTTCTCCCCTTCTCGCTTTCAACATTGGAATGCTTGTTTTAAAATGTATACAAAAATGATATTGATTTGGAGGTAATTGATCGTGAAATGTTTGCATGCTAAAAACAGTATGAGTATTGAGAAGAAATGTTTATACAAATGTACATATTTGCACAGATTTTCTATAAAGGGACGGAACGCACTTTAATAAAATTTAACCGCTTATTTCGCATTAAGGATAGATTGATATACTCAACAGTGGTCAAATTAGCAAGATGATCGCGAACAAATGTATTGATGTGTCACTCCTAATGCCAGTTTCAATGACAATATCAAGAGTGTTCACGAATTCGATTTTTAATAACCAATCAAAGAGCCCAGCGACCGAACTATGTTATAAACAAATGTTTTTATACCGACCTCGCAGCCGCCCAACGAGACCAGGCCTGGATTCCGATATCCCTCCAGATATCTAAAATATAGGCTAAATTCAAGTAAGGGCATAAATCAATTGACTTTCGAGATTGCTGATATATTGGAATTGAAAAAGCATGATTGCAAATTGAATGAAAAAAGCATTGTAAATGATGATTTGGTTATAAATGATTATTGCATATGAAAGTGTATATTTGGAAATGATCACTGGAACTATAACTGATCAGATACTTAAATAAGTATACATGTATTGTATCGACATTGATCATCCTAAAAAGAATTGAAAGTTTTGTTTAAAATCGCATGATTTGACTTTAAAACCCCGAAACATAAGAATGGAATTGTATAGAACCATCAAGCATGAAAATTCCTTTAGCATATTGTTTTATCAATGCTTAGGTACCGAAAGTGCGATAGATAGTGATTGAAAGCGGTAATCTAAGGTCGCAGAGCTCAAAGTCATTCAGAAGTTCAATGAGTATGCCCGTCGATACATCCTTACTATTTTTTAAAGATGACATTGTTTTGTAAACAAAAGGAGTTCAACTCCCGAAATTATTTTTGTACCTATATCTCGAATACGATTTTTGGATATTATGCGTTGTAAACGACAAATGCCATTTTTGGTTAAATGCATATTTTGTAAAAGAATTGCATTGAATTTGTAAATTTTTTGCCGGGCTTACCTCAAGTGAAATCGCTGCGAAGATTTGAGAACGAAACTTATTAATGAAGTGCTTGATAAAATGATTTTGATAAAGTGATATAGTGGAATAAGAGCATCCCGGATCCGGTTCGGACCCGCCAATCGGGTTGGACCGAAAGGGGTGCTACACTTAAAGTGGTATCGGGAAAGATCCCTGATCCTGTTTTTAATTCGCCAATTCATCGGACCGAAAATGGGTGCTATAACAACAACATTTCGAAACCTAGAATCAATTATCTATTTGGGCTATTTGGGGTGCGAGAGTGAAGCAAAGTCCTAATTCATAAACAATGTTCTGATTTCATACAATCTAAGAAATAATGGAATTGATGAAGTGAAATGATATTACCCGATTTTTATTTTATGAGATTAAAGGTGAGGAGATTAGATTATGATTTATGAGAGATTAGCGTAGTAGGAGATTAGGGATCCACATAGTTGAAATCAATGTAGTAGCAGGAAATCAGCTCAAGTGTAGAAAACTCTCTAACTACGAGCACATTTCCAGATCCTAAAAGAGAGTTGTGAAAGAGAAAGAGAGAAAGAAATTACTAATTGAAAATCTATAGCCGGAAAATTACATTGAAAAATCATAAATCCATGGAACTTATGTGTTAAAAAGAAAAAATCATAATTACAATTGAAAATGAAGCCATACAATTCTACATCTGCTAACTGAAGATGAAGCCCCGCGACAGTGATGCAAGACAATCTTCAAATATGAGACAATCTCTAAAGTGCCGCTTCACCTTCGAGGCAGGGGCCAAGAGATAAAGCAGACCTAATTAAAGCTCTTTGTGATATAACCAATTGAAGATGAAGCCCAATGGTTCTATATCTTCTTATCGTTCTCGTATTGTTGAAATGCAGTGTGAGACCTAATTGAATCTCTTTGTTTGGCGAAGGGTGGTACCGATCGCGGCGATGGTCTTGAGAGAACCAAACTAAACGTCGATCTTCAATGAACTTCACAAAATAGTTTTTGGTAAGTTATGAGAAAGTATTAACATATAGGCACAGTCAACATTTGTACGTGTCTATTGGGTCAAAATATAGCAGAGGTTTTACATTCTTTCAAACTATAAGCTAATATGTCACCGCCTATTGATTTCCTCACAAAGGTTGACTAGAAATCCCTTCAGCCGCATGAATTAGATAACTGCGTCTATATATACATTTTTAGTCATGAAATTTTTTTACCCATGTTAAAAATGTGCTACCATATCCCAGTTTTCTAGTAGTGTTCCCTACAAGAGTACAAGATTAATTGGTCTTCTAAATTCCTCTTAGAAATTGAAAAGTCAAGGTTTATTGCAACTAAATGAAGGATTCAAGAGTACATGAATCTCTCTCTCTCTCTCTCTCTCTCTCTCTCTCATTTATGAAACTAAACTCTTATTTATGAATCCATAATGAGAGATATGATACTGGTCACAAAAAAAAAAATACTTACACAACCTAATTTTTATTTGGGAAACTCGATTAATTCGGAACTTTCCGAAAAATAATAAGGGAAATTAAAATAAATCTTAAAAAAATGTAGTTTGAAAAAAAATCCTACATATAATGTAGTTTTCTCCACATCATCAAGCCACGTCACATTGAAGCTTGAAAAATTGGGCTTTTGGGTTTTGAGTAAAAAAACTAGCAAACCCTAAACATTTTGGTTTCTTCTTAAGAAAAAAATATGGTTTCTTCCCCAACAGTGACAGTGCCAAGCACCGATTTTTGTGGTCAGGTGAGGTTTTCTCTTTTATTTTTCCTCATTACAAGTTCTAGTTTGTTTTGGGAAAGGTTTGGTTGGTGGAGTAGGGAACAACAGGTCGGGTGGGCCCATCATTTTCCAAGGTGAGGGTCTCGAAGCCTATTTTTCAAGCCACAAGGAGAGAGGAAAGAATATAGTACCTGTTACTGTATGATGGGGCCCGTTGGTGTGTGGGTTCACACTATTGGTGCGTTATAGGTTTGGGTTAGGTTTCCATTTGAGGGAGAAGCAAGGTGGGGTGGGCACCTAAGAACGGAGAGCTAGTGGTTCTGCCTCAAGAGGAGGAGGGTTTCCACCAAGGCTGAGTGAGGGGTCGGGTGGGTTGGAGTTTAGGGAGAGGAACAAAAGAAAGGCGGCTGGGCAGGGGGAAGGAAGAATAGAAGAGGTTGGGTTTAGGGGAATAGAACAGGGGGAAGGTGGGTTGGGGTTTGGGGGAAATGAAGAAGAGAAGAAGAATGAGAGGGGTGATGAGTTTCAAACTCATCTATTTTTAATCCATTTTTCTAGCTTATTTTTTTTATATTTAGATTTGTTTTAATGCCAAAGTATGGATTATTCACCAACTTTGTGTTTGTAGGTTTTAATTCAAAAAGGAGAAAATTCCAACAAGAAAGAAAAGAAAATGAGCAATTGCAGCAGTCTATGTCGTGACAGAGTTTTGTGTGTCGCGACAAACGTCCAAGCAAATGGCTAAGAAGAATCAAGACACAATTCTTCATAAACACAAAGTGGACCAATATAGAAGATGAGCTGTGTCGCATAAAGACGTCGCGGTCGCGAATAGAACATGGGAAGAAAGTTACAAGTCACCGAGACAAAAGAAAGATACGTGTTACGGTTAAGGTTTGCCGGGCTGGATGTCAACATTAGAAGAACCTCGCCGCGACATAAAGCTCTCGTCAGCATATTAAAAACGGAAAAGAGCGTGTCTCCTGTCACTTCATTAAAGGTGTCTTATGTCGCGACAAGAAATTAAAGAGCAACACAAGAAGAATACTGCGACAAATTAGTTTATGTTGCGTCATAATGAAAAATAGAAGGCATAATCTATGTCGCGACAAAATCTTCTCATGTTGCGACATTGATTATTGCAACTTGGAAAGCCTATTGAGACATTGTTTGAAGAAGTGATGTCGCGACACTGAAAGACAAGGTTTCTGGTCCTGACAGAGAAAAAAGTCGCGACAAGTAATGCTGACTTAGTGAATTGACCTGGTTGCAACAAAAGAGTTCAATGTTGCGACATGCTTCAAGGCTGAAGAGGGGTTTCGATGTCGCGACATGGATCTTAATGGTCGTGACACAAAATAAAATTAACACAGATAAACAAGGTCGTAATAGACTTTTCCATGTCGTGACAAAGATTCCAACATAAGGAAGAGAAGTCTTGTCGCGACATAACAGAATTGAGTCGCGACACAAAGATGAGCTGAAGGCAAAAAGTCTTGTCATGACATAAACACTTGGTTGGGATAGAAAACAACTACAACACCTGTTGGGCATGGTGCCTTAAAAGCATGTAATTTGTACTGCTTCATGAAAACAATTTTCCATATTTGATTCTTTATACATGTGTTGTATAATTTAGTAAATATTAGAAAATCCCAAGTTTATTAATGTAACTATAATCTTAGTATATAACAGTTATATATGAGATGATCAAGATTATAGATAATAAACTAAACTATTTGTAGTAAATCAAAGTAGGGATCCTTGATCTATAATACTACTATAACGGTCCACTGAACATTAAAAATGCAGTAATCTTGATTTGGATTAATGATGTAGTGACATTAAAATGGAGGTGCTTTATGTAATCTGGACATTAGACAAAGACTGTACATGGATTAAACTCTTAAATAATATACCGCAAACTAAGAAGCAACCTGTCACTAGATGATCATATGCGCATTGATCTAATCCCGAGTAGCCATGGATCGTGTCTATTTGAATAGGCCTTTTGATTCATAGGTTACACTATCCTAAGACAGCCCAATACTTATGTCTTGGAGGCCCATTGAGATAGGTAAGGAACATGTCCCTACGATATGGAATCCAAACCCTTCTTGAGGGAAGCCTGATAATTGTCTCTTAAGTGTTAATTCCGAACTCGAACAAATGTCTAATTCTATAACAGTTTATAAATTAACCGTTCACTAATGAATTAATGGAACTTTAAGGATAAAGATATCACTAGAGGTAAACGTAATTTCACCCAGCTCTAATGAGCGACCAATTTTGGAGGATTGAATTGCATGTAATGATCATATCAATTGACTGCTTGAGTATCACTACATAAATTATTCTGTGATTACAAGAGTTCGGGGCCGCATTTTTATGAATAATATGGAACTAATAAATTAGATTAATTGATTAAAGAGTTTAATTAATTATCAAATTTATTGGAGCTTGGAATTACAGGTCCATAGGTCCCCGGGCCGCCTCTGTAAAACACTGTACATGATTAAATTAACAAAGAAATCCCTTGGAGGGCATAGTTGTAAAAGAAATTGTTTCATAGCAACTATGTAGTACTATTTGATAATTAAATAATAATTACCTAATTAATTAATAGTAATTACTATATGATGAAACTGTCAATTTGGAGAAATTAATCCTATTTATTTTTTGTCACTTAATTTGAATTAATTTTAATCCAATATTTAAATATGTCACTTGATCCAATGGTTGAGATCAATTCAAGGCATATTATAACAGAGCAAGAAACCCAAAGGCAAGAGCGATAAAAATTAGAGAAAAATAAAAGAGAAAGAGTTTCACTTTTTGCTCTCCATCTAACCCTTGATCTCATGTGTTGAGAATATCAAGAGTTCTAAAACAAACCTTTGTTAATTCACACACCTACACGTACTCGTAGTGAAGAGAAACAGCCTTTGGAAAGACGTGGAAAATATGGAGAAAAAGGATCTTGAGTCATTAACCCTACTCCTGCTCGAAAATCTCCTTAATTTAATTGAGGTAATTATTCTTATTGTTTGTTGATTAGTATGTATGTACCTATAGGATCGTAAAAGAATTTCATAATTTTTAAAATTTACTAGACCAAAATCTTTCCTCCTGAAACTTTGTTTTGAACTTTAAAAACCTTCAACACCAATAGACTATATCGCAACATCAAAATGAAGCTGCAACAAGAAATCAAGTTAATTGGAGACAAGACTCGTCAATATATTCTTCCCTGCCCAAAGAATAGGAATGCTGACAATACAAGAAACATTGTTGCAACAAGAACCAACAGAAATACTGTCACGACATAAAAACTGGGTCACGACACAAATTTGAAGAAGCTGCACAAAAACAATGTCACAACATAACTGTTCCAGTAAACACACATGAGAGTGTCGCGACATAGAATGGATGGAACGACAGACCTTTCAAGACAAAGTGTTGAAGAGCCAAAGAAAGATCTATCGCAATAGAGGAAACTTTGGTGTGACATAATAAATATGCTGAAGAAACAAATGTCGCCGCTGACAGATCTACTACATGTCAACAGAGACCTCGCAACAAAGAAATCAAAACTCGCCGCGAACAACACTTTCAAAGTCGCAAATGCAGAATGCAACCTACGCCGTAATTTTTGGGGATTCACAATGTAACCTCGAATTTATACCAAACTTGGGGCCTCTATAAATGAAACATTTGAGGAAAGCTTAGGTGTTTAGTTACGGAAAACGAGAGGTAACACTCCTAACATACCCTAGTCATTTCGACATGTTTAGGGTATTTTGTAGGTATAATTTGAATGTTTCGTAGTTTAAATGCGAAACATAGAAATGTAGAAACCCGGAAATTTTACACGACATAAGGACAAAATTGTAATTTGTCAAAAGAGGGTTAAAAGTCATAAGTTGTTAAGCTTAGAGGTCAAAGTGGAAATAACATAACTTATAGTGGAAATAATAGAATGAGGGAGGACTAAAAGGCAAATAAAACAAAGTTGAATTATAAAAAGGGGAGGGAGACAAAAATAACTCATTTTTTTTGTCTCCAAACAAGCTCATACGGGTTGGGACAAAGGAAGAGGAAGAAGAAGAAGAGGAAGAAAGAGGAGTCAAGCAAAGGTATGGATTCTAGTAAGGGTTTCTATGATTTTTGACTTTGAATATGGAATCATGTGTATTTTGGACTTTGGTAGGGATTTTTATGGGTTCCAAACCTAGGTTTAGTTAGAAATTTGATCATAACCTAGGTTTGAATCGGAATGGAGTTGAAAACCCAGCTTGGTTAATATAAGCATGGAATCTTCTTAATTCTATGCTTGTATAAAGACGGGGTGGACTTTGGTATGGGTTCTGGATTTACCAGTGGTTCGTGGCTGTGAAGTTCTAAACCACCATTACAGCACGAATACGAAAGGGTTTTGATGTGTGTATTGAGTATTGAGTGGATTTGGGTGAAAATATATGGAAAAAGGGAAGAGAAAACACAATTTCTTTGCATTTTCGAGGGGTGGTACCAATACCAAACAGAGTGGTACCCTGCATTCAAGGTGTTCTCATTAACCTGTTGGGACTGGGCCGTATTTTGACCATAACTTGGTCATTTCTTATCCGATTTGAGTGATTCAAGTTGCTGGTTAAACTAGGACTTAAAGGAGAATAAAACATCCGAAAATAGGCACCTTCAAATTCTAACTCTATTTGGCCCAGAAATTCACTCAAAGTGGGGCTATATTCAAGCCAATTTCTGCTTCAGTTTTGATCATAGAGTAGTCCGGGTTGTTTAGGACATAACTCGAGTTTCGGTGCTCCGATTTGGGTGATTCCAGTTGGAGAAGAACCCTTAGCACCTTAGATTCAAAGGAGTACAAAGAACTAGGGTTAGATATGGAGTTAAGACCCCTGAAAATGAGTATTTCAAACTGACTAGTTTGGCATGAAAATGCCATAACTTAAGTTTGGATGATTCAATTGGAATGATTCCAATTTCTAAGTAAAGTAGATTCATAAAGGAGCAAGAATAAATGAATGAAGTGTGAATACATAGGGGTCATACCGTACAAGTATATGAAATGCCATATGGAACAGGCATGAAACATGAACCTGAATATGGAAGGAGTTATGCTCGCGAACACATTAGCGGGCAGAATGCCCTAATTATTCTCGCACGACAAAAATAGATTCTATATGATTATTATCACATATAATTGTAGGAACGCCAAGACCAGGTATTAAATGACATCGGAATATCACGACGCGGCGTGCACGTTTCGATCAATGCTTCAAGACTTACCAAGGCTACAACACTTCGCTAATGCAAGGGCACGCTCGACCAAAGGTTTCTCGCACTCCCGCCATAATGGCACTCGCTATGTGGTCAGCACGCTCCGACCAATGTTTCAGACTCCTTCCAGTGCTACCGCATTTCTCGCACGCAAGGCATTAATTTTAATCAAGGCTTTACTCTACTTTGTGCTATGGCACCTCAAGATCGTATGAGTACCTTCTGCACTTATTTGTGTTGTGTCCTACTCATTTCTACACGTGTCTAGCAATCCAACAATTATATGATAAGACTCGAAGAAATGAATATGGTAAAGATCCGAATGTACCTATGGGTACCTTCAACTGCTCGTAGTACCTACAGTACTTTGGTACGTAAAATCTCCGTAGTACCCACGGTGCTTCACCCAGAATGTAAGTATAAGTTTTGTAATACAAGTATAAGATCCGAAATACAAGAATAAGCTCTGTAACACAAGTATAAGATTCGTAAGACAAGTATATGCCCCGTAATACAAGCATAAGATCTGAAATACAAGAATAATCTCCGTAGTACAAGTATAAGATACAAAGTACAAGTATAAGTTCTGCAGTACCTACGGGTACCTCAGTAAAGGTCTAAGCTCTTTATATAAGTATAAGTTCTGTAATACAAGTATAAGATCTGAAATACAAGAATAAGTTTTGTAATACAAGTATAAGATCCGTAAGACAAGGATATGCTCTCAGAGGCCAAGTATGAGATACGGCGCCAAGTATAAGTCTCTCGTAGTACCACGGTACCTCTCAGATTCGACACTTTCGTAGTACCTACAGGTACCTCTGTACAAGGATAGGTTTTGTAGTACCCATGTGCACCGTATGAGCTCGATAAGGATAAACTCGCAGTACCTACTCTGCATACCTCTCAGAGTGAGAGCAGTTAATAGTACCTACCCGGGTACTTTTAAATAAAAATAAGTTTGATATAAGCACGTGCTGTGTCTTGGGACATTTGAACAAGTAGCACTACGGGTACTTCAGATAAGAATAAGTTCCGCGAATACCGCAGATAATGCTCGTATCATCTCTATAGTACCTACGGGTACCTCCAAACAAGTGTAAACTCCACAGTATAAGTATAAGCCCTATGGAATAAGGATAAGCTTTGTAGTACCTAAGGGTACCCTCAGATAAGCATAAGCTCAGAATCCTACTCGAGATCCGAACAAGCATAAGATAGATAGAAGTATGTGGATGGGCAATTCGTCTAAGTATATGTATAAGCTCAAGATCGCATACCTATGAAATCATATAAGTATGTGTCCTACGGGAGATAAGTATAAGTATGTGTAAGATCCGAGTAAGTATAAGTTTGCTATACGTATAAGTTCAATATCGTATACGAGAGATCTGAACAAGGTTACGAGGATAAGTATGTATGTAAATTTGTTATATGAATTCTTGAAGATTCTGATATCTGTCACTGTTATATGTTTATCATGGATTCACAAAGATAAATGCATGTGTATCGCATAAGTTATAAGATATGTTTCCCCACTAAGCGCAAAGCTTAAAGCACGGGTTTTTAATCCGTAGGTACAGAAAGGTGACACCCGCGATCTCTCCGCATACACCGCCAACACATCTAGTAGTTCATCACGCCTGCTCGCGCCTAAATATGTAATTGAAATGTAAAGTTGTTTTTGTATATGTATAAATAAATGGGACTCAGGATTGTATGTATTGGTAGTTTCAAAAAACAAAAAAACAAGTAAAGAAAGTCCCAAGATAGAGTCTCGGCTACCTCAATGGCTCGATCCGCCTATTCTGCCTGGACGGATCGTGTGACAGAGCATATGGGGGAGTCGAGACCTCTTTTGTATTATATATTTTTCTTTTATTTTCTTATTTTTATTTTCTTTGTAGATTAGAATTAGCATAGGATTTCACTTGTTTACCGGACTCAAAACAAAGGAGTCGCTCGTGTTTCAAGTCGAGCCAAAATTGCTGGAAAGATCACCCGACATCGCTTAAATCTAATGAAGTCTAGATAAAAGCTGAATTCATTTCTTTCAATTGATTACAGTTGCATTGGAAATTTCCTGATCAGTGTTTCAGTGTTCACTATGATTCAGTTTTCGAGAAATACAACTTCCGTTGGGAAAGATTTGATGTTAGTTATGGTATTTCCTGCACAATTAGAAGGAGATTTATTGGATTGAGAATTTTGAATTTATTTGAATGATGTTGTTCATGAAGTGAATTGTTCCCAACATTAGTAAATTATACCCAATTAAGGACTTTTGTCTGGCTCTAATTTCCAGGAAGCCCTCCGAGTGACACAGAGTTAGAGATTCCTGAGAGCATGGATGCATTACTTAAGGGTATGCTACACTATTATTGAAGAACTAATGAACCCTAAAAGATTACTTAGATAAATCATCAATTTACTCATGGTTTGAGAATTAGTTGAGTGATCTATCAATTTAATCAATTAGATATTTCTCCTTGGTCTTGAAGAATGATCTTGATCCTGTGTTAGCTTAGATCTAATCAAGGAAATAAGGAACTCTTTAAGATCTCAAGGATGAGACATCATTCGTCTTGTAGAAATTTGGCAATGGCCCTGTCTTGGGAAGTAAGAAATATGCAGTCATAAGAAATGGGTATGAAGTATTAGAAAAGAAAAATACCCAAATCTTATAGAGAAAATCTGATTACAAGTAATTGGTTAGACACATGTTTCAGAAATGAACATGAATCTCTAATCAGTTAAATGTATGGTTATGAGAAATCCAACCATACTACCTGCCTCTTCGACAAATTCGCATTCCAATTCATGATAGAATAGAATTAGATTATGTCATAGAATTGATAATTTCACAAAGAGCTGAAAACTCAAAGGTCTACTTAGCAATAATCCTGGTTCAAATTCATTTTTAGGTCTAGGATTTAAATTTTTCTTTTATTATAGATGTATAAATTTAGATAGTGAAATTCTTAGTTAGGTTACTAAAAACTTTATGACATGGAAGTTCAAATAGTGTAGAACTTGAGTAGTTGGGGTAGTTGAACTTTGAATTCTCTTCAATCTTTGTGGGAACAATATCCGGACTTATAGGTCCACTTTTATTACTTGTACGACCTGTGCACTTGCAGTATTATGACCAAACTATTTTTTTAATAAAATCATTGACAAAGTCATTTTTATTATGAGCATACAAGTTCTATTTTGGTCAACAAGTTTTTGGTACCTTTACTAGGGATTAGGTAATAGTCATTTGGTAATAGTAGCAGAAATTTGTATATATAATTTGGTCTCAATAAGGGGAGAGAAGAAGAACAGGGGTGGGGGGAGAAAGTGGGTGTATCCTTTAAGCTAGGTGAAGCTTAATTTTGTAGGACTGATCAATGTTTTAAAACTGGACCCACTAAATCGATCTGATCGTTTAATTCGGTAGGTTTCCTGGGGCCGCTGACTCGGGTCGACCGCCAATTGAATTCCAAGAAGAACCTCTTAAAACCAATGGTTGAACCAACATTCCATTCGCCTAATAAAATTTTAAAAAAAAACTACATTCAAAGCTCAATGCAACCCAAACAATTAAGTGTGCACCACACTTACGTACCTCCCCACTTTAAGCGCTTACTAATTTCGCTTAAACAAAGATATAGCGTTAGTAAATGTCCCTCCCTTTCTGATGTGGGACAAGGGAGGGAGTTTAACTTAAGGTCCTTAAGTGGCAAGAGATGATAGGGTGTAAATTTAAAAATTTTACATCCAAAAAGAATCGAACCTAAGCCCTTTGCCTTCTAATAGGTTCTTAAGTAGGTAGATTAACAACATAATATACATTTCTGAAAATATAATACATTCTAACATAAATATAAATATAATTAAAAACATAATATATTATAATGTCGATTTTTTTTCATTTTCAAAAAATTTTTACATTTACATGTGTTTTCACAACTATATAAAAATAAGTAAATAAAATTATAAATATTAAATTATATATTTTAAAATTATTTCAATTTAAAAAAAATATAAATTATATATTTATGACATGCACCATCAGTCAGATCTCTTTTCCATTCACAAAATCTCTTTATTTTCTTTATCATTGAATCCCCATTCAAGAGTCATGTTAGGATTGTGCATATTCTTTGGTTATTAGTGTGGAGGCTTATAATACATTATTCATTGTAGTTTTGTATTTTGTTTAACATCATTGATAAAGGAGAATCAATCCTCAGTTGTGTGATTGAAATTTACTATTTTGGTTCATTATAAGTTATATCATAATTTTTTATAGTTGATGTGAACAAGGTATATTACATGCGATGGAAATTTTTGTTGGTCAAGTGACAATTAATTTGTTAAATCTTATATTTCTTGAAATTGATTATTTATTGGTACATGAATGGATGGTTTGATTACAATTGTTTGTTACAAGAATGGTGAAATCATTGATGGTCCATATGGTGTGGGTTATAATTCTCCTCCAGAGAGAGGTGTTTTGGTCAATAATATGATAACATATGATGAGTTAGAAGACAAGTTGTGTCAGTTATGTTGATCGATTGTGCTCACACCAAGTTATCTATGGTTTTTTTATATCCAATATTGTTGTCGATCGGAAATGGGAACATTAACTACGCACAATTACCAATTAAATATGATGATGATGTAAAATTAATGTTTCATGCTATAACACAAATCCCACCATCAAATACCATTGAAATGTACTTACAGACATGTCCAATGGATCACTCATGTGGACCAAGTCCACCATTTAATGAAGAGAATTCTACTAGTGATATGGAGATACTAGCTCCTAGTGATGTCATGAGAGGAAATATTGAGATGGACATTGATGAAGGTGAGGGAACTGGACACAAAGGATCAATCAATTATTATAGCCTCTGAGAACTATGTTTGACAGATCGACCCGATACCTCCCAGATTTCTGTGAACTTACTTCAGTGAAGTTCCACTATACAGTCCCTAGGGAAGATACGATGGAACTCCACTTTAAGGAGGGAAGTAAACACATGCGTTAACTTAATATCCCATGTATATATAAAGGATCCACAACATATATAAATACAGGTTCGATACGGATCATCAGAGCATTCTAAGAGTATTGTGAATTTAGGGGTACAAGTAGAAATGAATAAGTCCAATACAACAAACACAAAATAGATAAATGCGATAGAGTTACCGCATGGGGCCAGGGCGGGAGAGCGACGTCAAATCTGGCGCGAATAGGCCCTACGAACTGTCTGGACCTAGGGAACAAATTTAAAACAATAATGTGAGATAATAAATCTCAGTGAGTGGCATAACTTATAAGGAAAATAACATTTTTATATTTTCAATGGTTCTCCTCTCAAAACCTTCCGTTCACTCTTTGTAAAGTTCCCCGTTTAGAAACATTTCACAAAACCCAACTTTTACCCCAAGTCCAACATATGCAAATCATGCTCCACAAATAGGCCGACACAATGTTAAGAAAACCATAATCTGCACTGTACACAACATAAAGCCAAGCACAAAACATGTATAGCCATCAAGTAATAAAATAACTTTGAAATGCACCAAAATCATGAGTATTAAAATAGTTATACCATATTTAGAAACAACAATGCCCATACCATGCTACCTATCATAAACCGTCTGGCAGTTTACCACTTTAATACCATGACAACTAATGAACCCGTGGGTTACACCTTGGCCATCACGTGGCAACTAACAAACCTCCAGGTAGACCCGACCATCAATGCGGGCAACCAACAAACCTCCGCAGATCTCGCCATCACGTGGCAACTAACAAACCTCCGCGCAGACCCGCCATCACGCGGCGACTAACAAAACCTCCGCAAGCCCGCCATCACGTGGCACCTAATAACCGGGCAACTCCGCCATCATGGCGCTCCGACAACCCCAAACCTGGTCATCGACGCACCAACGAAACTTCCGGTCCCGCCATCACGCATTCCACAACCTTCCGGCGAACGCCCATCACGTGGTCTCGATTAGTCCCGCAACCCACATCATTGTAACACAGTAATCATTCTCTTCAGATACCTTCCACACAACGAGCGAGTTTCATCACAAAATCTCAAGATCCATTTTTAAAACGGCTATTATTTTCAACGATACACAAATCTCATCCGCACCAATATCCACGCATCACCATCTCATTCATAATTACAAAGAAAACGGGGCAGTTAAAAACAGTTGACAAAATTTCATACATGAGAATGATAATCGAGCTGATGGCAAGAGAAACCCAAAACCATGCCGAACAACCAACCGATCGATCAAACAAGATATGGCGACAACCGGCATGATATATCAATAGCACGATCTCAACATTGAAAACGCAAACCAATTCGGCGGTTATTTACGACGTCGGTCGTCCTTCCCGCAAGATCGTTTCCCCGCCGCGGATCGCTCGATTATAACAAATAATTTCATTTAGGCTCAACACCTAAACTACATCGGATATCCCTAAGGCCTTAGAATAACTTTTTTAGAAACCATGAGACCATCCAAATTGAACTCCTCGACAGCCCACTACACAAGCAGGCCCTATAAGCCCGATACCTAAAATTGAGGCTTTTCACCCGGGAGCTAATTTCTCGAAATTGAACCGTCCAATAATTCCTAAAAACATCCAATTTCACTAATACAACTTCAATTTTTCCAAATTTGACCAATTAGTACTCTATTTCAGTCCCGACATCTCGGTAATTACCCGAAACAACCTAAAAATGGAAAACTAACCAAACGACGTCCAAAATTTACAAACCACATATAAATGGAAAGCCCAAGAGACCAGAACTCATCAAGCATTCATTACTGGTGATTAAGGCTCAAAGTGCAATTTCAACCCTATTCAAGATAAGTTTTGTGGGTGCTTTTGCGCACTAATCATACTACCAAGCCAATTGATGTGTGCAGTCCACTTGGTTCCACTAATGCCATTTCGAGATTGTTTTGGTTAGTTTTGGTGCTCTTTGAGGACTTCAACAAAGAAGCTTGGCCAGACGTGTCAATGCAGATTTCGATGATTTCACCGAGCCGAAGATGAAATATAAAGATCAAATGAAGAAATGAAGACAAAGTGATGAACAAAGAATGCAAAGTAGAGATGCAAATAAGGTAAAAGCAATTCCAGAAATTTGATATGATTGCGAAGTTTCATCGATTAAAAAAAAAATAACTGGGCTAAATCGCATCCCAGCGAAATCGGGAAATTTCGCTAGGCTAGAGAAATTTCGCTGCCAATAAAATCATCGGCGGTTCAGCGAAATTCAACCAATTTCGCTTATCTCATAATACAGCAGAAAGCCAATGGAATTCGCTAGCCAGCTTAAATTACTCGCTGATAGCTTAAATTTTCCAATCTCCTCGCTTGTCTCAGACCTCGCTAGGGCTAGCGAAATTTCGGCTAGTCTAGCGAAATTTCTCGCTATGCTAGCAATTCCTCCTCCATAGCGAAAAATGGTCGCTCCGTGATTTTGTGTAATTAATGCCAAACGACCGTTGCTTGGTGTATTACCAATTGTCCCTTTTGTAAGCCAACATGTTAGGTATTTGTATTTTCACACTTTTTGCGGACTATATAAACCCCATACCTTGTAACCCTAAAGTAATTTTTGCACAGTTTTCATTTTATAAAATTCCTCATAGCCTTTCATATTTAGTGGTTTCATTTGCCTCTCTCTCCTATTTCTTTTCATTTTCTAGGTCGCTAAACACCCCTCGAGATGACAACTCAAGGGATGCTTAGCTAAGCCCTCATAGCTTTGAAGCAGAGGGTGGCTAGCTTGGTTTAGGGGCTACCGTGTGTCATTCTCATGTCAGAATGTTCCATGTACCGCATTTATGGTCTCCCAACTTTCCAAACTAGTGGTTTAATGCCATTTAATGTCCTACCCGTCAATACTATTATGTTTTTGTGGTTCGCATTCTTAATGCTAGATGCACGATATCCTTGTATGTCACGACGAGCCACTGGGTGAGGAGGTTGAATGCTAGAGTTTTAAACCCGAATGGGACTTGACGATAATACTGGTGTTGACCCAAATAGAGTGGTTCTAGGTTAGGGTTTTATAGTTAAACAAAGATCCGGTTTGGCTTTGACTATGTGCCGCTCTGTCCTAATGCGAGGAAATAACCCGAGGACACCTTAATACCTCTATGTTATCGTTAGTGGACCCAAGCCTTCAAAGTTACCATTTCACACCACTTTAAGCCATTGCAAATAATAAAGTAATCAACAAACCCAATCGTTTTAAACAAATCCACAAATCTAAACGAAAGCCCCACCATTTTCCAAACACTGTTGCAAATCATTCGTGGGATGAAAACCCATCCCCGTGTTCGACCTTAGACCGCTATACTGCAGTAGCTTGACTACGGCAGTAGGAGGAACATAGGAAACAATTTTTGTTGATTCCGCTCACCCTACCGTGGCACGAATCACTTGGTTCAACAGTCGCTGTGGTGGCCGGAAAACTCGATCCAATAGTCTACCAACTTCGTTACCGTAACTTCAAAACTAAGTGAGGAATCGCAAAGGACCACCTTAAATGAGTCTCGTGGGGTCCAAAATGATGGAAAGGAGCTGCGGTGGCCCGAGGTATGGAAATGGCCGAAAAACGACCCTTCCGCTGGTTCACGGCACGGCCGCCGGCTCCGCCCGATCCCACGCTGGTCCGACCACGGTCACCTCGAAATCCCACCCACGGGATCGCCCTCGGATGTGGCGACCTTCTAGGTCAGGCGCGTATCGCCTGCGGTGCCTTGTCCGTCCACCTCACGGCCGCAAATGAACAAAAAGCCCAACTTGGTTCTCGGTTTGGAGAGCTTTTTTTTCCTAGGGTTTTTCAAGCCAAAAGACTTCGGGGGCTGTGGCTCATTCAGCATCCCAAACTATGTTTACAGTGGTCTAGGTCGTCGGCAAAAACCCGCATTAACTTGACACCGATAAAGTGTTACCAAGTGAACTTCTAATAGCCATAACTTTTATCCGTAAGTCGATTGTGACGTTTCCCGCCTGGCTTCATGAACTCGTATCGACGAGGCCTACGAAATGGTGCCTTAGTTAGCCTAAAACTATTCCTCCTTGAAAAAGTCAAACTTGGTCAACTTGGTCAAACTTGGTCAAACTGGTCAAACTTGGTCAAACTTGGTCAAATGTGTTAAAAACTCGTATTATTTGGTACGGGTCGTTACAATGTTGATATCTTACATACAAATGAAGATGATGGTGTGGAACTTTATGATGAGGAGGAGATTAATGAATAGATTTATGTTGATGAACCCGATGATGAACCTCCAATAAATAAGACTTCTTTAGATGGTAATCAACATTTTATGCCATCTTTGATGTTTAAACAGTTGAATTGGGATGCAATAAATAACATACCTTCTGAGCCTATCACAGCACGAACCGAGTTATGGAATGGATCTTGTGAGTTGTTTAAAGGATTGAGATTTGAGAGTAAAGACGATTTGCAATATGTCAGAAATTGTAATTTAATATTCATAATCAACATTTGGTTGTTTAGAATCACAACCACATGTAAGGGCAGTGTGGTGTAAGAAATGGAATGAAGGGATGTAATTGAGGCTTCGTGTACGTCGGCCGTAAAAGCCATGGATTGTGCCTGAGATAACCAAGTATGTTAGTCCACACTTGTAAGCTTATCCCAAATTATCATAGGATCACTCTCAATTAGGCTCTGGAATTCATTGTAAGAGTAGATGCACAACGTGATTCAAAGGGACCATACTCTATCACTACATTGCATAAAATGGTGAAAGATAAATTTAGCTATGATGTCCATTATAAGAAAATTTGGGAAGCTAAAAGAAAGGTGATGATTAAAGCATCTAGTGATTGGGATGAGTCGTACCAAGCATTGCCTAAATGGATGAATATCCTTAAGCTAACTAACTTAGAACAAAAGTTGTTTGAAATATCAATACCTTTAGTAGGGATTTTTGAATGACGCTTTTGCGGTAGTTTTGATCAGCCATGTAAGCCAAGGGTTTACACTGCGCATCAATTATACAAATTGATGAGACTCACTTATATGGAAAATACAAGGGGAAGCTTTTAATTGCTACTTCAATTGAAGCAAATGGTCATATATTCCCCCTTGCATTTGCAATTGTTGAGAAGGAGTCACAGGATAGTTGGTATTGGTTTCTTATTGCATTACTCAAAGAGAAGGGATATGCTTAATTTCATATCATCATGCTTGAATAAATGATGCTTTTAGAAATCCATCCGTGGACGGAGGCTCCCTGCGCACAACATCGCTATTATCTTAGACACATGGTGAGTAATTTTAATGACAAATTTAGAAATAAGATTCTAAAAGACATGACATACAGGGCTAGGGTAACATCAAACATGGAAATATGAGCGCCGTACGGAAAGAGCTAAAGTAATCGAATGCAAATAGTGTGACCTCGGTTTTCAAAGTTAGATACTAAAAATGGCCTACATGATCAAGGTTATCGATATGGGTGGATGACTATGAATATTGCTGAACATATTAAATGGGAGTTCTAAAAGGGCAATTTAACGCCACCTATCATCGCACTGTTCAATTAGCTTTCTATCGATGTGTATCATACTTTGACACACGTAGAGGTGAGATACATGCTAGAATGACATGTGGAGATATGTATACTAAATATGCAGTTAATAAATTCACAAGAGTTGAAGCTAAGGCTAGTAGACATACTATGTCTATCATCTCTCGAAATAATCAAATGTTCAAAGCAATTACATATCTAAATGTATTTCACATGGATAATGGACATAACAAACAAGTTGTTAAGTTGAATGAAGATACATGTAGTTGTAATAAGTGGCAATCATTTGGCATCCCATGCTCACATGTGCTAGCAATTTACGCTCATATGAGAATTGACATTTGGCAATTTATGGATAAATACTATATGATGGACACATATGCTAAGAGTTGCGCAATTGAAATTTCAACTTATTCCATATGAAGTGATGACACAACCTTACTTTCCTATTCTCCATCCTTACTCAAATGACAGGATGCGCCCAAGACTATCAAGGATAAGGAATGAAATGGATTTGAAAGAACCAAGTGTCACGCCTCTTTTACCATCTAACTTGTGACGCCCCCAACACGGGGTGCTCTGATACCACTAACTTGTCATGCCTCTTTTACCATTTAACTTGTGACGCCAACACGAGGTGCTCTGATACCACTTACTTGTAATTATCTTTTACTTTTTACCATATCATTAACTTGTTCATTCATATACTGTTAAACATTTAACTTGAAATATATTCTATAGCAGCGGATTACAAAATATATTCAAAACTCCATAAATGGGAGTAAAATACAAATTATTGCTTACAAAAAGAAAAACATATACAAAAATCGACCAAAGGTCTCTTTAGCCAAGCACCTAGTAAAGTGTGTCAGCCTCTGGTCGATGGATTGGTTCAGCTTCTAGTTCCCGCTTTCTCTGCACCTACACGCATGAAACATCCATGCTGTTTATAGTTTAGCTGAAATAATACATGTGGACGAATTCTAATAAGTGGTCATCAGCCACCCTTAGACAATCGCATATAACTTTGCACATTCATTTACATATACACATGCTTATTAATGTTTTGAACATATCATATATAGATATGCTTCTACATATATCATACTTATTCGTCTTATCATGTTTCATTCCATATCATCTTTCATTTACATTTTTACTTCTTATACTTATCACCGTATACGTATCATCACATAACAATGTTATGTTTCTCATATCATGTCATGTCA
The DNA here is from genome assembly GCA_016808115.1 of Tetrastigma voinierianum. Classification (NCBI taxonomy): domain Eukaryota; kingdom Viridiplantae; phylum Streptophyta; class Magnoliopsida; order Vitales; family Vitaceae; genus Tetrastigma; species Tetrastigma voinierianum. The sequence continues at coordinate 163,013 of JAEQBH010003281.1, forward strand.
CTTGCATATTCTTGTCATTTATCTTATGTTTCATGCCTAAAAATACCTTAGAAATGGATACGTGAACTATAAGGACCCGAAGGTGCTATAATCATTGTACGAAACAATGAACTATAAGGACCCGAAGGTGCTGTTATCATTGTACGAGACAATGACCATCTATAAGGGCCCGAAGGCGCCGCACATTGCATGAGACAATGACCATCTATACCGCAGGGCGCTATTATCATCAGACAAGACAAGGACCATCTATGCGCGCCCGAAGGCAATCAGAATGACCCAAACTGGGCCAACCGATCGGCAATGCCAGCTCTTTTCTCCTTAATAGCATGTCCATCTATCCTCTACCAGGTTCTGCTGCATAATCAAGCTTTTTTATTTCATTTACAATATATATCTCATATCTCCAATAACTATCGTTATCCTAATCATGCGATATTTTCTTATCATTTCTGCATGCATCTTTATTCTTGTATTATTTAGACATTTATACGTTTTTCTATATGCCTTCATTACACATTTATCTTTTCATAAATAACACTACATTTAAACACATTAGCAAATGAGGGCAAGAAATAATGTTTGTTCAACTACCTGACAATTCGAGGCGAAGCTTAATACAATATTTTTCATATAATTTTTATACTTGTACGAACCCTTTCATTCACTTATTAGGATCTTCATTAGTCCAATGAAAGATTGTTAGAATTAAATGTACTCCAGAGGAACCAAACAAAGATCTAGTAGGTACGCCAGCGGCAGCACTCTACGCCTAGCCGAGGAGGTTCTCAAGGCGGAGCATTGTCACGCCCAGTGGGACCCGAAAAATTAAAAACTCAAGCCCTCGGCACCGCCTAGGCGTAGTGACCTCCGCCTAGGAGGAGCTCCACGCCTAGGCGTGCACTCTTACGCCTAGGTGTAGGGGTGTCAGGCTAAATGCAGAAATGGCTAGATTGTGCCATTTTCACCCGAAATTTCCTTCCAAACCAAAACCAACTCATCCCAAAACTCAAAATAAACCATAAAAATCATCTTATACCAACTAACAACACTTCTAAACATCAATTCCATACCATTCCATACACTTTTTCCATACTAGTATTCCATACATAATCCAAACATATTTAGATTCCATACCTTTGCTTTTCCTTCTCTTTTTCTTCTTCCTTCTTCCTTCTTCTTCTTCTCTTCTTCTTTCTTTTCTCTTCTCTTCTCTTCTCTCTCAACCGGTTTGCCCTATCCCAAAGCCAAAATGAGATATTTTACTAAGGCCATGTTTGGCCTTGTCTTTTATTTTGCTTTAATTTCTCCTTTTCATTTAAGTCCTTCATTTTCACTTTAATTACAATTCAACTTATCCCTACTTCCACTTTAGCATATAATCTTATTATGTTATGACCCTTGGGTCCTCAATGTCAAATTATCAATTTATCCTTTGCTTTTCTATTAATTCTGGGTTTTTATCCTTTTTCACTTTTTGCATTTAAATTCAAAAACACCACTTTACTTATTTTATACCAAAACATGTTATAAAACTGTCAGGGTATAATTTGGGGTATTACACCAAGTGTTAAGATTCGATGCGGCTTATGTAAAACAGAGGGGCACAATCACCATAATTGTCCCCAAAAGGATGAGGGCAACTCCTCCAATCCCCTTCTTCTCAAGGAAATACATGAAATTTATTCATTTTCTTAATTATATATTTACTTAAATGCATTTAATTTTTCCATATTGGAAATATGATTAATATTAATTCTTACTTACTCTATACAAGTCTTACTGAACGATAAAGCCAGGACCCTTGGATCCTTTAACGTACACATAGGTCTTCTTGCTTAGGAAGCTGTGCCGTGACCAAGGGAGCTTCATTTCGACACACCGTGGAGGCAAGCCATCTGAGTAGTGCTCTGACACCGTATCATCCATCAAGACAAACAGTGTGCTTCTATGGTGTTGCAATATTTAGATTCATTTCCCTAGACCAGCACCTTTAGCCTTTGTTGAGAGATGGCGACTAGAAACTCATACATTCCACTTACCTCAGGGGGAGTGCACAATCACACTCCAAGACATTACCATTCTTCTTGGATTGCCGATTGATGGAGTAGCAAAGTATCGGGCAAAGACATCTTCACATTGGAAAGATGTATGTCATTCTTGTTGGGACTCATTCTAGGATACATATTTAGATGATGCTTCGCTCTTACTCATGTGCTGAATTTATTCCTGCGTAGGAACTCGATGTCATCACATTATAATATCGTGGGAGTCCACAAGTCATTTCCATGTGGAGTGGTTCCAGATGATCCTTAGGGATTACTATCCAATGGAATGTATGAATAAAGTAAAAATCCGGGGTTTGATTGATTGATTTATCTGATTGACTTAAACTATTTTAAAACCGAGAAGGGCGAATGATAGGATCCTAGGGTTTCTACTCTTCTCCAACTAGGTAACACTCACCTCTCACTTACATTCTCATCTAGGTTTACTGGATGAATGGTCTGATGGGGATATAACTTTAAAAGCTGTTATAAGACAAAGAATAAATGAAAGATATCAAACTCTTGCTCAGACGATTTGATTGGACTCTTAGTTTGCATTTGAGATCAAGCACAACGTGTACTAAGAATCTCTCGTTCACATGTTGTCAAGAAGATGTCAATCTAAAGGTTTATAAGAATTTTAGCAAGTGTTTAATATCATACAAATCCCATTGAAGCACAAGAGAGGGACTGAGTGTTGTTACCTTGAAGGGGATGAGTTTCCACCGTTAGAACCCTATCATGGAGGTTTAGAACTCCATTAAAACTAAGAATTGATTCATAATTGCTGGAACACTAATAGTAAATGTGAATTGAGAAATAACACTTCAATTGCAAGGTTGAGATATAAAAAACGCAAAGTCCCTCAACGGATACCAAGTTATAAAACCAACTGAAAGATTACAAATGTTCAAAAACTAGGAATCAGAAGAAACTGGCTACTCTACTCTAGAAACCCTAGAAAATATGAGAAAAACTCCAAAAGTGAGAGACAAACCCTAGAACATCCGAACTCCCTCCATTCTTCCCTAAAGTGGGCTTAAATGCAATCCACATTAGTGATCTCAAAGTGGGAATCAAAAGACGAGTGTGCCCTTGCACCAAGATCAAAATTCCTCTTAAATCCCACAAGGATCGCATGTTGGTACCGGTACCAGTTAGTGTGGTACAGGTACCAAAACCCCACTGGTTCTTCAACAACACTTGGGTATCGGTACCACTTTGATTTGGTACCGGTACCACAGCTCTATTGTATCTCACTACATGTGGGTACCGGTACCAGTTGAATTGGTACCGGTACCAATGTCTCCACAGTTGCCCCACTTCACTTTAGAACTGCCCATGGCCTCCCGACAACGCCTGGAATTGACGGCGATGATCTATAGTTGTCCTTTAGAACCAAATCGCTACGCAAATGTGCACGGGACATTGAATAACTTGCACACGCATAAAAACGGTAGAAAAGGTCAAAAGCACCTATTCTACACAAAATGAAAGCAAAACATGAGCTAAGGGGCTGAAAACCCTATGCAAATGACACACTTTTATGTATCCAACACACCCCCCAACCTACATCTTGCTAGTCCCTAGCAAGATTTGAACCAGTAACGCCTACCAACTATGAGGCTCAACAAAGTTCACTAAAGAGCAGTCAAGCATTGCAAGATTCCCAAATAGAGCAAACATGAACATAGTACTATAATTGAACAGAATATGCAACCACTTGAACTTAAATGAGCACCAACAGTCCCAAGTATAGTGGAAAAAATAGCAAACTTTTACGAAACAGAGATTTTCATATAAGGGATCACGAGTACTGAAATAGGAATGCCATGAAATCACCAACCTGAATGAACTTCATTACAACTATAAGCATTTCACCACAACCAAGCAATCTAACACGCATAGAATTCAATGAGGAACACCCTACATAAATAAAATCAAAAAGGTCTTTTAAGTTTGTAATGACCACGGGTTACACAAATAGGGTGTACAGAAACAAAATGGGTATTGGCATGACATGGCTGAGGTCTCTACCCAATTGCCAACACCACCCTATTCTAACCCAAGATACCACTACTCTTCGTCCACCTCCTCTCCATCCGAGGAAAATGCATCTTCATCTACACAGTCATCTAACTCATCGTAACTCTCCCAAATCGTGAAAGGGGGTGGGGTTCATTCCACAACAACGGGCTCCTCGTAGAACGACTCTCAATCTTGGAGGAGCCTCGTGGTTCCAACTCGCTTGCTTCCTAGATGGTATTTAAACCATCCATTTATTCTACGCTCCATCCTCTTTAAAGGATATGTACTCATTGGACCAGGAACCGACGATGATGATGGCCTAGAAATACCGGTTGAGGATGTGTCGACCGAGTCTGCGGAAGTGCCTCAGCTGGGCTATGTTTCGCTTACATGGGCCTTAAGTCTAGGAAGAATTCCTTTTTCTCTACTAGAACCCCTTATCCCGGCAGCTTCCACCAAGTTTGTAACTAAGGTCGAGAAGGGGATGTGCTTGTTCTTAGTTGGGGATCTCAAAAAATCCTTCATTATACACCATATTACCAGAGCGTAATCAATAACTTTCCCATTCATTACCTCATACGTAGTCCAATTTCTTCCTGCTCGGTGATTTCTCCCCTCTTTGGCTCGATCATATTGTGAATGACCTTATTTATCAATGCATATTCGTGGCTTTAATTTCCCCGAGTAAACTCTTCTTGCGCATAAACCCCATGGGTACCAGGTCGGTGCACGGTAAGCTCATAACGACCGCATCAAACCCTCGTAATATCCCCCGAGCCGGTAAGGCCCGTCATATGTGGTAGGGTGAGCATAATGCAAATGATTCAGCGACATTGAGTCGTATAAACGGCCAGTTGCTTCCCCGAGATTGTAGTCTCCAAAAGGGAATCCACATTCGCATTCTCCTCGTTGAGTAAAATTCCCCGACAATGGACTAGAATAGCCTTTACTTCTCACCAATGCATTGAAAATTCGATCTCGAATAACTACATGAATAGGATGAGTAAAAGAATGTTTCAATTTTCATCTCCCGCCACGTTGGAAACCTCGCCTTTCAAATTGATTGGACCCACTTTTCTCACTCTTGATTCCGAGGATTCAAAGAAATAGCCCAACTTCATCTTCTCGCTCTCACTTTCTTCCTCGTTTTCCGATGAATGGCCTTTTCTCTTTCCCTTACCCTTTTTCCAAGTTTGCGACGTATCGACCTTTCTTTTCTTAACAGCTCGCTCCATAGAAGAGTTGGTGGCCTTTCCTTTCCCTGTGTTCTTTGATCTCGCCATAGATATGGCCAAGATAGAGAATATTGCAAGAATGGCCCATACACACTGGCGGTACCTCCCACCAACCCTCTCCGCATATTGACCTCACCCTTCCCAAACTGGTCTCAAAACTTTCCTCCCCATACCATTAGCAGACGCCCTAACCAACCAAGAGCATAAAACCACAACCCAAAGCCAACCAAAACAATCCATACCAGCCATAGTGCAAAACCAACCAGGTTGCTCTAACTTAAGGAAGAGAATCACTTACCCACACGGTTCCAACACTTTCAAGCTCCTCATGCAAAGAACTATTGACGCCCGGGATTAGATTGATGGTGAAACTTGAGGAAACCGTTTGGCTTAGGGTTTGATTTGGTGAGAAAGCAGGTTGTGGTTCGTGTTTTTCTTATATGTTAGTTGCAAGATGAAAGGGTTTAAAAATGAGGAAGAGGGCTTTCAAATGGCCCATTACAAGACGGCGGTAATGTACCGCTTAGTGTGTACCGGGTACTGAAAATGTTATCGCCACTTTTTCCATTATGTCGCACCAATTAGGTATCGGTACCAATATGGTACCGCATCAATTTCCAAATTTTGTTTCCTAGATCAATTAGAGTGGTATTGGTACCACAAAATTCCAAAATTCAATACTTTTTGGATTTCAATGTGCACTCACTTCTTGCATTGCTTCAAATCCCCCCCAAACTAACTTGTGCTTGCTCAATTGTATACTAAACTCCCTCAGCACGTTCACACTTACTTTGAAACCATCCTTACTCAAAGTGATCAAGAATCCTACAGTTTGAACAAAACTAGCAACTCAAGGCTCAACAAGGGTTCAAAAGATGACTCAGCATGATTTAGAAGTTTAAAAGAGAAAATATGGCCTAAAATCATCTTCAACTCGTATATGGATGTGCCTTCAAGGAATAAGATGCATTTAGGACATGGGAATGAAAAAATGCACAAGTTGAAGCAATAATCAAGCACAAATGAGCTTGGGAAAAGAAATCGATGACTTGTGTAAATTATGAACGAGAATGATACAAGTCAAGATTGACTCTAGAGAATAGAAAAGAATTGGGTGAATATGGTCCAAAATATGAAAAAAAGTTTTGTGCATGCTTGTTATTGTGTATGTGCAGTGAAACTATATAGAGTGCATACATAAGGTCATGTGGCTACATACATCAAGGGTCAAGTACCATTCTCAAGAAAGCCAAAATTTGAAAAAAAATTGCATGCTCTTAACCCCCTAAGAACATTGAATTAAACCAAATAGTATGCAAATAAATGGCTCTAAACACTAGTGTATGCCCACCCCCACCATGGAAATAAGCATTGCCCTCGATGCATTGAAAGATACACACCATCGACTATAAGGAAGGGAATAAAACATTGGTTTCCATTGGGAGAAAAGAGGGAATGTGACAAAAGGGTCAGACTCTCCTTTATGAAAAACACAAAAACAGAACAAAATGAATACAAAGTAAATAAATGCATGAAAAAGAAAAGAAAAGCTATATACAAAGGGTAAGACAGAGATTACACTGAAGGAACATCCCGGTATAGTGGATCTACCAGTTCCTCGCTACTCTCTTGGTGGTCGAAGTTCTATAGAAATGGCTTTAAGCGTTGACCATTGACTTTAAAGAGTTTCCCATTTTTCGGATTCTCAATCTCCACTGCGCCATATGGGTGAACTACCTTGACGATGAAAGGCTCTGGTCCATCTAGAATGGAGTTTACCTGGAAAGATGTGCAATCGAGAGCTGTACAACGGTACCTTTTGGTGAGGTTCGGCTGCCTCTCACAATGTTCTTTTCATGGAAGAGCCTGGATCCTTTGCTTTGTAAATTCTCGAAGCTCGGCTACCGATTCACGCTCAATTCATCAAGTCGCTCATCCGTAGCATCCGTCGCTTACCCGCCTTAGCCAAATCAAAATTAAGAGTTTTAATGGCCCAATATGCTCTGTGCTCCATTTCCACTGGGTGACATGCCTTGCCATAGACTAACCTATAGGGGGACATACCAAGAATAGTTTTAAAAGTGGTACGATAGGCCCAAAGAGCATCTGGTAGTCGAAGCAACCAATCCTTGCGATTAGGGGTAACCGTCTTTTCCAAAATGTGTTTGATCTCCCTATTGGCTAGTTCGGCTTGACCATTGGTCTATGGGTGGTAAGTCGTGGAAACTTTGTTTATGACTTCATACTTTTTTAATAGATTTTTAAATGGTCGATTACAAAAATGGAGCCCACTATCATTAATGATTGCACGAGGCATTCCAAAGCGAGAAAAAATATGTTCTTTCAAGAATTTCAAAACAACCTTGTGGTCATTAGTTCTCGTTGGAATGTCCTCCACCCACTTAGAAACATAATCAACTGCCAATAAAATGTAAAGGTACCCACATGAAGGGGGGAAAGGACCCATGAAGTCTAAACCCCAGTAATCGAAAATCTCAATAATTAAAATAGGTAAGAGGCATCATGATCCTTTTCGTGATCCCTCCTAGTTGTTAAAGTAACTAGCACGTTTTTCAAAAGTCAAAAGTACAGCCTTTAAAAAGAGCTGGGCCAATAAAAACTAGCTTGTAGATTTTTTTCACCGCTTTTTCTGCTGCAGAAATGCCCCCTATAAGCTTCGGGAACGGCATGTAAGGTGAGTACCCCAATTTGATCACATCACACATCTTCTCATCGGTTGATAAGGATAGTATTTAAAACGGTAATGGTCATCAAAATAGTATTTTTATGTCACAAAATTTCCTCTTTTGCTAAGAAGTCCATTGGGATGGAATTTGTCCTGTCACTAGATAGTTTACTATGTCTGCATACCATAGGCAGTGGACAAGAAGCGAAAACGATTACTTGATGAGTGCTAAACACTCATATTATATATTAGTCTTCCATTTTCTGTTTATTTTGAAGTGGCATTTGTAGTTTTGTGACTAGAATCACGGAGGATTTTGATGTCATTGTTGTGAATCACGGGGGAGCATTGTTGGGGCGAAAAGCGAGGAAGCGATTTTAGACAAATGATAGAACAAGGCGATGAAGTATGCATCCTTTGTCAGCGGCGTCCCCAACGTCGCGGCGTCTACATCGCCCGACTGTATGTCCCAGCGACGTTAGCTCAGATCTGCACCTATCATTTAAATGCGAATGATTCGAAGAAAAGGGGGTATGTCGGGCGTGCGAGCGAAGGCCTGAATTCGAGGCAGTGACCACGGACTTGAAGTGCGGGATTTAGCGTCTTTGATTGTTTGGATATTTTTCGGATAGGAGAATGATGTTTTACTACTAAACATTTTCTTCTTTTCATTACGTGATGTTACAGATCTATTTCTAGGAGTTATATTGAACCTTGTCTATGTTCATGGATTAAAGTTTAAAACTTTATATTATTCGAGTTATTTCTTAATATGTTGTAACTATTCTATCCCTATGATTTGATCGTATGTTGATGTGTCGGCCAACATTAGCATAATTACCTTTGGAATCCAGAGATTCGAGATGAGGGTATTCGGGATGCGGGTAAGAGTAGACTTGATTGATTGGTAAATGAATATTCAGACTGAGAAGGAGTGTGGTCGGGGTTAGGACATTAATGCATTCGAATCTTGAGTCGGGATAGAGAGATATACCCGATTCTATTTGCGAGATAAGGCGGATATACCTCGAGAGGATACCTTGTAGAAAAGATCACCTACATAAGGTGACATATTGTAAAATACCTTTGAATAATAACATATTTAGAAGATTAATCCATTAAGCGTGACAGGGAAATATAACAAACAAATAATACTTTAATTGAATCAATAGATTTAAGGTAATCTTTACATGTTGAATTCTCTCCTAGAGTCATCTTCGGATATTATCTAAAAAGCGAACCTTTGTGGTCGATACACGTCGCATGGATGAATGATATACGTACCACGAGAGTACCATACTGCCAGGCGGCGGCGTGCGCTATATGAGCATATATTTTACATACACTTGCGGCGTTTTCACGTCAGAAGTTTTGTAGGATTCTTGGTCGAGTTGAATTGATATAGAAATTAAACAAATAGATATTACTACGAAATTTTCTTTACTTTTGTTTATTTTACAAGTGCTGGTAATTGATTTTGTTGGCTGGTAATGGTATTCGCGTTATAGGTTTATTAAGTACATCTTTGACATCGAGATCAAAAATAACCAACACCTGTTTGATCGGCAGAGAAAAGACTTACGCGCAGTTATGAAGCAGAGAACATAAGCAGTTAGAAATCGATAGTCATGGAAAACAACGAAGCAGATCTTGGCATTGAACGAGGCCCGAACCACTGAGTGGGTGGGAATCACGGAAGGAATCAAGCACCAGGGCCGTTTATCTGTGAATGATCTTTCATGCTATTAGATGAGTTCGTATTACCACCAATGAAGCTATTTAGACGGCTATCGAGCTGACCACTATTCAAGCAAACAATTTGAATTGAAGTGATCCATGATGCAGATGCCCGAATATCTTATTACATGGACTACCCTATGAGAACGAACATGCATTTGACTAACTTCCCTTGAAGTTTGCGAAACTATCAGTATAAACGGATTCGCGAAGAAGCTCTAAGGTTGCACGGTTGTTCCCACTTTCACTTGGGGATAGGGCGAACAACGGCTAACGGTCCGATACGATTCCATTACTACATGGAATGATTTGGTCGCGAAAATTTGACGAGTTCTTCCCGCCCAGTTGAAATTGCGCAGTAGTTAAAAATCCCAATACGTTTGGACAGCTTGAAGGGAGGCACGGCGAGGCATGGGACCGGTTCACGGTGTGTGCAAGGAAGTGCCCACCGCCCGACGGATGGATCTGATCCACACCACATAATGGTCGAGAAATCTTGACGAGCGATGATTGATGCTTGGTGCGGAGAGCAGCGATGAAGAAACCACATACCAAGCTTATGAATCTTAAGAGATCTTTAGCGACCAACACTAATGGTGGCCTAGAGAGAAGGCTACGCGGTGAAGCGGTGGGTGGCGCGGATAACGGTCACCGACAATCACGGTGAATCGTAGCGCGGTGACTAGCGAGTTAAATGAGCGGCGAACGTGGCCTTGATCGAACGACCCATGGGGTTAATGTGAATTACGTGGTGGACCGCTGGCGGCGCGAATTAATGGTCGAGGAAACCCACTACGGTGATGACCGATGCGGTGTCCGGGTTTAATCGGTCGATCCGCAGCGTGAGGGCGTATGGGGAAAGCGATTATCGGGAATCGAATCGGGGCGGGTGGCGTATGATGAGAACGAGGAATGGTCGAACAATCGAGGATATGGGTGGCGGAATAATCGGAACAATATGCCATCGAATCGAAATAGTGAACCCGACCTGCGAGAAAAATTGGTTAGAACAAGCTCTTGCACGGATGTTAACTTCCCTTTCTGCACTTTTTTTTTTATGAATGAAGCTTGAGAAGGCCGACATGCGTGACAAGCAACCGGGTTGAGTGATCAAGCGACCCTGGGTGAGGAAGTTTGGAGGCACAAATGTAGGCCAAATGGCAAACTAGCGTGAGAAGGTAATAGGGTTCTCTGCTTGAGGCAATTCGAAGTAAACCGAAGAGATGGGAATGAGCATGTTAAAAATGGTCATGCGAAGTGAGGAAGAATTGGAGTCCACGGTTGCAACCTTTAGTAATAAGAACGATTCAGAGGCTGAAGGTCAATGTCCAGGTAGATGATGCCGAGATAAAGAGCGACCTCGGAAGCAGTCATCGAGGAGAACTCTCTGCGACGAGCCGACCTTGATTCCTTACCCACGGCGTCTCGAAGCATAAGCGGATAGCGATTCACGATTCATGGATGTGTTGAAGCTGCATATCGATATCGTTCGCGATGCACCACGCGACGAATGCCCGATTATGTAAAATTCACTGAAAAAGGCGGCTTATCGCTAAGAGCGATTAGGCGATTTAGCTTGAGTGAACAACGCTAAAGAATGCGGTGCCATCGCCCGGGAGGAAATTTGCCACGAAGCTTAAGGATCGGCCCGGTTCACTATCCGGGTACCGCGGTGGAAATCTTTATTTTGAGAAGGCGATGTGATTTGGTGCCGGCATTAATCTTATGCCCTTATCCATCTTCAAGTGTTTGGGATGGAGACGCCACTTCTGATCACTCGCCCCGGTATGACGAGATCTTTGAAGAACTTGTCAGAGAGGATAATAGAAGATGTATTAGTAAAGTGGGCAAGTTTATCTTTTACAGTGAAGTTTCATTGTTTAAACGTGGAGGAAGATAAGAAATCACAGATAATCTTAGGAAGACCTTTTCTAGCAGCCCAGCGGGGCAATGATTGATGTCTGGAGGCGGCGAAGCGAAGTGAAAGGAGTAAAATTCAATGTCTTCGGCCAGTGAGACACCAGTAGAAAGTGATGCCTTCATGAAAAGTAGAAATGGTTGGTATGGTGTCCCAGCAAAGTGGTCTCAGCGATCCTTTGGAGACTAGCTTTAGTGGAGAATGAGTGAGAACACGGCGAAGAGGCGGAGGCTATGTCAAATGGATGGACTCTTTTCGGACCTGATAGACGGAAATACCGAGATCTACAGGTGAAGGAGTTAAAAGCAGCAGGTCCAATCGATTGAAGCGACCACCAATGGAACAAAAACCTCTACTGGCCATTTGAAGTAATACCATACCTTGTAGGGTAGAGATCTACACTACCCGTGATCATTTCGACATCTTTGAGCGTACTGGGAAGAGAAGTTGTGAGGGTCCCTGCGAGATCACGAACATGCACTTTCGGATGGTCTCTGGCGATCTCGGAGGATTAGTCACTCTATGTGCATGCATGTAATTTTACTAGAAGAGGGACATAGACCTTGATTAAGGCGAGAGAAGGTTAAATCCGACAATGAAGAATTACGTCGAAGTAAAGAAGTGCTAAAATGGCTAGACAACGGGGTGATTTATCCCATTTCGAGGAGGCGATTGCATGGGTAAGCCAGGTTCGAGGTAGTGCCGAAGGGAACGACTATCATCAAGACTAGAAACAACATCTTCTTGCCATCAGCGGAAACGAGTTCATAGGGTGGAGGATTTGTGTTGTTGATTATAGGAAATTGAACAAGGCCCACTCTCGAAAAAAGATCACTTTTCCTTTTCTTAGTTTTTAGATCGGATGCTCGTCGACTAGCGGGGTTATGAATATTATTGCTTTTAGATGGATACTCGATTCTGACAATTGCCATAGCTCACGAAATCGGGAGAAAACGACATTTTGTCCTTATGGTACATTAGCATTCCAGCCCGGATGCCCTTTGGGCTTGTGCGATGCACTTAGTACTGACGTGTATGATGGCCATATTCTCAGAGCATGGTGGAAAAGACAAATTGAAATCTTCATGGGTATTCGGTAATGGGAAATTCATTTGATACTTGTTTAGAACTTGAGAGAATTGTCTTGTGAGAATGTGAAGAGACTGACTTAGTACTCATTGGGAAGAGTGGAGTTTCATGAGTACGAGAGGGTATTGTCCATTGGACATCGGATCTCGGCAAGAGGGATAGAGGTGAATGAGGCGAAGATTAGACGATCGAAGTTACCTCCTCGTCGATTAAAGGGATTCGAAGTTTTCTAGGCCATGCTGGATTTTACAGGCGGTTCATCAAAGATTTTTCACAGATTGCAAAACCGCTGTCTAACCTACTGGTCCAAGGGATCCCATTTGAATTTGATTCGCAATGTTTGCGTGCATTCTCAGTGTTGAAGGATAAGTTAGTTTCAGCTCCCCATTGTTGTGTACAGTTGGTCTTTTCGTTTGAACTCATGTGGCCTTGGCGAAACAGCGATTTGGGCGATTCACGGCGAAGCTTGAGAAAATGCTTCAGGTAATCTAGTAATACTGGTAGAACCTTGAATGATGATCAGCTGAATTATGCCACCTCAGAGAGAAAGGAAATTTGTTGGCCATTGTGTTTGCTTTTGATAAGTTCGAACGTGTGATTGCGCAACAATGTCGTGAGTGCACCGCCCGATCGTCTGCCGTTCGGCGTCGCATGATGGCGAAGATCTGAAACCAGATTGGTCGGTGGGTCCTCTTGTTGCAAGAATTTGATGTGGAAGTGGAACGAGAAAGGCGAACTGGTGTGAGACCGTCTTTCCACGGCTGCGGAAGGGCGGGGAGATGATGTCCCATTGAATAATTTCCGGTGAGAAACTCTAGTATTGAGGAAAAAGAGGCGATTGGTTGTGATTATGTGAATTATTTGGTAGCTAAAGTAGTCCCTCCGGAATTTAACTATCAGCAGAAAAAGAGGTTTTTCGCACACCTTAAACGCTACTATTGGGAGGAGCCAATTCTTCTGATTTCTTGTCTTGTCGAGGTAATAAGGAGATGTGTGCCAGATGAAGCTGACGTGCCGTTGTCACTACTACCCAGTGTGAGTGAACACTGGTGACGGAAAACGGCAGTAGATTAGCTGTCGGGTTTTACTAGCCTTCCTTGTGTAAAGATGCTCATCGCCGTTTCCCACTTGTGAAATGTCAGCGAGATGAGAACATCTCTAGAAGAACCAAACCACCATGCACCCCATTTTGGGAGGTAGAATTGTTTGGTTATGGGGATAGATTTCATGGACCATTCACGCATCATCTGACAACGGCCATCTTGTTGGCGATGAACTATATGCCAGTGGGTGAAGCGATTCTGCACCAATGATGCAGGTTGTGGCTGTTCCTCTACGCGATATATTCTCACGTTTTGAACTCTGAGCCTTGATACAGATATTGTTGCCCATTTAATAAGGTAAGTGATGGGTTTTGAAAGTGTAGGTGCGTCATTAGTGCATCGCATACACGGTCAACGAATGACGAAGTATCAAATCGAGAAATCAAATACATTCTCGAGAAGGCGATTAAGCTCAAGGAAGGATTAATTAAAAAAATGGAGCGATACCTCCCAGGCATGTGTTTAACATTTAAAACTTTAGGTATGTCTGTTCGGAGAATCGTTTATGAGTAAGCGTGTCATCGCTTCGGTGGAATTGGAGCATCGAGCCTATTGGCCACTCGACAGTTAAACATGGATAGTACATTGGGTGGCAAAGCTTGGCCTCAACTGGAGTGGTAGTTGAATTGAAACTTGAAAGCTTATAACGCCCGCGGTATTTATAAGGAAAGACTAAAGCAGCACGTGAACACATCACCAGAAAGGAGTTCTGTGAGCAAACAAGTTCTTCTATTCAATTCCGCCTAAGCTTTCAGGAAATGAAGTCACAGATGGTCGGACCTTTCCACGTTAACCAGGTCTTTTCACCGCGGTGGGATGAGATTACATCTGAGAAAGGCATTTACGGTCACCGTAAACGATTATGAAACCGTATTATGGAGCGGTTTCCTAGACAATGAATCTCTTTTCTTTGTGACAGCGAGACAAGATGTCGTGGCGATCATGGGAGTTCGGGTTCAGAGCATGTGCGACTCACGGGTCGTCGAGGCTAACGACAGCATTAAACATGGCGCTTCTTGGGAGGCAACGGTGTTTCTTAAACTTTTTCCTTTTTCTTGATTCGATTTCTATTGTTTATTTTCAGCGATATAAGGTTAACGAATTTCTCGTGTCGTGTTTTACACTTGTTTGTTAAATTTAAAAACGCGAATGCGACTGTTGGGAAGTGGATTTTCAGAGGTGCATTACAAGTCCTCATAGAAGTCACGAGTCTGCGGTGGAGGTTTTCACGATCAAGAGATCATCGATGTGCCCCGATATTGCCGCGGTTCATGAACAGATCATTAACTCCGCGTCGCTGACGTCGTTTCTCCGCGTCGTGGCGTCAATTGACCCACCTGCGTCGCGTGCGACTTGGGATTTCGCGTGTGACGATCATTTTCTGTGTCTGCATCGCGTCGGCGACATGGGATTTCATTAAAAGCGTCATTTCATGTCTGCACGTCACGCGTCGCAATGTGGGTTTCGCGTGGCGAACTGTCATTTCTATGTCTGTCAAACGGCGTGATGGGATTGCGTCGCGGCGTGGATTAAATCACTCTGTCGCGTCGCGGCGTTGCACTCTACGCGTCGACGTTGCTTAGTGAGGCTCTGTCGTCGCGTGTCCATAATCATGGCGTCATGGTTCAGTGAAAAAATTGTTCATTTTGCCTTTACTTTCTAACTTTCACGCCTCTCAGCGAAACAGCACCCTCGGCACCATCGTACCACATACCGAACTCCCTTTATCTGGTGGAACCCACCTTTGCCTCTGTGAGCCACTAATTGTACCTCTTTGATCACCCCTCTTAGGCGGTTTTAGGTCGCGGCATTTCCGCTTCCCTTTGTGTCCCTTTCGACTCCGCTTGAGTGCGGTGGGCAGCTTAATGATGCAGGGTCTTGTAAGTACTCAGTTCGGGTCAGCTAGGTTACCTTAGGGTCTCTGAGTCCCATTTAGGATTTTCGAGTCATTAGGTAGTTAATTAGTTCGATTTTTTTTTTTGTAAAGCACATTAGGTGTTCGTGTTTATCTGAGTCGGTAGTGATCTTTAGTTTAGTTTTTATGCACACCTGGCAGCTCGATGTCTAGCAAAATGAAAATTTCCATGGCGAATGGGACCGATGAGGACCGACTCCCACATTCATACCTGCGGTTTTGTGGTCGAGTCTGCGCGGTCGGTTTGGCATCATTGCAAAAGCAGATCCTTTATCAGAGAAGGGTTTCACCACCGATGACCTTCATGAACAATTGCGGTAGGGATGGCGTGCCTTGTGCGACCACCTCGTCAGTGATGAGTGTGGTGCAGCGGTTCTAAGCCAATCTTGCCTCCCATGTTTTTGAGAGGGACAGGGTGCGGGCGTGGTGCAGACTTCGGTCTTGGTCGATCAATGGTTGTCTGATCCCCAGAGCATGTCGCCCGGGCCGTTCGATCGGCCGTGAGCACTGACTACCACGAGATTATCACGGCGTGACAATGGTCGAGGGTGAGTGAAATCGATAGTCGCGAGTCATGTGGTCAATTTCAAGGCCAAGCATTTGGCCTTCATTCCCAGTACGGCACCGGCTTCATCACGTCGGCGTCTCATTAGGCAGCGAGCGTGTGTTGGCCCGCCAGCGTGGTGCTCGACTATGCCGTCTTACGGGAGCATGCCCGCCGATGTTGGGCGGGTTATCGAGGATGCCATCCTCCACAGCAGGATACGGGATAGCTTTGGGACACCTTCTGATCTTTGGCTTGTGCCAAACAATGGGTTATGCTGGGCGACAACGATGCCCAGCTACGCATGAGCCATTATCATCCAGCCGGGACACACGGTGTCCGCTGACACGAGAGCCTCACGATTGGTCATGAGCCTCGGGCGAAGGGGCGAGCTTTGCCAGGCGTCGCCAGGCGCCGTTATGTGGATCCATGGGCGTCGGGGAGACGTTGGCGAGTCCTGGTCGACCACACCACACCACCCCAGTGACCTCGGGCGGCGGCTCCCTGGAGTCTTCCCGGACTGAGGGCCCGGTGCTCTCCCTCACCCAGCGCTTTAGTCACTGGGGATGAGACTCGGGAACTGGCGATCCTCGTCCTCGCGAGTTGTGACCCTCGTGAATATGCGACTCGATCTTGTGACCGAGGAGCCACCATTTTCTGCAAGCGATACATGATCCCTTCTGCGAACTGGTCGCCCGGCTCCTTGCTTTTTGTCAGCCTCCACCACCGCACCGCGGTGATCTACTTGGGGAGTTCCTTTCACCTCTACTATTTATTTCTTGCCCGTGAGGACACTGGTTATTTTATTTTGGGGGGGGTGTGGTGATCGTGTTTTATTTTGTTTAGTTATGTTTTGTTTTTAGTGTTTTTATTGGTGATCGTGTTTTATTTTGTTCAGCATAGTTGTGTTTCTATTTAGTTCATGTTCCAGTCCGACTTATCCCAGGTCATGTGTAGTTAGTTTGTGTTTATTGTTGAATTCAGTCTTATATGTAATAATTCGTGTTTGTGCCGTGTTAAAAATTGAGGATCACTTTTGGGTGAATTCACGATTAACATGAATGTTCAAATGCATATAATGTTTTGATGCTCATTAATTAGGTTGAATAGATGGAAAAGGAGGGTTAGTGAACAAATCCACGGGTGATGAGACACACAGTTCTCGAGAACCACATCACACTCACACCCAATGACCTTCGAGTATGTGTTGGCAGAGACAAATAAACAGTTCGACTAAGCTTGGGAGACTGAACCAATTTAAGTGATGGGACACGATAAAAGAGGATTGCCATCGAGCTGAACAAAGAAAATACAAAAACAATGAAAAAAATGAAAAAGAAAGACAAATAGAAAATAGATATCTGCGCGTAAGAATAGCGAGATCATCGATGAATCCGAGACACGGTGCGAAGGGCACATCAGAAACTGTGCCACGAGCCAGCGGCGGGAGTCATTAGCCTCAGCACTTGCGCTACATGGGACGGGAAGATGGATCATTCCTGACTGGGGCCCTCGAGGTTTGGTTGAGGTGTTAGGTGGTTGAAGGAATTTAATGCACAGTGCCCTTAACAGTGGGTAAAGGTCACCCGATGGATCCCTTCTACCCAGGTACTCGGCTAAAACTTCTTGGCACTAAGTTTTCTTACATTTATTTTGAGTGCGTAGGAAGTTTCTAGGTGTTGGTCGTGAATAAATTGGGTCAACGTTCCTATCCTTTCTGTAGTTAGCTTCTTCGAATAGGTGAGTTGAGCTTAAAGTTTGGGGTGTGAGACCTGAACATCTTGGAGGTCATTCATTATCGGCTATAGGGGCTTTGGGGAAGGCTATTAGGTACCGAGGGGAGTTGTTCACTTATCACTTCCTACTGTTCAGCGTGAGTTTTCGAAAGTCGAACACTTGTATGCATTTGTGAACTTCGAGCAACACAGTGGGGTGTTAGTCGATTGTTTGATCCCTATTTTTTCGGCGCATATTTTAACCATATCTTAGTGTTAGTTGCACATTAAGGTTGTGTGTTATTGTGTCACATTTGATGGAGTTCTTGCTTGAGGACAACAAGAAACTAAGTTTAGAGTGTGATGAGTGCCTAAAAACACTCATATTATACTCGTCCAGTCTTCCATTTCTGTTTATTTTAGAGAGTAATTTTATAGTTTTGTGACTAGAATACTGATTTGATGTGGTGAAGATCTGCGGGAGCATTGGAGCGAAAGAAGCAGACGCGGGAAGCAGATTTTGGAGCAAATAGAACACAAGCGATGATATCGATCCGTCGCGGCGTCCACCGCGTCGGCGACGTCTCACATCGCGACGACGCCCGCGTCGCTGACGGCGCCCGTCATGACGTCTCCGCGTCTGGCTTGTCATTTCGAATACGCACCCTATCATTTAAAATCACGAATGATTCGAAAGGGGTATCGGGAAAGCGTCTGAGCGAAGGCCGCGGAATTCGAGGCAGTGACACAGACCCCGAGGAAGTGGGATTTGGCGTCTTTGATTGTTTGGATATTTTACGGATAGAGAATGATGTTTTTACTACTAAACATTTTCTTCTTTTCATTCATGATGTTCTAGATCTATTTCTAGGGTTATATTGAACCTTGTCTTGTATGTTCATGGATTAAAGTTTGAACTTTATATTATTCGAGTTATTTCTTAATATGTTGTAACTATTCTATCCATGATTTGATCGTATGTTGATGTCGGCCAACATTGGCATAATTGCCCAGGTCAGGATTCGAGAGATGAGGTGATGGCAGGGATACGGGTAGAGTAGACTTCAGTTGATTCGATGAAATAAGAGATATTAGAACTTGAAGGTGGCAATTAGGGTTAGGACATTAATGCATTTCGAATCATGAGTCGGGATAGAGATATCTTGGAATTCTATTCGCGAGATAGGCGGATATACCTCGAGAGAGGATACCTTGTAGAAAAGATCACCTCGCCATTGACATATTGTAAATACACTGAATAATAACATATTTAGAAGATTAATCCATTGAACGTGACAGGGGGAGATATAACCCAAACAAATAATACTTTAATTGAATCAATAATTTGGGTAATCTTTACATATTTGAATTCTCTCTAAGTCATCTTCAGAGATATTATCTAAAAGCGAGAACCTTTGTAGTCCGATACACATCCTGTGGATCGATACTCTGGCCTGAGTACACTATCACTACTTGGGCGGCAGTGCGCTAACGCATATGGCGTGCTATTTTATGCTGCGCGTTTCACTTTGTCATTACTCATCAGGGAAAGTGTCGCCTATGGGTAGACCTTCAGAAGTTGTCTTTGAAACTAAACGAGAAAGGTGGTCAGGTACCACATTCTCAACTCCCTTCTTGTCCTTAATGGTCAGATTAAATTTTTGACAGAATAAAATCCACCTAGTCAGATGACGCTTTGTATCATGCTTAGAGAGCAAGTGCTTCAACGTTGCATGATCAGTGAAAATGGTTACGGGAGACCCTACAATGTAATACCTGAGCTTTTCTAGGGCAAAGACTCTGACGAGAACTCTTTTACGCCCAGTTGTATAATTGGATTAATGAAGTCTAAGTCTTCTTGACATAATAGATCATAAATCTTTTTTTATCTTCCTGTGCTGTCTGACCCACATGGCATAATCCTTAGCGTCACACATGATCTCAAAAGGGAGGTCCCAATTGGGAGATGGCATGATGGGAGAATAAACATAACACTTAGTTTCGGTTTATCAAAGGCCACCTCACATGCCTTTTGACCATTCAAAAAGTGACATCCTTGAAAAGTGCCGCAAGGGCGTGCTGTGGCATAAAATCTCTTATGACCTCCTATAAAATCCTGCATGGCCTAAGAATGACCGTATATCCTTGACACACTTAGGAGTGGGTAAGTTGGAGATCAACTCAACTTTTTCTTTATCTACCTTTATTCCTTCTCTCAACAATAATATTGTCTAGCACAATCCTTGTCACCATGAAATGACACTTCTCAGTTCGACAAATTCTTCTCGACACCTTTCCGGGTACTCTCAGCCAAGTGCTGCAAACATCCCTCATATGAATCTCACAAAATAAAGAAATCGTCCATGAAAATCTCGAATATGTTCGATCATATCACTAAAAATCCCAAGTCATGCAATGAAGGTCCCTAGTGCATTACATAATCGAGGCATTTCCTAAAAGGCAAATGTCTGAAAATGGCAAGTGAATGGCCAGCTTTCTCTTATGATGCTAGGAACTATCCATTGATATACCTTAGAGTTCCCATCTAGAAAACAATATAATCAATGCCCTGAAACTCTCTCCGACATTTGGTTCGTAAAGGTGAAGGAAATGATCTTTCCTAGTGCCCTGACATAAGTTCCACTATATTTGTCTGTCCCACCTCTCTCCAACACCCCAAGGTGAATACGACTCATTGTGTTCATTTGCTACCATAGTGACCTCGGATTTCTTAGGAACAACTTGGGTTGGATTGACCCACTTGCTATCTACAATAGGGTAAATAACACCTACATCCAACAGTTTTAAAACCTCTTTCTTGACAACTTCTTTCATGACTGGGTTAAGCCTTCGCTATGGTTGTCTAGAAGGTTTCACATCCTCTTCCAAGTGAATCCTGTGTGTACAAATCAAGGAGCTAATTCCCTTAATATCTGTAATAGTCCATCCTATGGCAGTTTTGTGGGTTCTCAATATCTCCAGAAGTTTATTCTCTTAATCTGACTCTAAAGAGGAGGATATGATTACCAGGAAAGTATCTTACCCCCAGAATGCATGCCAGAGATGCGATGGTAAGGAGGTTTCAATTCAAGCTTAGGTGGTTTCTTTTGAGTAATACTTTGTATTTTCCGATTGGTGTAATTTTTCAAATCTCTGAGGTACCACCCATTTTGCCTCCATTACCTGTTTGATAACTCCAATTATGGGTGCGAAACCTGGTCGGATGTGGTTACCTCCTCGACACAACTTGGGCTTACTAGACAAGACTTGAAGGGTCATCATATGAAACATGATCTACATAGTTACGCTGCGGTTCATCATATTTACACTCCACGAGACGTCCTCATCATCCCTTATCTCCTTGATAACTAACATTGAAGATATTCAGATTAACGAGTCATGTTACAAAAGACCGTCATCGGTCCTCCCCTACCGGTGTATAATGGCATTTAGCGTGGCGAGAAGAGAACTACGAATCCTTTGGAAACCGAGTCCCTTGATTTGACACAGGTTGAGTGTCAAGAATAAAAAAATCACGGGAAAGTAAGACTTGTCTACTTAGCAATACGTCTTTCAACATGCCTCACAGGAATTTTCCCTCTGGTCATTCATTGAAACGATGATATTAGTAGGCTCAACTCTCAACCTTAGCTCGACATATCACAGAAATTGTAACAAATTAACACTTATCCCAGTCCACATAGCATTTCCCAATTTCTGAGATTTCCGCCCTATGGAAATAGTGGGGCTTCTGAATCTTTGTATTTTGGTGTAAGTTGTTCTAATCAAGAAGGTGGATTTTGGTCATGAATGCATCCTTGTTGACACTAACTTTCTTTCACGATACCTGAGTCTTTCGAGAACTTGGCATATGTGAGAATTTGCTTTATGGCATCAACAAAGGGAATGTTTACCTTAACATTGAAACGACTCTACCATAGATTTCGGAATGATTGTTCAATTTCTTGGGGAGCTCGACATGAGGGTATGGGGAAAGAGAGACATGGGTAGCTTTATCTTTCAACTCAACTTCAGCAACATCTATCCTAGGGAGAGTAAGTTCGGCATCATCATCCCTTAGTGGTTCATTTTGAAAATCTTTTGTTGTTTCTTTGGAAAATTCTTTGGGTTAAAATGGTTTTAGCAATTGTTTTTCCACTCTAAAGAGTGGTGACAGCCTTGCAATGTTCAAAAGTTGCTTCGTTTGGACTTGAGATTCTAATACTATTTTGACCTTGAGGGTTTTGGATTGTCTGAGAAGGGAGTTTCCCTTTTTCTTGTTGAAAATTTCCCATATAAGAGGTCAACTTAGTGATTTGGGATCTCACATCATTTACGACAGCTCGAAATTTAGTGTTAATGGATTGTTGATCCTAGACAAACTGTGTCACGATGTCCTCTAAACTTCTCTTATGTGGAGGTTGGTAAAGTTGTTGATTTTGATTCCCTTGAGAAGAGGGGTGAAACCCTTGGTTAGAATTCGTAGGGAATCCTTGAGGACCTTGATTTTGGAATTGAGGGGCTTGATTTGAAAAGCCTTGGTTTTGGAAGTTCTGGCCTTGGTTATTTGGAAAATGGTTTTGGCCTCTCATTCTGCTTCAACTTAAGTTGATTGCTTACCCCACCACAGTTATAAGTTTGAGTATGGAGAGTTGAAGGAGCTTCCTTTGGTAGTGATTAAGAGCATTAGCTTGCTCCCGGATTAGCTCCCATGACTTGAGGAAGGTTAGGGCAGTTAATAGTTGAATGAGTGGGTCATCGCAAATGACATGTTTCACTCGCTCCAGGAATCCATAGGCATGTCCAGGTACCTTAGTGCAACTTGATCCACCTCATTCACTTTTTTCAATTCGATGGCCTCTAACTTCTTAGTTAAATTGGCTATTTTCACTTGCAGGTCATCATTCTCTCTTAAGTGATGTATTCCTCCTCTGTGTACTATGCACTTTAGCGGTATATAGAAGTAGTCTCCCAAGTTCGAGCATTTTTATTTATTGTATCAAAAATTGCCTGACCTCACAGCGCTTTTCTCATAGAACTCCCCGTACACATCATTTGGATGTATTGTTTGTTATTTAGGGAAAGTCCTTGGTAGAAAATATGCGCGACAATTTGTCCGGTATCGAACCATGATAGAGAGAGTGTGGAGGAGGTCCTTATATCTTTCATTACAATAGCGAAAGGTTCACCTGTTTTCAAAAAAGTTTTTGGATTGCTTGTATGGTGCATTAGTAAATTAATGGGAGGAAAATTTTTCAAAAATTCATTTTTGCATCTCTTCACAAGTAAAAAGTGGTGGTGGGAGCAGAAAGGGAGTGAAACCATTTTTGGCCTTTTCCTTCAAAGAGAATGGGAATAAACCATACAAAATTATATGGAGGCGATCTGTGGAAGGAAAGCAACGCAAACATCCTCAAAATCTCTCATGAATAGTGGGGTTCTCAAAAAATGCGACCCTTGATACGGGGAAGACGAATCATCTCCAACTTCATAAGGAATTGGTTAGCCTCTTCAGGTAGGCGAATACATGAGTTTGATGTGGTTATTTGAGGTTGCAGAATCTCTCGAAGGGTCCTTTCCACATTAGGTAAAGGGGCAGGGGGAGCTCGATATTGATTTTGCTGAAAATTAATATTTCCCCCTCCCACCGCCGGGGTTGCTAGTGGTGTAACACCATCTCCTTATCGTGGAGGCTCATAGGGTCTTTGTGGGTTATCAGGTAACCCTTGGTCATTTGGATTAAAATATATGGGACACATTTGATTTCGGGGATGTTCCATTTGAAGATCGGGGGTTCTCTTGAAACAAATAGATCTCAGCATGGAATCTTAAAAGATGTCCTTGGTATAACTCTTACAAGTTGGCATTACTCGTCATGAGCTCGAACCGACGTACCAATATTACTGACTAGTGGGTATCCATATATTAATATCTACAAAGTTAAAGAAAAAGGTGAGAACGTGTCTGCAGAGTTGCAATTACCATTAACTTCTCTGGATCAACTAGAGTGCTCGCCACTCCCCGGTAGCAAGCATTAAATCACTTCATCTATTTGGTCGTCTTTGTTATTCTAATGTGCAGAGGTCGATCAATGATCAAGCATTTATAATAATGGGAGTCACAGTAGTTTCCTGAATGATGTAGGAGATTTCTATCCAATGAATGTGTGAATAAGTAAAATCTAGGGAGTTTGATTGATTGATTTATTAACTGATTGACTTAATATATTTTAAAGCGAGAAGGGTGAATGATAGGATCCCTAGGGTTTCCATTCTTCTCAGCTAGGTAACACTCACCTCACTTACATTCTCATCTAGGAACCATTGATGAATGTGGTCTTTGATGGGGATATATGGCTTTATAAGACAAAAATAAAATGAAAGATATCAAGCGCTTGCCTCGAATGATTTGATTGGACTCTTAGTTTCCATTTGAGATCAAGCACAACGTGTACTAAGAATCTCTCGTTCACATGTTGTCAAGAAGATGCAAAACTAAAGTTTTATAAGAATTTTAGCAAGTGTTTAATATCATACAAATCCAATGAAAAACTGAAGAAGGGGACTTACCTTGCAAAGGGGACCAGTTCTATTGAACCCTATCATGAACTCAATTAAAGCGAAATTGATTCATAATTGCTGGAACACTAATAGTAACGTAACTTGAGAAATAACACTTAAATTACAGGTTGAAATGCATAAGCTCAGGTCCCTCAAACGGATACCAAGTTATAAAACCAGGCGAAAGATTAGTGTTAAAAAAACTAGGAAGATAAGAAGAAACTAGCTTCTCTGCTCTAGAAAACCACAGAAAATATGAGAAAAACTCCAAAAGTGAAATGAAACCTTAGGTATTTGAATTCCCTCCATTCTACCCCCTAAAGAGTGGGCTTAAGAAATACAATCCACATTAGTGATCTCAAAGTGAATCAAAGAGCGGCATTGCTGCACGAATCGAAATTCCTCTTAATCTTGAAAATTAGCATGTTGGTACGATGCGATTAAATTAATGATGCCGGTACCAAAAACTTCCAGTGGTTCTTGACAACGCGGAATGCCGTACCACTCGATTTGTGCCAGATACCCACGTCCTTGTATCTCGTACATGTAGTGCGGTACCAATGTCTCTGGTGCCCCAGCCGCCGAACTACACGTGGCCTCCCGGCGATTACTTTGGAATCGACGGCGATTGTTGTGGTCATCCTCTGGAACCAAGCGCGCTGCCTTGAATGTGCGTGGGACATCGAACAGCTTGCACATGCAAAAGGAGTAGAAAAGGTTAAGCACCCCTGTTCTACACAAATGAAATCAAAACATGAAATTTGTGAGGGCTTAAAACCCTATGCAAATAGCCGCATTTGTATCCAAATAGACCCAGCCTTTATCTTACATGGTTGAGTTAGAGCTTTCCTGATTTGGCGCGATCGCGACAAGTCCTGTTGACTATATGATGAAACCTAATTTTTCACATTTCATTGGAGGTTTCCTTTTTCTAAAAAGAATCTAGTGATAAAGGTGCATCTTATCTTTCCTTTGCTCACATGGGATTGCAGGCTCTTGGTCATTCACGATTAGGGTAGTGCACATGTTTAGCGTGGCTTTATCGGCATTAGATTACAATGCTTCTCATATTGATCTGGTAACTGCATACCCTTTATAACAATTTTTATGTAGCTTTGATAAAATAAAATATACATTCATAATTTAAACTAAGTCCATATTGTTCTTGAATAACGCATTTATACAAATTGGCCCCTTTCATGCCTTTTCAAATACAATTACAAAATGACATGGGTTACCTTGGTTGTCGTGTATTTTAAATTATATGTGATTTATGTATGTTTTAAGATATAATAAAAGTAAAGTATATTTTTAGGAATAAAATAATGCTAAAAGTAAAATAATAATCTGGGAGATGTCACAGGAGTTAAGGGTAAATTAATAATTTTCAATTCAGGATAAGGATCTCATAGTGAAGAAGATTGTATGCTAATATAGGATTAGGATAAGTGGAATTGAAATAAAGGAAAATTAAGAGGACTAGATTTACAAAGAAACAATTTAAGTCGAATGTTAGGATAAAGCCAAACATGGCTTTACAGAAATCTCCTTTTTGGCATTTATGTTAGGGAAAATCGGATAAGGGAGAGAGAAAAGAAGAAGAAGAAGAAAGAAAGAGAGAAGAAGAAGAAGAAGAAGAAGAGAAGAGAAGAAGAAATCAAGGTATGAAATTGTTTGTATGGAACTTTGGTAGGATTGTGTATGGAATTTGTTAGTATTTGTATGGATACTTGTTTGGAGGTTTGGAATACCTCTTTTTGTGTAGAATCCTTGTTTGGAATGGTTGTTTGGTTTGGTTGTGGTCCTCAATGGAGGAAAAATTTGTATAGAGAAAATGTTGGGTTTTAGGGGAGATGCTGTCCGTTTTTTTTAAAACCCATGTTTTTGTTTTGGCCATAACTTATCCATCACTCATCCAAATTGAGTGATTAAAATTTATGGGTAAACTAGACTTTTAGAACCACAAATCTCTCTAAAATAAGTGTATCCAAAATTGGACCCCAGTATACCCAAAAAATTCATGAAATTGAGGTTTGTTTTCAGGTCAATTCTGATACAATTTTGGGTTTCGGAACAATTTTGGAGTTTTGGCCATAAGTTGAGTTTTACTCATCCAAATTGAGTGATTGAAATTTTTAGATAAATCATACTTCTAGACGAACAAATCTCTCAGAATTAAGTATATCCAAATTTGGACCCCATTGGACCCAAAAAATTCATCAAATTGAATAATTATGTCCTCGAAATATGTCTCAAAACAGTCCCTTGAACTAGAGTAATTCCGGTTATTTAAATCATAAGTTGAGTTATACTAGTCCAAATGAGGTGATTCAAATTTCTATACAAACTAGACATCTGGGAGAACAACTTTCATGAAGAAGTATAAGTCAAATTATGTCTCCTATCAGTCTGAGAAAATTTTCAAATATAGGACACAATTCCACAAATGCATTCTGAAGTATCCAAGCCGATTCGAATGTTTAGACCATATCTCCCAAATTAAAAGTCCAAATGACATGAGTTTTTAACCATAAGAAACTTAAGACATAGGGGTATATTGAGTTAGAAGATTACTTTCTCTAACAATCCCGTTTACAGGGTCAAAATTATAGTCGAAAATGGACTTAGGAGCTGCCTCGAATTGTTCAGGCAAATTTGGTTATGGAAATTGAAACTGTATAAATGTTATATAAATGTATTGTTATATGAAATAATGCATCATAGTAATATGATCATGAAAGCTAAAGAGAATACGGATAATTTTGTTATATGAAAAAGTACAGTTAAATGTTTATAAGAGATTATTTGATAATGAATATCTCATAAGTGTACATGATATTAGTAGTTATTCATGTATATGAGATATTTTTTTCTAATACTTGAAAGATTGTTAAGAAAACATAATAAAATTGATTATGCAGCATGGCCAGGGTGGTTGATAGATAGAGCATGCCTATAGGGATCTGATTCTTTGGTGTAATTTCACGAGATATCGAGGCCCCGTTTGGTCGTGACATAGATCCGTTGGATCATTATCCGTGCCGTTTGGGTCATACGAGATAGAAATCATCGCGTACGGTGATAGTACCTTTCGGGTACATACGGTTCCTTCCGTATTCAGCTACAAAGGTATTTGCGGAGCATGAAACATAAGATATATGACAAAAATATGAAATGACATGACATGATATGAAGCGTAGCATTTACATGTGATAATCACGTGCTTAGTGATGAGTACAAGAACAAAAAGGTAAATGAAACATGATATGGAATGAACACATGATAAGATGAATAAGTATGATATATGTAGAAGCATATCTATAAATGATATGTTCAAAACATGAATAAGCATGTGTATATGTAAATGAATGTTAAAGTTATATGCAGTTGTCTAAAGTGTGATGACTTTGATTAGAAGTCATCTATATGTATTTATTCCCACTAATCTATAAGCTTAGCACGGGTGTTTCATTCGGTGTAGTCTGAGAAAGAAGGAATTAGAAGCTTCGAACAATCGCATCGGCAACAAAATTAAACCTGATACTAGGTGCCCACTTGAAAACCTATGGTCTATTTTGTATATGTATTGTTTTTGTAAACAATGTAAAGTTTTATATGTTGGCTTTCCATTTATGGAATTTGAATATATTTTGTAATCGCTACTACAAAATATATTTCAAGTTAAATGTTTAACAGTATAGGAATGAACAAGTTTATAGTATGAGAAAAAAAAGACACCACTGGCGGCATGGGGTCTGGGGTTGAGGCGTCAAGGTTGGTGATATTGAGCCTGGAGTTTAGGCGTTTACGGAAGAAGCCATGGTTTGCAGCATTTATGGAAAAGCCAAAGGTTGGCGCGATGGAATAGAGCATATGATGAAAACGTAATGTTTATTAATGTGTTGGCCTTATGTGGATGTCTTTGTGTTTTGAATAGATGGATCGTCCTCCATATTTAGCCAAAGAAGCAGTTGAGAGTGTTAACCCAGGAGATCAAGGGTTGCCTACTTCGGATCCTTCTGAATATGTCATAAGTGAGAGTCATCCCCCAGCCGAGGCAAATGAAGTCTTGTTGAGGATATCTCAGGACATAGCTCGGGTGTTTGAGAGATTGACAACTCTGAAAGCCTCGATAGATATGGTAAGAAAACATGGAGTTGAGGAATTCCATGGGTCAAACATGGAAGAGTCCGATAAAATTGAATTCTGGTTGGAAAAGTTGCAAAGAATAGTGGAGGAGGTGAGATGCCCTCCGTCGAAAAGTGACATGTGCGATTTCTCCTATTCTTGGCCCGGTGCTTATGATTGGTGGAAGCTAGTGTTGAGGAGTCAGAGGCTTCCATATCATACCATGGGAGTTTCGTCAAGAGTTCGAGTGCAAATATGTCTCTGATATGTACAGGGAAATCAAGTGGGACGGTTCTACACGAATCTGCGAAAGGAACATCGGTGGCGGAATATGAGAAAGAATTCAGCCATCTTAGCAAGTACGCACCTGAATCAATCCTCACCAAGGCATTTCGATGTAGGCAGATTGAGGATGGACTAAATGAGTCCATAAAAAGATATGTGGCACTTGTGATAGTACTCCAACAGTAAATTTCTACCAGTTAATTAAAGCAACAATGAAAGTGGAGAAATCTGAGGCAAGCAGTAAAGAAAGATTTCAAAAGAGGAAGCTTTCTAGAGGAGCTTTTTCCTCCTCGGGTAAAAGAGCAAGAGAGTCTAGCCCGAGGTCGGTACATAGTTAACACAAGGGGGAAGACAGGGAAATACGGTAGTACCTAATCTTGGTATGGAGTGCTTGACGGGACTTGAGGAAGAATCCGGTGTCCTCATTTACCGTAGAAGGCATTTGGGAGTTTGCGGTGTTGACAAAGGAGGGTGCTTGGATGTGGAAGCCAGCGAACGTTCTGTGGCAAATTATCCCGAGTCGAGGATAATAGGAATCCTCAGTAGCAGTGGGAGGTCCGGGTGGCACTTGGTCGGCTCGAGATAGAGGTAGAGGTCGAGGTGGCCGTATAGAGGGACGAGGGGCACGGTGTCAGGCAGTGGATCGTCTTATGCCTTCGAGGCGCCAACACCACAAGCATGTGCTATGAAGGCTACCGTGGGGACAGGGATGCACCATAAGTAATTGCTGAAAGTATAATTTCTCTTTATGGTATTGAAATGCATGCATTAATGAACCACTGGATCTACTCATTCATATGTATGCATTGAGCATGTGTTAAATCTAAGATGACGATGAGTGGAGCGACTATGATATGATATGCATGCTTAACCGAGTCCTTTAGAGGCACAATGTCAATGTGAATGGAGTGTATAAAATTGCCCTTTAATTATTCATGATGAATTTTAAGCGCATTTGATTGCTCTACCATTTGTGGTGATTTGATTTGGGAATGCATTGGTTATCCCCAAACGCAAAAATTGCATAATTAATTGTGATAAAAGACAATAGTGCTTAGATGTTATGATCGATCGAGTGATAGTACATGAATTGTTCGGTCTTGCCCAATGTCAATTTAATTTCAGCTAGCACAAGGAACTCTTGTGAGAGAAGATGTGAGGCCTTTTTGGCTTTGGTGCTTGACTTTAAAATATGTCAAATAGGATTGGAAAATATTCTGGTTGTGAAAGATTTTCTGGATGTATTCCCGGAGAGTTACCTGGTATTCCACTTGAAAGAGAAGTGGATTTATCTATTGATATTTTACCGGGAACAACTCCTACTTCTAAGGCACCATACAGGATGGCTCCAACTTAGTTGAAAGAGTTAAAGATTCAGCTTCTGAGCTTACGGATAAGGGTTTATCAGGCCAGTGTTTTCTCCACAGGGTGCACACATTTTTTGTGAAAACAAGATGGCACCCTACAGAATGTGCATTGATTATCGGCAAATCAATAAGGTGGCCAGTGAAAACAAATACACCATTGCGAAAATTGAAGATCTCTTTGATAAGTTCTAAAGGGAGTGGGTGTCTTCTCAAAGATAGACACCTGCTTGATCGAGGAATGTATCGACTAAGAGTGAAAGATGTCGATGTGCGAACAACATTGAACTTAGATATGGCCATTATGAGTTCTTGATGATACCATTTAGGTTGACTTCAATACCACGCAACCGAAGAAGCATTCATGGATTTTTATGAATGGGGTGTTTTGACCTATTTAGATCACTATGGTCTTTATTGATGATATATTGGTATATTTCGAGGATGAAACGAAACATGAGCAACATTTGAAAATAGTTCTCACGGACTTTGAGAGAGAAAAAAGTTGTATGCTAAGCAGCAAATGTGATTTTTGGCTAAAAGGAAGTTTCATTCCCTAGGTCATATTGTGTGTTGGTATAAGAGTTGACCATGCTAAGATTGGGGTGTGGTGAATTGGAAACCGCCAGTGTTACACCGAGTGAAGTTTCTTGGGCCCAGCGGGATGTTATAGAGATTTATTGAAGGGATTCTCTGTCATAGCTTCTCAGCTCTTTTCATTACTTAGGAAAGGGTAAGTTTGAGTGGTCAAATAAATGTCATAATAGTTTTGAGCAGTTGAAAGAAATGCTGGTTGAAAACACCGGTGATGTGTGACTACCTCGGGGAAAAAGAGTACACCTTATATATAGTGATGCTTAGGGCATTGGTTTTTGGGATGTGTGTTAATGCAAGATGGGAAGTAGTGGCTTATAAATGCAGAGTGAAGCCACATAAGAAAAGCTTGATATCTCATCATGACACAAGAGTTGGCTATGGTAGTGTCTTTGCTTTGAAAATATGGCAACCTTATTTATATGGAGTAAAAGTGTGAAATTTACCTGAGATACGTAAAGTCTCAGTATTTGTTAACTCATAAGGAGCAATTTGGAGACAACGGGGTGTTTGGAGTTGTTTAAAAGATTATGGTATAATAGATTACCACCACGGAAGGTAATATGGTAGCGGATGCCTTAAGTAGAAGAAGCGATGGAAGCTTTGTTAATCAGCGATAGCAGATGGAGAATAATTATCTGATGGAGCTATGTGGCTGATTAAAAGCGTAGCCCTATTTTAAAGCAAATGATTATAGATGCTCGAGAGGAAAAATGATGAAGAGATGCGAGAGAAAAAGGTACGGATAATTCGAGGAGATGGTGATAAGACTGATTTTTCAGTAAAAAGTTGGAAGTTTGTATTTCCAGAACAAATTATGTGTGCCAGATGATAAAGAGCTAAAGAAAAAGTTACTATTTGAATCTCATAATACGATATTTACCATGCATCTACGGAGGTAAAGATGTACAATTTGAAACAACATTATTGAGTGGAAAGGAATGAAAAAGAGTGTGACCAATTGTATGTCTAAATGTTTGTGTCATAATGTCGACAAGTCAAAGGCCAGAACACCAAGTTCAACATGTCTGTGAATCCTTCCAATTCCTGATGGAAGTGGGATAATATACTACGTGGATTTTGTGTGTTGGGTTTCTATCAACACTTAACAACATGACTATGTAAGATGTGGTGTTGATAGGCTCACAAAGGTCGACCACGTTTATACGGTCGGGATTGACTACTATTCTATGAATCGACTAGGCGAGTTCTTAATAATGGATGAGATTGTGCGATTGCATGGTGTGCCGTTGTCTATTGTGTCGAGATAGAGATCCTTACGATTTACATTGCAAAGGTTAAAAGAATTCTACGATTAGCCTTGGGAACTCGGCTTAATTTCAGTACAGCATTCCACCCTTAGACAGATGGACAGTCCGAGAGGTTGATTCAAGTGCTCGAAGATATACTTCGGGGATGTGTAATGGAATTCATCATTGATAGAATTTGCCTATAACAACATTTATCAATCAAGCATTGGCATGGCACCATATGAGGCTTTCTATGGCCGGAGAAGTATAACTCCTGTGTGTTGGACAAAATTGAATGAGCATAAAGTGATTGGTCCAAACATAGTAAAAGATATAAAAGCAAAGAAAGTTAGGTTATTGGCAGGTTAAAGGCGCATTGATCAAGCAAAGTCATATGCAAGTTTAAAGGAGAAATATTGAATATGAAGTGGGGAACAGGTCTTCTTAAAAACCCATCGTCGTGGAGGAAAATTTTTATGTAGTTGGAAGTAAGAAAGGCAAGTTGAGTTCGAGGTTCATAGGGTCATATGAGATTCTGGAACGATTTAGCCCTGTGGCGTATCATTTGGCACTCCCTCTAAAGTTGGCCAAATTGCATACCGTGTTTCATGTGTCGATGCTTCGGAGATACCATTCTGATGAGTCGTACATACTATCATTACAAGATGAACAAGTACAGGAGGATTTGTCATATGATGAGGAGCGAGAGCTGATGCGGCTCGAGAGGTGAAGCAGATTCACGAGAAACAAGCGAAGTGCGGATTGAGTGAAGTGCTATGGCAGCACCATGGCATGGAAGAAGCTACTTAAACGAGGGCAACTATGAGAGCACGATATCGCGCCCAACTCTTCGAATCGGAATTGTAATTTGAGGACGAAATTCTTTTTAGAAGGAGAGTTGTGACACCCCAAATTATACAGTGGAGTTTTATAACATGTTTTGGGTATAATAAAGTATAGTATATTTTCGAATAAAATAATGCTAAAAATAAAATAAGCAAAATCCATAGTGTCACGAGGGAGTTAAGGGTAGAATTAAAAATTTGCAATTTAGGACATGATAGTCATGAGTGAAGAAGATTGTATGCTAATATAGGATTGAGATAAGTAGAATTACAAATAAAAGGAAATTAAAGGACTAAGTTGCAAAAACACAATTTAAGTCAAATGTTAGGATAAAGCCAAACATGGCTTTAAAGAAATATCATTTTTGGCATTTATGTTAGGGAAAATCGGATAAGGGAGAAAGAAAGGAAGAGAAGAGAAGAAGAGAAGAAGAAGAAGAAGTAGAAGAAGAAGAAGAGAGGAGAAAAAGAAGAAATCAAGGCATGAAATTATTTGTAAGGAACTTTGGTAGGATTGTGTATGGAATTTGTTAGGATTTGTATGGATACTTGTTTGGAGGTTTGAAATACCTTTTTTTGTGTAGAATCCTTGTTTGGAATGGTTGTTTTATTTGGTTGTGGTCCTCAATGGAGAAAAAATTTGTATAGAAAAAATGTTGGGTTTTAGGAGAGATGCTGTCCGTTTTTTTTAAAACCCATGTTTTTTTTTTGCCATAACTTAGCCATCACTCATCTAAATTGAATGATTCAAATTTATGAGTAAACTATACTTCTAGGAGAACAAATCTCACTGAAATAAGTATATCTCAATTTAGACCCCAGTGTACCCAGAAAATTTGTCAAAGTGAGGCTTTGTTTTTGGGTCAATTCGATCAGTTTTGGGTTTCATAACAGTTTTGGTATTTAGGCCATAAGTTGAGTTTCACTCATCCAAATTGAGTGATTCAAATGTTTTGATAAACTATACTTCTAGGAGAACAAATCTCCCAAAAATAAGTATATCTAAATTTGGACCCCATTGAACCCAAAAATTCTTCAAAGTAAGGGAACAATTCTTGTAACACCCCAAAAATACCCTAGAATTTTTATAATAATTTTATTATATATTATGGGTATGAATTGAGTCAAACTTGGGTTTTAAGATGAATTTGATAAAATTGAAAATGTAAATGGAAAGAGTGAGCATATGATTGAATATTATATGCTAAATTGAGAAAATGTATTGAACAGGAAATAAACGAATGAAAAGGAAAAATGTGGAAATTTGTAAAATGAGGACCTAAAGGGTCAATTATTATAAAAGAATAGATGTTTAAGTGAAATTGTGATAAATGAATGGCCAAAAAGTATAATAGGAGACCAAAAATGGAGAGTGGTTGTGTGTGTGAAACAGAGCCTTATGAAATTAAGTGACTTAAGGCCAAAAAGGAAAATGAGAATTTAGAGTAAGGTGGAAGGCCAAACATGGCCTTACACTAAAGGAGGAGTTTTAAAGGCCAAAATGTGGTCTTAGGGCTCATTTTAAAGAGCAATCCCGTTTTTGTGAGAGAAAGGGAGGAGAAAATAGAGAAAAAGCTAGGGTTTGGAAGATATCAAACTTTGGTTGGGTTGGTTCCCATTTCTTCCTCCTAAAAGACCAAACACCATACAAGAAGAGATTGGAAGAGGTTCAAGGTAATAGATCAATTCTAACCTCATCTTCTATGATTTTAGTTTTGGGAGAAAGTCACAACTTGAGGGAAATGGATTTTCATTGATTCTAAACCACTTTTGGAGTTGTTTTGAAGTGATTCCATGGTGGATTTTTGATATGGGATGTATTGGAGAAGATTGGTAGATGAAGAATGTGAAAAAAATTGCAAAATCCCAAACATCCGGCGAGAAACTTGACTGTCTGGATGCAGTCAAAAATTTATACCGATACACCTTGTGAAAAATGGGCGTTAGGCGACACATCTTAGGTATAAGTTGAACACATGCCGGTACACCGGCGGTGAGCAGCTTTATCACAGAGTCTGGTCGAGGCTATGCGATACGGGTTGTTCAATGACCCACTTTTATGTATTTTTGCACCGTTAAGTCAGTATTACCATTATCCCGATTGTTTTAGGGACCACAGGAAATGATTAATGGGGGTTGAATAAGAATAAGACAAAGTGGCATCTGCAGTACCTCGCGATATCGTTTAGTATGATTATTTGGCTAACCACTCAGAGTGATGAAATTTGTATTTGACTAGGTGCGGGTGAAGACGACAACCTGACCTAGGATTGATATCGAAAAAGGAAAAAAGGAATCGATAATTGGTTTGTTCTATGCTTGTTCTTTATTCTAGTTTGTTCTCTACACGTTCTTTATTCTCATATTGCTCTACATTTCGAAATATATATACTCTCCCTGATTCGAATAATGATTAGTATTTGAAATGTTTGACAAATATACGCATGTATGCGTGTATTTGAGCTCTATTGGTATTACATAAAAAGTAAATTGATTTAAGGCATTATTGAATGACCCGACGTGTGAGGATTCTGACTGGTCGTCATGAGAGATTATAAATGATGATGAAATGGAAACCACATTGCCTCTTGAATGACAAATGGAATGAGGATTCATAATGAATCTATCGTGAATGTCAAATTCTATATAGCCATATGTGGCTTAAGTATTGTTAAATGGAAACCCATTTACTCTTGGGCCAATGACGGGGCGGGTTCACTAACTGAATGCCGTGAATGTCAATTCTATAACCCCATATGTGAAATGGTAATATTGAGTGTGAAACCACATTGCTACCGAATGATGCAACAGACAGATTCACCAACCGAACTGTGGATGTTGAATTCTATACTATATGTGAAATCACAAACCGAAAAAGTGAAATAACGGTATTGAAAAGTGCGTATTTGTATAAGTATCTTTACAAAGGCAATGATATTGTATAAGGCATTATTTTGATAAATGCATGATTTATATGGAACGAAAATGGAATACAGAACTGTATAGAACCACTAAGCATGAAAATGCTTAGCGTATTGTTTTTATCAATGCGCAGGTACCGAGTGATAGACATTGAAGCAAGACCCAAGATCGAGGAGCTCAGAGTCATAGAGAGGAAATTGCGGAGTATGCTCCGTCATATGCATTACTCCATTTCTTTCGAACATTGACATTTTGTAAAACAGTTTGAACTCTGAATCATTATTTTTGTAAAATGGCATTGCTAAATGTAACGTTTCAGTTCTCTTTGAAATTGTAAATGTATATGGGCTTGCCTAAAATGAAAATGCTTTCGCTAATTAAAAGGTCTAAAATAGAATAACGTAAATAAAATGTTTTCGGTGAGATACTGAAAATTGTCAGTAAACAGGCTTCAGCTTAGATCCGCCGCAATCCCATCGTAAAGTAGGATTTTGGGTCGCACTTGAGAACAAAATTTAATAAAACGATAAAAGTAAGGGGATTTTATTAATGGCTTCACCAAAGGCCCGGCTGCCCGACCCGCCTAATCTGGGCTGGTCTGCCTCTGGGGTCGCTACAATCTCTATCCCAACTGCCCTGCAACAGTCCCTCAACTAGAGGGAATCCAGTTTTTAAATCATAAGTTGAGTTATACTGGTCCAATGAGGTGATTCACCTCATGACAAACTAGACATCTGGAAAAACAACTTGCATGAAGAAATTATGATCAAATTATGTCTCTATCATACCCAGAAAATTTTCAAATATAGGACACAATTCCATATTCTGTTCCTGGAAACTATTTAGGAGCAGTTCGGAATGTTTAGACCATATCTCCTAAATTAAAAGTCCAAATGACATGATTTTTGAACCATAAGAAACTTAAGGCATAGGGGTATATTAAGTTAGAAGATTACTTTCTCTAACAATCCCATTTACAGGGTCAAAATTGCAGTCGAAATGGACTTTAGAGCTGCCTCTAATATCTGCAGAATTGGTTATGGAAATTGAAATCAGGTAAATGTTATATAAATGTATTTTATATGTACAATGCAATCATAGTAATATGATCATGATAACATATGTTATGAAAGATAAAGAGAATACACGTATAATTTTGTTATATGAAAAAGTATAGTTAAATGTTTATAAGAGATTATTTGATAATGAATATCTCATAAGTATACATGATATCAATAGTTATTCATGTATATGAGATATCTTTTTCTAATACCTAAAAGATTGTTAAGAAAACATAATAAAATCGATTGCCTGCATATGACCGGGTAGTTAGATAGATAGGCAGGCGTTCTTATTTAGGACAGCCTGTCGCACATACGCTTATAGATATCGAGGCCCCCGTCATCGATGACATAGATCCAATTTGATCATTATACTGCCCCATTTGGGTCATACCCGAGAAATCACTATCCGTGACAAAGGATAGCACCTTCGAGTACATACAAAGCCTCTTCCTCGTATCCACTTCTAAGGTATTCATAGCATGAAACATAAGATATATGACAAGAATATAAATGACATGACATAATATGAGTAGCTATTAGCATTACTATGTGATGATACGTGAACAAAGGATAAGTATAAGCAACAAAAAAGGTAAATTAAAGATGATAGTGGAATGTGGAAAACATGATACATTTAATAGGTATGATATATGTAGAAGCATATCTATAAATGATTTGTTCAAAACATGAATAAGCATGTGTGTATGTAAATGAATGTTAAAGTTATATGCAGTTGTCTAAAGTGTGATGACTTTGATTAGAGGTCGCCTTATATATTATTCCCACTCGTTTATAAGCTTAGAACGGGTGTTTCATCCGTGTAGGTACGTATAGCGAACTAGAAACCGGACAATCCACACGCAACAAAGGTCAGCACAAATACTAGTTTCACCAAAAACTCTATATAATTCTATTTTGTATATGTATTTTGTTTCGTAAACAATGTAAAGTTTTTATATGTTGAACACTTTATTTATGGAGAGTTTGAAATATATTTTGTAATAATCCACGCTACAAAATATATTTCAAGTTAAATGTTTAAATAACATGTAAACGAACAAGTTTATAGTAAATAAGAAAAAAAAAAAAAAAAGACACTCTAGCCTAACATAGGGTGCCGAGTTGGGGGCATCACAATCCACAATATGTAAAATAAATTTTCATACTTTCAAAAAGATATATATATATATATATAATATGATTTTCTTATGAAGACTTTTACATCTTTGAGTTCAATGCAAATAATTACAAAATATCATGATTAATATGATATGCATGAGAAGGAGCATTTACTTATAGCTCCGGGCCTCGTTTGACTGACTCGCTCCCGATGATCTCGGTCTTGCCACTTCTACTGATACCGCGCAAGATAAATAACAAGGCTAAGCATTTTCATGCTTTCTAGTGGTTCTATATAATACTTCCATTTCAATTTAAATCAAATCATGCATTTTCTAAAAATAATACCCTTTTTAACCTTTGAGATCAATGCAATACAATACATATATTCATTTCTTATATACATTCATTTACAGTTTATTAATCATTCCAATATGCACTTTATATGTACAAATCATCTAAAACACAAATCATGGAGTTTCATACCTATTTTTCATTTTTCCCTTTAAGCTTAATTTAACTCTATGCTTCGTGCACTGTGATAATGAATCACTGCACGTCCTTGGCCAGGCCGCAGTCGTATAAAAAGGTTTTAAGTAATATAGTAATGGTCCTACTGGGCTGCTGATTAGTTATTAAAAATTTGGCTTCGTGGAATACTAATGAGGCATTGTCCTACTGGGCTATGGATCGGAGTAATATATCATTACGTCAGCGCAAAGACGCTCTTATTTGGACCTCTTATTGGTATACTTCAATCTATCTCAACTCAATTTAATTCAAGCACATTCTATTAAGGGCGTTCAAATCATTCATAGTACCATAATAATGTATATATATTTAGTATCAAAATACTTTGGTTTCCAATACTCAGCTGCAATTTTTTCATGTGCAATCTATTTCACAATCACAGATCAAATCAATTTAAAACAAATCAATATGCAATTTATCGCAATTCATTTCAATAAATCCAATGACTTTGGCAACTTTTCAAACATTTTAGAAATAGAGAGAGAGAAGTGGAGAACAAACTAATTCATTTATGGCTCAAATAGAGCATTGGCTATGCATATCTATAAAATAAAACCTTTAAATTTATTTCCTTGGCTTCAAAACAAAACACAAAATCGAAATAAGTCAAGTGTGAAGAACAAACCTAAAAGGCTGTAGCCTCTGACCCTATCCCTCGAATCCTGTCAATAAACTTCCTAGTCACTTTCAACCCCTAATCCACTACAAAATATGTCACTATCAAAGAACAACCTAAGAAAAAAAATTAGTTGTGCATTCCAAGATTTTTGGTTAGGGTTGATATCTACCCAATACACCTTCACTTGAAAATTTTTCTAGGGACACATGAGCCATATTTTTCTCATACTTCCTTCAAGAAAATTATATCTCTATGAGTCTGGTTTTATTAGGAATTGGAATCATCTCAATGATCAACCCGAACTCGTTAAGGTATTTTAATGCCAAACCCGGGCCTCATGCCCAACTCACTCGGTTACCATCATATTCTGGATTTCAAGGGTCTTAACTCCATAAATTG
This sequence comes from Tetrastigma voinierianum, assembly GCA_016808115.1. NCBI lineage: Eukaryota > Viridiplantae > Streptophyta > Magnoliopsida > Vitales > Vitaceae > Tetrastigma > Tetrastigma voinierianum. The sequence continues at coordinate 202,711 of JAEQBH010003281.1, forward strand.
GTACTTGTCTTCTACTCATTTGAATCTATGGTTCTAAGTTTTCTTCTCCAATTGAATCATCCAATCTGATCACCAAACCTCAAGTTATAGAATCTACATCCGTATCACCTTACTCAGGTGTGCCAGAACTGATTAGTCTTTGACATACACTCCACTTGACACATCGGCAATCTCAGCCTACAAACTGTATATACTCCTCACAAGTAAATTATTCCAAAAGCCCATTTATCTAAAATTTAACCCACCAATTCCAAGAGGAAACTAACTTACGGCAAAACACCACACACCACACCCAAAATGTATTAGCTACCCAATAACTTACTCTGGAAACTTACCTTTAAGCCCATATTTTGCTCAGAGCCAAAACTGCCCTAGTCCCTCCCGCACCTCTGTACCTATAGCTCTGGTGGTTCTTATCAATTTTAATCACCCACTGGACAAAGTGATTTATAATCCTGAACTTATAGCCAACAACAGTGGTTTCTGAACCTGATCAAAGAACTCCTTTGAAACTCATCACTCTCCTTTATATGTACCTCAAAAACCAACCCAAACAATGAAAACAACCTCAAACTGAACTCAAAACCATCTGAGAACACTTACACAAAGCTGTGTTCTTCTCTCCAAACCCAAACACAAGAAAAGAGGGTAAGCTAGGGCTTTGTTTCACTCAAATCTCTTTCTTTTCTTTCTCTCTTCTCTCTCTTCTTCTAATCACTAAACTCTCGATCTCATGGAGCAAACTCACAATCCCTTCTTCTCTTTCTTCTCTCTCACCCCAAACTCCTAGCTCTCTCTCAAAAGTGAGAATGCTCAAATGGCACCTAAGCAGACCATTTTGGTCTTAATCCTCAATCTAATCTTATGCAGCCATGTTTGGCTTTATTTCATTAAAATGGCTTTTTCTCATTTTTCTCATTTTTAAAGCCTCCTCATTTCACCTTCATTTCTACTTCATTTCATTTTATTTCATTTTAACATTTACACTCCTCACATATAGACTTTAGGTCCTCATTTTGGATATTTTTACTTAAATTCTATTTTGGGCTCTTGTAAAATTTTTCGGTTTCTAACACCTCATTTTAGTTATTTAAACGCCAAAAATATAATTCTAATTATTTTACACCTCGAACATGTTATGTAAAATTATTAAGGTATTTTTAGGGTATTACAGACAGATACACCCTCATCCCTCATTGAAGGTAAAAGCTGGGATTAATTCTATTGCAAACTCCCTGTGCCCGTAATCTTTAACGAATAGGAAACCCAGTGGAAGTCAAGCCATGCTTATCAGTCAAAACTCAGATAAAAAATTTTCCTTTTCTCAACTGTAGAAGTGATTTTGTAAAATTCCCTAAATATATCAATCGTATATGATATATTCCAAACCCAGAAATTATTAATTACCTTCCTTAAATATGGCAAATCCAAGAACGCTTCTTCTAAAGAGTTTCAGTTCAACACATTTTCACAACTACATCAAAAGCATACATATATCACATACAAATTCAAAGTATTTCCCTTACAAAGGATTATTAATACAACACTCGATACAAAAATCGAGAATCCTACGCTATGCCCAAATTGGCCGCGTGCCTCGTATTCTAGAAAACAGCTTTCTTAAAATAAAGAAAATAATGAGAGCTAAACAAGCTCAATGAGTGTATACTTTATAAAATGTTTTGCTTTTTCTAGTAATATCTCAAACCTGTGAAACTCTCACACATTCCTTCAAACCCGCTTGCTCGCTTTCTTTACCTTATGTTTTTCTTGCTTTAAAAGTTTGGCAAACTTTCATACTTTCAGCTACTTAGTTTTCCTGTTCTTTGTTTTAGCAAGTTTCTAAACTCTTCATACTTGCTTCGCTTGTTTCTTCTCTTGTTTGTTTAAAAAGTTTTTAAAACTTTCATAATTCTTGTTTCAAGTTTCTAAAGCCAGAAACCTTCGCTAAAAACTCTCTCGTTTAAAAGCTTTTATAAAACTTTTCTAAACACGGAGCCCTGGGTCGCTGCTTTAAAATAACACTAGAGCCCTGGCTCAACCAGCCAGCTGAAATAAACACGGCTTGGCCAACAACTTGCTTTGGGCAAAAACTGAGTCCGGTCACCTGCTTTAAAATAAAAACAGAGTCCTGGGTCTCAATCCATTGCTTTAAAAATCTGGAGCCCTGGGCTCAACCGCTTGCTTTAAAATAAACACGTGGAGCCCGTCAACTGCACCGCTGGTTGATTTCAAAAAACTATATAAACATGCTTATAAATCATCAACCACCTGGAGGCCTTTCCCCGCTTGGGTCGCACCCTGAGCGAACACGCGAGCCTGGCTTCAACCGTATGTGGCCGACTCTGGGTCCGCATCACGCAGGTGGAAAGAGCTCGCCTGACTCCCTTTTTCTCTCGTAAATATGGTGCCTTGGCTCACTATAACTAGCTAGCCGCCTAACCCTATATACTCCAAAGACGCCAAGGTCTCCTTTAAATGCCATGATGCATGAACTGCCTGCTTGACCGTGCACCTCTAAAATGCATGAAATGATGTCCCAATACCACCGCATTTACTAATACCTTGACCAAAGTATGCTTGCTTAAAATAGGGATTTTCGTTAGGCCTGTTTTATAAAACATACTTTTGTTTGCTTGCTTGCTTTCTCTTTGAAATATGTTTTAGAACTCAAACCATTGTTTCTTTGTTTGCTTTTTAAAAAGTAATATGGTTGAATACATCAAAACCATTACTTGTTGTCTTTTCACATATGGTTTAAATCAAAACCATTGTTTGCTTGTTAAACTCATTGCTTGTCAGAAAATATGGCTTCATAATCAAAACCATTAAATACCAAACAGAAACAAATTTTATAATAATACACTAGTATTTGAAAAATAGGTTTTAGAACACTCACCTTTGTTTACTTCAAAAAACTCGAGCACGACTCCACAACTTTCCCGCTTTGCTTTTTAGCCTGAATACTTTTCACTCAAACTATCACGATAAAACATTAATCAATTCGCTGTAATCGTATAAACTTAACGATTTCTATATATGCAAGTTTACTTTAGAGTAATGATGAGCTTTAAAGTCATCTATTTTAGTCTTTTCTCGCTTCTATTTTTATCTAAACAAGACTTATTTATGTGCGTAATATGGAATAACTAACCAAACTCGTTAAATGGCGTGAATTTAAGAAAAAGAAGAATTTTTATAAGTAAAAGAAGTGTGGTTGGACGAGCGTTAATGAGATAATTACCGGGCGTTATGCAGGTGCGCACAAAGATGAAGGAACCTCGATGGTCGTGAAGCTTTGGCAAGAATCAAATGCAGCATCCAGCTGCACAAAGAAACTCCAAATAAACGGCTACCCAAGAGCAAGTACCGAGAGTTAAAGAAGCTCCCGTGAAGCAACCAGAAATGAAGGAAGAAGTAAAGACTTCTATGTCGCGACATCTAGATGGTCGCCGTGATACTCCACAATGACATGCGTAAGGCCATGACGACAGTAGTCACAGGACAATAAGAAGAAGAGAAGAGGTCACGACATCCACGAATAGCACCGTTTTGTCGCGGCTATCGTGAAACTTGGAAGAAATTTGGATAGGAGGCCGCTTGGCTAAAGAGAAGCGCCTTAAAACTGTGACAGGTTTGAAAAAAAAATGATGAACTGATGTACTCAAGATGTTGTCGCGACAAGAGATTGATCGCCACATCGACGTGTTCTCACTTGAAAGTCACGTAGCTTCGAGCCGATGTCGCATAAGAGATTGAAGTCGCGACACCTAAAGCAACCAGTGAAGCCTCCAAAAACATAAGTTGATGTCGCGACGTGAGATTGAGGTCAATGGCATCATGAACAACGCTTGAAGTCGATAGGCTTGCCGACGCCGCGACGCTGGATCGAAGCGTCGCGACATCGAGAGACCAATTGAAACCCGCAAAGGCATAAAGTGATGTCGCGACAAGGGACCGAGGTCGCGACATCGTATGCACCGCCTGAAAGTCGCAGCTCATTTTAGTTGATGTCGCGACAAGAGATTGATGTCGCGACATCAGGAGCAACCATTTGAAGCCCGCAAGACGCGGAGTCGATGTCGCGACAAGAGATTACGTCGCGACATCATGAACAACCGCCCAAGGCTGCATAGACTTAGTTGATGTCGCGACGCGAGATCGATGTCGCGACATGGATGATGTCAGCGACAAGGATCGGAGGACATTGCAGATTTTAGTAATGACTCTCAATCCATTTAAATCTATGTCGAATATCATTTAGCTCAACTGAGAATCTAATACGGTACTCCCAGAACTTTGGTGCGACACGCATTTAGAGGTCCGTAGCCGGGCGCCCATTTTCTTTATTTTTCTTTGGGTTTTCTTTCTTTCTTTTCTCTTTTCTTCAATGTTGATAGTTAGAGAGATTAGATTAGATTTATCGCTTTATTTTTCGCTTTATTTTCTAGATCCGTGTTGTCGATTTTGGAGTTTAAGCCGAATGCACCCTATTCTTTTCAAATTACTACCTTGAATGTTTGAAGTTCGCATAAATTTCTCAATTCAATCCTTCGCCCCGAATCGTGGTTATTCTTATGATCAGAGGAATGTCAGAGCGTGTAATTCAAAGAATTGAGGAACTAAATTTTCCATTAAGTGAATGCTATAGCCGAAATTATCTTTCCCGTAGTCGCTTTCCAGCAGAAATTTGAATTTTTAGCTTTGGTGAATTTACTTATGGTGTCGGGTTTATCGCTTTTGATCCGACTACGCTCTTATACCCGCTATAAGATTTTGTCTCATTGCTCGATTTCAAGGAGGCCTCTCGAGTGACACAGAAGGCATTCCCGAGAGTTATGAACAATTGCTTGAAGGTGTTACACTCGCTTATTTGCGATCTAATGAGCTTTGTGTTTTTATCTCTGGAGCAATCTCTTCTCACTTGAAATCAAGAAAGAGTCAATGAGTTATCAATCTTAAACAAGTAGAGTTCACCTCAATCTCGAATAGTGAGGCTAACTCGTGGTTAGCCGAGATCTAATCAAAGGAGAGGGGTGATCTATTCTAATTTTGAGGAAGAGCATCCCAGGCCATATCCTCGTCACCGATAACTCTGGGAGCTAAGGTTTATGTGCCCATAAAATGGGTATGAAGTATTGCAAAAGAAAAATACCCAGATTAAGGAAATCCCTTTAAAGTAGCTATTTAACTTCGCCTTCGAGAGAATCAGAAAATTAGATAATGAAATGTGGAGTTTGAGAGATCCAACCGTGATCGCAAACACCTTGGACATTTTTTAAACCCTAAATACCAAGAATCTTTATCGCATTAACCAAGGTGAATCGGGTACTTCACTATAGTAGTATACTTGATGTAACCTTCCGAAAGATAATTATTCAAAGGTCCATTTATTTTCTTAACTATTCTTTATTCTTTATTCTTTATATTCCAGTTTTTATTTTATTGTTCATTTATTTTATCGTGCTAGTACAATTCCACTTTCTTAAGTCGGACCCTATCACTTAATGGTCCTAAATAGTACGGAGCTTCTTGGAGTAGTCGATAGTTGATTTAAAATTTTGAGATCTCGTGGGATCGATATCCTGACTTATATCTATTTCCGACATTTTTGTCGAATTGCACTGCAAAGATATCGTGCCAAAACCAAAATTGAAAATGATTAACTCTTAGGAGACTTTGGTCCTTTACCAAGTTTTATGGTGTAGTTTCCGGGGATTAGATAATAGTCCTTTGGTAATTGTGCAACTAAATTTGTATATGTGTTTTGGTCTGAGGTCATCAAGTAACTAGCATTTACCCACACTCAATGAATATCGTCGAGGCACGATGCGTTTTCATTAAGTTTCATTCTTCTTTGAACCTCTCTTAATCATTTATTAAGGTTCCCATACTAACGGTGTATGAATTTGGGCTTAAATATGCGAAACTACAAAACTGACTTTTAGACACTATGGTACCCTGCATTTCACTATGTTTGGTACTGCATTACCATGTTCTGGTACCGTACCAAACACGTTTCAGATACAGTTGGTACCGGCAATTAATTTGTCCTGGTACCGGCATCAAATAGGGTGTTATAAAGCTATGGTACCGGCACCAATTCCTATTTCGGGTATCTACATTCACCTTGTAGCCTTGCCCCACTGCCGATTTTGCCCTTGTTCCATTTTTCTTCATACAACTTCTCAATTCCATAATACTCCTCAAAATCAACATGGAATCTAACTCAAAATAATTCCACAACACTTGAATTGGTGGGATTTGGAACTTCTTATTACTAACCCTAGGTAAAATTCCAAGAATTCAACCTAAGGTCCACTAATTCATACAACCCATAGAATTTTAACAGATTCATGTTTATTTTATACCAACTAGGTTTTTCCCTAATAAACTTCAAGAATTTAGGGTTAATGTGACTTCCACAAAACCCTAGAACAAGGAGCACCAATCTCCATGGAAATTCATACCAAAACCTCGACATCCAAAAGACACATGGACTTCCAAAGATAAAACATACTCTTATTTCTTCTCCCTTCTTCTCCTTTCTTCTTCTCCTCCTTCTTCTTCTTCCCCTTCTTCTTCTCCTACGCTTGCCTCTAACCTAAAATGAGGAACAAATGAGACATTTGTTTGTCTCACCTCTATTTATAGGCTCATCTTCCTTTAATTAAATTTTGGTCCTCCATCTCTCAAGAAATTGCAAATCAACTTATGGTATTTTCACAATGGCCTCTCATCTTCTCAATTTATGGTTTTCATATCCTTTTTGGAAATTTACAACTTTACCCTTGTTCTAATACAAATTCAAGTTTAAATCAATTTATGATTTCACCATTTCATCTTGAACAACAACTCCCAAAAATATTACAATGACACTTGGTGCACTTATGTGCCCCTACGGTTACACATACCGTACACCCTCTCGGGATGGGGCATTACAACAGATACTCATGATTACTTCAGATATGGGTATGGGATAGGTTTCCATACATTGCACCTAATTGTTTGCATATAACTTCACATGATGATCAGTTACCTGTAGCTCAACTGGCCATTTGGTATATATGTAAAATTACCATTAATATTACTATTATGATCCAATTAAAAGTCATCTTTTATGTTTTTTTATGATCCAATCTTTCAAAATTACATAGTTCATTCTATGTTTTGTTTTTAATTTATACATGGAAAGATGAGTATCTGACCACCTGCCTCTATGCATGTTTTATCGCAATATAGGTATTCTTGCTTGATCGACTTACGCTTATATGGTGATAAAACGCTTGACTTCTTTACTTTAACTATTTTCTTTGAACAAATTCCAAACTCTTGATTACAAATAACAAATTTTTTTATTTAACAACAGATTATATGGCAACCTTATGATGATGATGTGAGTGGTGGACTTCCCGATTATTGTGTAGTTGGGAAATATCTTTGGTGCACTATATCATCATTGATATGTTTCCACATTGTTGAATGGCATAGACCTAATCGTGTTATGCGACAGTTTAGGTTTCGACAATGGATTCCTCGACCATGTGACAATGATTCAAACTTGCATAAATGCGATTTGAGAGGTAGGCATGATGTTGATTCGACTGAACGACATGGAGAGTTCATTTGATGATGGGCCTTTATGCACGATCATATTGCTAGGGATCAGATGGAATTTGGTCCTCTAGGGTATCATGATCCATACATGGTCCGTATCACTCGACACATTCCGATTTCTATCAGATAAACTCTTCTTCTCATGAGCTATTGCTATTTCTTGGCGCCCTATGGCATTTATATTATTATATTATATTTTTTTGGCATCCCTAACTCATATTTTATGGTTTGCAGACTAGTGAGTATACATCAAATACATGATATTACACCTCAGAGACATGCAATCCACAAATTATGTACTACTGTATTCAGGCCATACATGATGAACTGGTTACATGCTCCATATGGTATTGGTAGTTACACAACCCACCCTCGTCATGAGGCGCTAACCAGAGACAAGGATCACAATGGGAGGGACTAGACATACCCAAATTGTTTCGGGCCACAACAACGATTGATATTAGGTACACATCCTCGAACTCAATTCTTATGGTCCAATAACCGTGTGAGGGAGCTCAGATGAGACTAGTCATATGTTTGATCTTCCAGTAATTATTACCCCGCACTAGCCCACTACCTATGAGACACTGTTATAAATTCATGGAGGTTCCATCCACACCACTCTTGCAGCATTCACTGGTCAGATCAACACCGCGAAATCCATCGGACGCTATGTCCAATGTCGAGGAGTCGCCCTATAGTCAATGTTGATCAAGAGAGACAAGACATAAACATCATGGTCGAGGACGTGGTAGGAGATGTGAGAAGACATGATCACGGGTGAATAGCGAGGGTGCACGCTAGTCCTTAACAACCAACAATGATCGACATCATGGACGCCCTAATACAAAGGTGTCTCCCTTCTCAAAGTGATTTACCGAGGATGCTACGGCATTTTGACTTGTATTTTGATGTTGGGGTTTTGATGTTGGTACATGTAATGTACTGGATACTCTATAATTCACTTTGATATTATTGGTACTTTAGATGTTTGTTATAGTCTATTGAAAGGTGTTAATCTGGTTAATTCTGATTTGACTGGAGCATTTACAAATATTGATCATGATGTATGCAAATTAGATAAATTAAGATTTGTAAATAGATATTTGAATGTTTAATATAAAAGTTGTCTATATAGAATGGTCTCAAAGGTGCCCTTTAGCTAAATACCTTAAATAATTGTTGTTTATTGGGGCTGAGTGCAGTGATGTTCCTTCAAAAGACACTTTATGCAAATGAAATTCTGGCTAGGGAAGGTGTCTCCTTTAAAAGGACACTTCAATGTAAATTGAAAATTTTCAAAATGGTCAGCTGCCTCTTCAAAAGACACTTTTAACGAAATAGCAAATGTGTTCTCAAAAAGACACTTTTAGTATAACCTGAAAATTAAATTATAAAAGGGGTCTCTTAAAAGACACTCTCACCAAATAATGCAAATGTTCTTCAAAAGATACTAAAACAATTTGAAATTCCTCGTAATCATGAAGGCCTTCAAAAGACACTTTAACTAAATAGGCAAATGCGTCTCTTTAAAAGATACATTCAATAAAATTAAAAATTTCAAAATTATGTTATCTCCTTTCAAAGATAATTTCAACCGAAATAAACGCAAAGGTATCTCTTCAAAATAGACTTTCAATGTAAATTTAAAATTTTCAAAATTATGAAGATGTCTTTTTAAAAGGCACTTTCAATGAAATAGTGCAAATGTGTCTCTTCAAAAGACACTTTCAATATAAATTAAAAAAATTTCAAAATTATAAAGGTGTATCTTCAAAATACACTTTCACCAAAATAGTGCAAATGTGTTTATTTAAAAGATACTTTCAGTATAAATTGAAAATTTTCAAAATTATGAAATTATCTTTTTAAAATACACTTTTAACGAAATAGTGTAAAGATGTCTCTTCAAAAGACACTTTCAGTGTAAATTTAAAATTTTCAAAATTATGAAGGTGATTTTTCGAAAAACACTTTCACCAAAATAGTGTAAATGTGTCTCTTTAAAAAATATTTTCAATATAAATTCAAACATTTCAGAATTATGAAGGTGACTCTTTAAAAAACACTTTCAATAAAATAATGCAAAGATATTTATTCAAAATACACTTTCAGTGTAAATTATAAATTTCAAAATTTTAAAAAGTATATCTTCAAAAGACACTTTCTAGATGACACAAATTAAACCTATTCTATTTGAAGAATTTATTTATTTATTTTTAAACTAAATGCCTTAAAAACCGCCTATTCACTCTACCTAGAAAATTGAATCATATCCTTTAGGAAACCCAACTCTTATTTTTTAATACACAGTGAGGGACCTTAAAATATGCACAATAAACAAAACTCACTTTCTTTATATAGAAAATACTTTCCATCTGGCGTGGAAACATAATTTTTTTCCCCACATCGATTTAGGTAGGATATTGTCTGGTCATGTAAAAGCATATATAATTAAATAATGGGAAATTTGGGAACTTTTCGAAAACTAATAAAGAAATTAAAAAAAAATCTTAAAAATATATATATAGTTTGAAAAATAATTCTAAATATCATATAGTTTTCTCCATACGAACAAGATAATTTAGAAAGTATCTTTTCAAGAGACATTTTCTAAAAATTCAAAAATAGAGAGTGTCTCTTGAAAATACACTTTCAACTTAAATTCAAAATTTTAAAAATTATAGAAAGTGTATATTCAAAATAGTTCAAAACTTTCAAAATTATAATGGTGTCTTTTTAAAAGACACTTTTAGAATAACATTTCAATAATTTATAAAATGTTTCTTCAAGTGACACTTTAAGTTTAAATTCAAAATTTTTAAAATTATAGAAATTGTCTTGGTCTATAAAAAATGAGTTAATCATTTTTAAACCCACAACAATCTACTTTCACACTACAGTCCGAAACTCCGAAATCATGAGAAGTTATCTTATGGGAATCAAGGGAATTTCCAACAAGCTCCACAAAATTCAAGTTCACTATATGCACCACCAAGATTTCAAGGACATGGAGTTTCTAACTCCAACTTTCAAGGGCAAAAGCGCTCAGTCTCTTCAAAATATACTTTCAGTGTTGATTTAAAACATTCAAAATTATGAAAGTATATTTCTAAAAGACACTTTTAGTATAACATTTCAATAATTTAGAAAGTTTCTTTTCAATAAACAATTTCTAAAAATTCGTAAAACTAAAAGTGTCTTTTTCAGCTTAAATTCAAAAATTTTAAAATTATTGAAAATGTTTCTTCAAAAAACATTTTCAATGTTGATTCAAAACTTTCAAAATTATAAATATGTTTTTTCAAAAGACACTTTTATAACATTTCAACAATTTAGAAAATGTATATTCAAGAGATACTTTCTAAAAATTCCTTAAATTCAAAAATTTTAAAATTAGAGAAAGTGTTTCATCAAAAGACACTTTTAATGTTGATTCAAAACTTTCAAAACTATAAAAATATTTTTTAAAAATATACTTTGAAGATAAATATTTCAAATTTATTTATAAAATGCTTATTCAATATATACTTTTTAAAAATTCAAAAACTGAAAGAATCTGAAGAAGACACTTTAACTTAAATTAAAATTTTAAAAAGTATAGAAAATGTGCCTTTTCAAAAGACTTTCAAAATTGCTAATTGAAACTTTTCAAAATTATAACACTTTTAAGAGGCATTTCACATTTTGCAAGTGTCTTTCAAGAGAGACACTTTTGTTTCCTCTCCGACTTTTAAAAAGTGTTTTTCAAAAAATGCTTTCAACTTAAATTCAAATATTTTGAAAGTATCTATTCAAAAAACACTTTTAGTGTAAAATTTTCAAATTTTTTGAAAATGTCTCTTGTAAATATACTTTTAGAAAATGTCTTTCCAAAAGACACTTTCTCCATGATAAAAACTACATTATATTTAAGAATATTTCTAAACTTATATTATGTGAGAAATTTTTTATTTTTTTCACACTAAATGTCTAAAAAGCCCTGAAATTTGGGTATCATTTATTAATTCAATAACAACTGAACTCTCAAAACGACATAAATAAAATAGAGAGATAATTACAAATAGAACAATAGAAATATGTTCCTTTTCTTTTCTCTGTATGTTTTTCTTCTTTTGCCTCTCATATACATGAATGGCTAAAACTCCCCATATCCCTCTAGTCTTTAGATGATGTGGTCAGAGACTTTCTTCTTCATGGTCTTTAGACTGGCTGAGATGGAGACTGGACAATCTCTTGATAAAGAGACTAAAGGAATCATCCCTGTCCAGCATGCTCACCCTAACATATTCTGGGCTAACCCCAAAATGCTTCCCACTCCGGGTCAAAATCTTGTGCTTATTGAGGAATTTTCCGCAATCCTCAATGCCTCCTACGCATTTTAGCCATGCAAAAGCTGCAAAAGAAAGGGAAAAAGTTTATAACACTATATAATATAAGAATATAATAGACTCATCTTAACCTAACGTAATAGACTTGATTTAAAGCATAAATGCCTCAACTCAAACGGGCAATATCTGCATGGTTGGGCACGAATGAACCCCATTGAGAAGGGTCTACCCAACAAAACCAAAATATGAAATTGATTCATGCTTCTCAACAAACCAAGTGTAACTTTACCAGGCTGTGATCGAAACGGTTGACCCAAGAAGTTGCAGAAGCCGGAAGGGAAGTCAGGGAGGCTGAAGAGCCCACTTTGCTTCACTGCTGACCTCAGTGCATTCCACCTCTCTTCCATCAAGCTATGGCTGAAGTGAAAGAAGGGGGACCCTTTTTTCGGGTTGCCAACATGTTCATAGCTATCAGAAATGACTTGCAGAACTTTGGCAGCTCGTTGCTGCGAGTCTTTTGACACGCCAATGGTGTTCAGCTCTATAAACTTAGTCATCTTCTCGGCGACCTCTTTATCCTTCACAAGAGCCCAACTGTAATCCATAATCGAGTGTTTAATACATTGAAATACAAGAACAAAGATTCCAATCATATGTTTATACTGATAATGTTAATAAGAATAGTTCGAGTCCTCTTAGGTCCTTTAGAGGTTTACCTGACCAATAACTTCGAGACTCGTAAGATTATTTTAGGCACACAAGTTGACCCGGACAGCCACAGTTATAAATAGTTTTTTTTTTCTTAAATGTTAGTAAGAACGGCTTACCCGAGCCGCATTCCGGCATGGCCGGTGGCTTTCGAGAGGGTGAACAGCATGAGATCATGGTCTGCCGGAGAAGAAATTGGAGTGTATTGTGGCCAGAAGTAAGCAAAATCATGAACCAAAATCCCACCACTTCGGTTGACTACAGGTTGCCTAATTGATCCATCAGGATTATTAGGGGAAGTAACAAGCTCAATGTATGGACCATCTTTGTTGAAATTGTAGGCATCACCAGCCCATTTATAGAGCCCTGACTTGAGAAAATCCGTTACAGATGGATAGGACTGTAAGAAATTAGGAGATTAGCACAAAAATTATGATAATTTGTGGTAAGAATAGTCTGCTGATCTAGAACAATAAAATCTTGATCAAAATAATTATCATCAACCACCATCTCCCTACTCATGAATTTGACCCACAATAACAAAAATGCTTCCAACTTTCAAGCAAGAGAATGGGCCGGCCAACATGCACATCACCAAACTCATTGCACGGAAAAATTAGCATGTAAACCATATTATGAGTTAAGCACTTACCAAAAAATATATATTTTACAACCTGAGTGTTGTCTACTTTGAAATTCCTAGTACAATTGGGTGTATTCTTTATTGTATTAACAATGTAAATAGGGGGGCAGTTGGCAAAAAATAATAGGAGTAGCAGAGTGGCATTCAACTATGTAGTGACTAAAAATAAAGACACTGACAACAGCCATGTTTGACCTGTACTCATCACCTAAGCTGTGATCTTTTCGATGAGCAATATTTTATATGATTTATTAAGGGCCATCGTGACCTGCACATTGAGAATCAAGAAACCAAATAAAGGCTTTTATATAAACAAATGGGGATTCAAATTACAGAGGTAACTCAAATTCAGGACTTTTTGTTAAATCAGGCTTTGATACCATATTGAACAACTAACTTTTTTAAAAGCTCAAACTTGTAAGATTTGAGTTTAATTTAAATATCATGCTTCCTAATATAATTTACCTTCTAATACCGGAAAATCCCAAAACAAGAGTACCAGCACTTCAGGCATGCCCATGTCAAGATCAAACAATGCAAATGAAGCAATGAGTCATCAATCACAAACATAAAACATGTGTTAAAGAAAAATTACTGAATAACAATAACAGATATCTTCACATCATGGCCTGATTAACCAAAAGAGAGATGCCATATATCTGAAAACATAATGCTTAAACCTTTCTCAATGCCACGATGAATGCAATGCACCTGACACCTTGTGTAATCTAATGATCTGCTTGGAAAAATCCGGCTCCAGAAACCAGCACAGGTTCTTTGCATCAGAAAAATAGCTAGTGAACTGCCACCCAGAGATCACAATGGTTGTTATGTCCCCCAATTGTTGCCAAAACCTCTCATACATTGTCGGATCCCCACTGCATCAAGTACCATATTAAATTAAAATCTTGCCTAGACTAGATCTGTCACACTCACACTACAACCATGTTAGTGTGCTATAAAAATAACCTCTACCCCCCCGCACCCCCTTAATCATAGAACTAATATTTTTCAACTCGATTTGATGGTCTGGACTCTGGAATCTTAGTCAAAAACCAAATGATGGTCTCCAATTAGTGTATATGCAAATCCGAGTCAAAACAGACTCTTAATTGGGCATGGCCGGCAGTATCCAGCGGGTCCCTCCCTCGAGGAGATCAATGATTGGACTGGTGGGTGCTTTGTAAGCATCATCAAAAATTCATCTAAGAGTACCCGAAAATCCTACCAATATCCATTGATCGGGGGTGAAGAGTTGGATCATTACAAACACAAACTCAAACTGTGCACTGTGCAGCAGCTGATGATGATGAACAGAGAGAGAGATGGGCTCATAATTGGGGATAGACCCACAATATGGGGGGGAGACCAAAAGGAAAAATAAAGAAATGGACCCAAGTAAAATGATAAGATCCCATAGCTCTGAGATTTCCCAACACTTTAGTTTTTAGATCTTCCCAAAGGACAAAGCCCCCCACAAGATGCATCATCTAGCCCCAGCTGACATGCACCTTGGGGAGGAGGCCCTTCTTGGAGTTGGGATTCATACAAATTTCTTTCTTTTTTTTTTTATGGAACTTTTTTTATTTTTTTTTGAGGCCCACACTACTCTATGCACACACACACCTCATAATGATGTGCAGGTTAAGGAGCACCACCCATGGTGCATCTTAGAGTTCTCCACCACCACCCACCACTACCACCACCACCACCATCGCAACCCCCATCAACTTGGGAACAGAGAGATGACAAAAGAAACGTCAAGTACCAAGACATGCACCATGGAAAGTCTCGAACCTACCCACGAAGACTTGTCCTTGTCTAGCAGCCTACCCTGCAATCTGCAGCCCTGGCGCACGCTAGCAGGATCCACAGTAAGCAGCAACGGCCGTTTTCAACAAATTAAATGTCACCTAACTCCCTACCCATGTTACTCGAAATATCAATAACCCCCCTCTCCTAGGGGTGGAAATGATATTTTGTTACATGAAGAAAGAAAACAGAGTCAAACTTACTGGTCCAGATTGATTACTCTTTCTCCGTCATCTTTAATCTCTGGGCTAGTGACGGTTGACGGCGACGGCGGAGTGGGGCTGCTCCTGCTAACATGCGCTGATTTTTGTGAGGCGTCCGCCATTAACGCTCTGCTCTGTTCTTCTTCCCTCCAATTCTCACCCTCGTACACGACTCTAGAAATCAAGCAGACATTCAAGGCGAGTGAGAGCACCAGGAAATGCCTCATGGAAAATACGCTGGAAAGCTTTCCCATCTCTGAGAGAAACAGAGAGACCCCTATTGAAGAAAAAAGAGAAGAACAGAGGAGTCTTAATGACAAGAAACAGACTCTGAAACTATGGAATATGGAATGCGATGCATTGATTAGTGAACTGCGAAAAATTCCAAGACGAACCCCCGAAATATTCATTCATGTAAGAAAATCAAGTGAGGTCAGCTGGTGGAGCAAAACTTTTTAAGTGTGAAGGCGCCACTCAAACAAGAAACAAACAAACAAACAGTGAAAAGAGAAGAGAACAGAGAGAAGGAAAAAGAAAAAGAAAAAAAAAAGAAAGAATACATGCCATGGGGAGATCTTGAAGCTACGCTTATTCCAGGGTGGGTTTAGGAAAACACTGAAAAAATAATTCAAGCATAATTAAAAACTCTCTCTCTTTTACCTTTCCATCAGATTTTCCCACAATTTTTTTGGGAACAAAACACAGAAAGAGCGATTGATGGATTATGGAAGCAGTGAAAAACCCCTAAAATCAGTAAAACCTCCAGTTTTTTTTTTTTTTGTTCAAGATTTTGAACATGGGTTTTTAAGTTTCCCTGTCAAATCCTCCGAAAAACCGGTGGACAGTGAAGAAACAATGATTAAGAACAAGAATAAGAAAAAAGAAAAGTTTTCAAACAGCGGAGAATAACAGAGGAGAGGTGAAGACGTACTCAAACACTCTTCAATATCCTTCATTGCCGGGATCATAAAACACAAGTTGGAGAAAGACAGAGACGTGGGAGGCACTATAAATGGGTGTATAACATTTACAGCTCCCTTGAAAACACTCCCGACAGTATATTTCTTCTACAATCAAGAAATCAGCCCACGATTTTCCTGGAAATTCGCAGCTTCACCACGCTGGATCTCGAAAAACCATACCCGCACTAAGCGCAGATTCAATGTTGTAGCTATTTCCCATTTCCATATTTATTTTAATCACTCTACTTATATATATATATATATATATATCAAAGTACGAGAAAAGCAGGGGCCTATGGACTTCTTACTCTGTCTGTCTCTGTTGCAGCTCTCTCTTCCTTTTTTTCCTTTCTTTTTTCTCTGCTTTCTCTTATCTTTTCCTTGCTGCTTTCCGTTCATGCTTTGTAATGTTTATATTTTACTTCCTAAATCATGTGTTTTTTATTTTATTAAATACATCGAGCTTTTGATTCGATCCAGAAGTGAAAAAAAAGGAGATGTCGGGGTTGTAGGTTTTGTTTGGGTTTCGAGAAAAAGTATGGGAAAAAGTATTAAGTGAATGTTTGGATATTAATTTTTATTTTTTAAACTTTTTTCGGATTATAATATAATAAGAATAATAATTCCCATAACCGAAGTAAAAAACCTCGGCTTGCTAGACAAAGTAGAGGTCGTCGAGTTTTTATACGTTATGGAAAATAATGGCATCAACTCGGAACAACTCTAACTTTTAATTTTCATCAAGTGTGTAATAAAAAGAATTATTCTTTCGATTATCTTTTAGGAGTTTCATAATTGTCTTTTTCTATAGGACAAAATATTAAAGCTTTTTTTTTTTAAATATATAATTTATAATTTTCAATTAAAATAAATAAATAAAAATATTCTAGAGTAAATTGACAATTATTATTTTTTTCTTCAATTATTAAATGAAATTCTGAACCCTACTTACATTCTTTTAAAACAAAAGAAAATATTAGACAATGATGAGATGTTAGGATATGAGGTAGAAGTCGAAAACGGGTCGGGCTGGACCATAGACTAATATGAGTTGGGTAATTTGGTCCATGTTCTATTTGAATCAATCTAGCTTGACCCCTCCTATGGGTAGGGATGGCAACATCGCGAGGTGGCCCAATCCCAAACCCATCCTAATAATTTAAAAGAACAATGCATTTTTAATCTTTGGCACTTTCGCATTTGTTGACATTTACTCTTTTTACTTTAAAATGTTAAAATAAACCTCCTACATTATTGAAAAAAACAAAATGTAAGTTCTTTTTTATAGACCGTTTGTGTGTATAGTTCAAACGTCATTAAATGTTTTGGGAATAAAATTTATTAGTTACATTTGATTTGTGTGGTCACATAGGAAAGTAGAAAATAATATTTATTCTAGTATTTACTTTAGTATTCAATGGAATGTGGCAGGGGCATTACACAGGCCAAAGGGCATCCTCCTGTAGGAATATGTGCCAAATAGGCAAGTGAAGGTGGTCTTCTCCTAGTCTTCTGCATCAATTTCACCTGAAAACAGCCTAATAGCCATCCGTAAGCAAGAGAAGGGGGTGCTCGGAAATCCTTTCGTTTGGTCCATGAAGGGTGAGGGGCTTCGATCTTCCCTTGTCACCTCATTTAATCTTCTCAGAATCAATACATACCTCCAACCTCGTAGTAAGGCGTAGTGGGCACTCCTCTCCCTTTCATTATGCATGCTGGTTACCCCCTCGATTCAGCACAACCCGGGCTGGACTCCACACAAGTAAAGCATTTGACATGGGGTAAATAATACCAAACTTTGTAGCAACTTCAGGACTCTCGTACGCATTTTACTTCCCCGTATGTGCGACCGCCTCTACGGGTCGCCTTACCGATTTTGCCTCCTAAGTAGATGGATGGGTGCAAACTGCATAGGTTAATAATTTCGCATCATGATTTTCCACCTAATACTCGCTTATTCTCCTTAAGGATGTCTAGCAGGTTGTTTTCCTATTGGTTACTGAGGAGGGAGGAGATGACAATTGGGCACTATTCATGTTCTTCCAGGTATGCATACTTTAATTCCAATGGTAGGGGCTTGAGGTCCAAAGCTGAGGCTCATTAGCTTCCCCACGCAGGGGTAGAATTTCTTCTCTTTTTTCCACTCCTCAGACAATATTCATGCCTGGTTTCAATAGCTTCTCAGATAAATAAATACTCCAATGAGCACATCTCATTTGTTGTCGACAATTGAGTTCCTCTCAGATTGTATCAATTATGATCTTGACCCTCTTCGCTATTCAGATATGCTTACTCAAGTGGAAGATATTGAGTTCCAAAGTCATGTTCCTAAATGTGAGTTGCATAAATCCATTTCGGAAATTGATAATTGCATTAGAAGTGGCCAAGAATGGTCTTCCTAGGATGATGGGCACATAGTTAGCCCCCACTCCGCAAACCTGGCTCAGACAAGCACTACAAAGTCTGGGCGCGTGGATAGCAGAATTTATCCACTTGTATCAAAACATCCTCCATGCTCCTTGGTATTTTTATGGATCTATCTATAGCTGACAACGCCACTTTGGGGTTCGCTTTAGCCTCTCCTAAACCTAGAAGGTTTATACATTGAATAAGGCAACAAAGTTGACATTGGCCCTGTTCAGTGTGTGCTGCCTTTTTCACAAGTGCCTCAAATATTCACTTAGATGGCAGGCAAATCCTGGATCTTTGTATTTTATCGGGAGTCTTGCATTGGGAATGCATGGCAATTAACTTTGCTCGTATGGGGCGCCCACTTACTCCACATTTCTCCACCTCTCTTCACTATGCAATGTGTCCTTACAAAAATTCTGCAAACGTGGGGACTCGTTTAATCATCAAGTAGGGATGTTGTGTTGAATTCACTTGCCTTAGCACTCTAATATTTCAGC
The DNA here is from genome assembly GCA_016808115.1 of Tetrastigma voinierianum. Classification (NCBI taxonomy): domain Eukaryota; kingdom Viridiplantae; phylum Streptophyta; class Magnoliopsida; order Vitales; family Vitaceae; genus Tetrastigma; species Tetrastigma voinierianum. The sequence goes on from JAEQBH010003281.1 coordinate 221,896, forward strand.
CTAGTTGATGGCCTTTTCCTTGGCTTTTTTTTTAGTGCCCCGTTAAAAGGTGTGGGGTGTGGTATTTTTCATCATTCCCTTTGGCCACCGCTCCTCTGGGCTTCAACTTCTTTGGTTTCCCGGGCCTTCTTTGCTATTCGAGGATTGGTCGTTTAACCTCTTTACTAATTTCCTCAAAGTGATAACCTCTTAACTTCTCGCTCTTATCCCGGGTTTTAGCTCACCGGAGAGCTCAATTCATGCACTTCTAGGATTGACCGTGGTCCGAGAGGGAATTTCCTTTTCCCCGCACCAGTCGGCTGGTTAACCTCAGATTTGTGCAATTACAAAGTTATCAAGTATTTTTGGGTATCCTGATCAAGGTTATCAAGGCTCTTGGGAAATCTCAGAAAAAGTTGTTTATCTCATTGAGTGTGCTTTCCATTGTGTCGATTCTCTTATTAGCCTGGGCATTCACTGCCTTCTGTTCCTCCACAAAGTTGCCCACCACTTTGCTCAAGTTCATGATAGCTTTTTCAATTAGGGATGAGGATGGTGGTGGCTATGGTTGAGATGAGGAGCCACCTCTATTATCAAGGCAAGTAAAAGAAAGGGCACATATGGTGGAGGCTTTAGGCTTCAGTGAGAGGTTAGGTGGTTCCTCCAGCTGTGGTTATGTGTGTTGCCATAATGTAAGTGCTGGTTATGGGCTTGTATTGACCCACAACATTGACATGCTTAGCCATCATATTCTTAACAATAATAGTTAGCAAAGGTTTCCCTCGGGTGCTCAAAGTGGATCGACAAATGAAACAAGGTTAGCTTGGCATAGTTGCCTCAATCATTGCTTGCACCTCATGATGATTTCGCATTTCAAGCTCCTCCAACCTTCACTCTGTAAGGTGAAGAGCTTTCCTTCAACCCATGTCCTCCGGATTGAGCATATGCCTCCCTTGAATTGGCTGTAGGTCCCATCCTCTCCCGCCTCTCTCAAGCTGGGTCTATCCTATGCTTTGGATGTCTTAGCCACATAATTCAAGAAATCCATGGCTTCCTCCTGATTTTTACTCATGAAGTCCCTCCACACATAGCGTCTCCAAATAACCGTCACACGGCAGGGACATTCCGCTATAGAAGTGGATTAACCAAAGATCCAAGTATCAAAGCCATGGTGAGGCGTGCACCGATGGTCTCTAGGTACCTCTTCCCAAAGACCGGTAGAATTTCTATTTCTTGGGCCGTGAAGGTGTAAATTTCCTCTTCGTACTATTGGTTTTACGGGCGCCGAAGAATTTCTTTAAAATTCTGTATCCGTATATCTCCGAATTCCTAATAGTTCTAGGCCTTAGAGAGTTGGAGCCAGATTTTTGCCCCTGTCCTCTCGTGAGTGAGAGGGAAGAATTTTAGTCTCATCAAATCAACATTGGGGATGTCCTCCTTGAAGGTATTGCATACTTCCTCGAACTCCCGGATGTGTGAATAGGGATTTTCACTCTCCATTCCATGGAAAGTGGGGAGCAAAGGCACTAAATTGGGCTTCATTATGATGTCCTTTGGAGGAGGTACAATGCAGGAGGGTGCACTCACTCTTGGGGGTTGTACCTGGTCCCTCATTGTTCTATATGCATTTGGGTTCCTTCTTGAACCCCTGCCTGCTGCCCTCAAGTGGAGGCTCCATCCCACCACCATTTATGCCTTAATTCACACTTGCTCTTTGGGAAAGCACCGGCTTCCTTAATCGGCCTAGCCGTGAAGCTCCTATCCCAAGTTGCATACTCCTAAGAAAAGGGCACAAAACACAACAAGAGACAAAACAAACAGGCTAGCAAAAAGGTTAATGTTAGCTAAAAAATGAAGATAAATCAGGTATCGACAAAGATAAGATTGAATCAACCTAATAGGGAACTGCTAGGGGAAATTACTATAAGAACAAAAAGGTTGAAACTTCACCAACACTTGTGATGTGGATCACAAGTTCAACAACTCGTCACTTCAAACTTAGCACCATCCTAGCCGTGCCAGTTTGATTCGCTTAGATCGTAAAGTACGCACAGGTAGAGATTTGCACTGGAATCAAAATATTTATAAACCTAACCTCTTACTACCGTATATAGCCATCACAGATAGTGCTCTAGGATCAAACATGTGGATAAGCCTTCAGACAAATGATTTGTAATTAGCTCAAATTGGTGAATTTCAATTTGGATTTTAGGTTTTTCATAAAACAGTGGGATTAGTAATGTGAGGACTACAAGTAAAATATAAAAAAAATGTAAAAAGGAATCCTTGAAGTCTCGGGCCACTGGGTTTAAGGTTCTAGGGCAACCGAGGTCCTCTGTCCATTTCGCATTAAAGAATGACCCATATCATCCCCGAATCGGATCTTCGCTTAACTATAAAACTAACCCTAATAGCTTTCCTTCGAATTAGCATTTATTGGTCATTAATGTTTCAAGACAATAAAACGATCTCGATCTACTCCTACAAAGGATGTAGCTAGATGGCAATTCACATTTAGGATCAGTTATCTAGTAATAAGCATCCACTTAGTTCTAAAAAGATTGCCAAGTACTGTAGTCAATCTGACAATACATCCAAAAGTGATTTATAAACCCACAGTTAAGAGATGAAGAAACAACACACATTTAACTGTTTAATAGAAAAACACATGATGATCAGTTAATATTTCCAGAAAACAGTCTGAATAATCTCTTACTTTCCACAAGAGATCTGATATTTAGGCCACAACTACTCCTCCCAGATTATCAATCCTCATATGGTGTTTGATATGCCAGAAAAGCAAGAGAGATAGAAATGAGGAAAATGAGGGTTAGAAAACATGAGAGCCCGCATGCTTGTTTCAAAATTATCATGTTTGATATTTACACAGAGTCTGATTCAGTCTGATAGAACACACTGAATCATAAGAAACAGTATTTCACAAAAACATTTAACTATCAAAAACACAGAGGTAGTCATAAAACACACATGCGGTTAAAAAACAACAGCATCATCAAGGATAAGAGCTGGCAATTCAAAATCTATGTCCCATGGGTAACTTTGAAGTTTAAAAATTTTTTACAAACCCGCAAATTAATAATGCAAGATTTCTTCATTTTCACATTCCACTTCTTAATGATCTAGAACTAATCTGAAGTCTGGCTGATCTCCCGTCTGAGTCACTTTGACACTAGCCTAAATTCATTTTAAAACATTTAAAATACATACTTCGCCAAATGTTACCCAGAGGCCTTATAACAATGATCTCAACAATTGTTATTGTTTGATTAGTACAAAGTCTAAAAAACCTGAAGATAAATGAGGTTCAAAACACTCATTTAGGCAAACAACAATCATACCTTCCATCCAAGAGACTCTTCAACACAACCATGTCTAACATCCAGAGGAATTATTTCAACACTGATACTCTGTCTCCTCCTCTTGTGGAATCATCAGCACAGAGGTCATCATGACGCCTTCTTTAATTTTTGAACGCCTTCCTCACACAAGTCATTCCACTCAAACTTGACCTCATTCCGGGTCAATCTCGTCATAGAGCTAATCGGGGGAAGTCCTCAATGAACCTCCTATAATACCCTGCCAATCCTAAGAAACTATGTATTCTCAAGACTCCACCTCCTGGTCCTCCTAAGGCCCATAACTTCCCTCAATCTTCAGTCCACGGATACACCTGATGTTGATACTACATGCCCTAAAATTTCACCTCAGTAAGCCAAAATTCACACTTACTGAATTTGGCATACACCTGATGGTCCCTCAAAACCTGGAGCACAATCCTTAAGTGACCCTCATGCTCCTCCTCAGACTGGGAGTAGATTAAGATGTTGTCAACGAAGACCACAACAAATTGATCTAGATAGGGTTGGAATACCCCATGCATGAGATCTATGAATGCCGCTTGAGCATTCGTCAATCCGAAAGGCATAACTGTGAACTCAAAATGCCCATACCGCATCCTAAACGCCTTCTTAGGGATATTTGCCTCCCTAACCCTCAACTGATGGTAACCGGTGTGGATATCTATCTTGGAGTAGACCCGCACCCCTCTCAACTGATTAAACAAATCATCAATCCTTAGTAAAGGGTACCTATTCTTGACAGTAACCCTATTCAACTGCTTATAATGCATAGCCGAAAGGTCTTGTCATTTTTCTTGGCAAACAACACCGGAGCGCCCCAAGGTGAAGTGCTCGGTCTGATAAAACCCCTGTCCAACAATTCTTGTAATTGGACCTTGAGTTCTTGCAACTCAACTAGCGCCATTCTATGCGGAGTCATAGAAATAGACAATGTATTAGGGTGCAACTCAATAGTGAAGTCTACATCCCTATGCGGAGGTAATCTTGGTAATTCATCCGAAAAAATGTCCTCATAATCACAAAACGCCAGAGATAGATCCAACTCCTGTCTCGCCTTGTTCTCCAGGGTAAGGCTTGCCAACCAACCTATCAACCGCCCGTGCCATCTATAATCGTATACGGCTTGGAGTAAAGCATCGTGCTTACCCCCTGAAACATAACATAAACATCATCATGTGTGTAGGAAATAACCGTCCTATGATCACAATCAATAATGACTCAGTGTGCCGCTAACCAATCCATCCCAAGGATGACATCAAACTCCGACATGTCCATGACCCCAAGGTCCACAGTGAGTAGAATCCCTAAGATCTCTAACTCACAATCCCGACATATCCGATCCACCTCACCTAGTTCCTAGGGTAGAATTCACATGCAAATGTACCTTGTTGACACCAGAGCGGACTAAGATCAGCCGATTTCTTAGCACTCGCTACCAAGGACTATCTATCTCAAAGATAAATGCCAAAAACTTGTTGATTGAAGATGTGAAGAATGTTTTATGTTATTGTTTAAAATAGTGCTATTAGAATTTTTTTTGGTCTAAATCATTGTAAGTGCATAGGTCATACAAGTAATAAAGTGGATTTTTAAGTCCAGATATCATTCACACATGGATTGATTAGAAAATTTAAAGAATCAACTACCCCTACTACTCAAGATCCTTACTATTTGAACCTCGATTTTCTAGGATAGATTTACTTTCTATAGGAAAATGAATTAAAGAAGTCAAGATTTCTAAAATACAAGGATTGGAGAGGTCACTAGACTGAAATAACACTGGGAATGAAATCAGTGTTGTGAGTATCAATTTGAAAAAATTCCTCAAGAAGAATACAGTTGTGGACACGAATTCCGGAATTGTCTAAGAGTAGGGTAGTGTAGTCTTAGAATGCCTCCTGACACTACACATTTCACTATTTAGTTGACCATATTCCTAAACCAAGTCAATGGGTTTAAAAAGCTACTTGTAGGACTTAATCCCCTTTAAGATCTGACTGTTTTTCATTCTTAGTACTTCATAGCTATCTCTCAGGACTGGAAACTGCTTGCCCCCATAGATAGGATAATGCAAGCCTTCTCCAACTTAATTGGTACCTCAGCCATCAATTCGACTAAAATGCTCTCTCTCCTTGATTAGAATCTTAGCTAACATGGGATTGAGATTATTCTACCTAATTGAGGTGAAAATTTTAAAGATTAAACTGATAGATCAGTAATCGGATCTTATGCCTTGGGAACACACTCCTACTGTCACCCAAGAGGGAACCTTGAAGTTAGAGGTTAGATCTTCACATATAATGTATCACAATGATCTTTAGAATTCATTAATTCAATGAATATTAGTACAATATACCCATAAGTGATCATGCATTACCTCAGTGGCGTCCGTCCTGTGTCACTGTGGGATCCTTGAAATCGCAGTGGCACATATAGCTCTTTTCTGGGGCATAGAACACTGATATTCCGAAAAACCTCATCAAATAGTAGTACCACCAATCATCCCGCTTACTTCAAAACATAAATAAAATACTACAAATATTAATCAAAACAACAAACTTTTCCCAAAGGGAGCTTAGCCTTCCATATTTGGATCTTCAATGACAATGACTAGTTGATCAAACAAATTCATTGAAATTTTGATCAAAACTTAAGTAAAACGAAATCCAGAAAAATTTCCAAATTCCATTAATGTTCAGATAGAAATTAAGCATCGATTTACACTCAACTCAGCTCAAATCTATTATTTTAATCCTAAAAGAAAGAAAAATTAAATCTAGAAGCAAAACTAAAATGTAACAAAAATAAAAAGAAAAATTATATACAATGAGACTTTAGCTATTCCAAAAAGCACAAAAATAGATGAAAAGAGGATGGAAGCTCCTCACTACTCCCAAGGAATTCCTATTTATAGGTTCAAGTCTTAGGCCCTAAAAACGAGGCAATAATTACGGCGTTTGAAAATCCTAAGAAAAATCTTACCCTAGTACTGATGTTGTGGTGATGTTATGACATTATCGTGACATCGGAACTGCTATGTCGTGGGTTGAATATGATGTCGCAACATTGGCTCCATGTGATTGAATTGTGATGTCGTGTTGATGTCACAACATTGGAGCAGTGATTCTGATCATTTCAGTTGATGTCGCGACATTGCTAACCTGATGTCGCGACATTGCTCTTTTAATGTTTCAACCTTGGTTGCCTAGATTTGATGTCTCGACATTGCCTTTGCAATGTTTTGCCTCTATTTTCAATGTCGTGCCGATGTCGCCACATTGGTTTGATTTTGCTGATGTTGAGTGTCGATGTCGTAGCGATATCATGGAGATGTCGTGACATTGGAACTGTGATGTTCCAGCCTTAACTGCTTTGCTATGATGTCGCAACATTGGTGATCTGATGTCGTGACATTGCAAGTTCTCTTCTGAGCATTTCAGTTGATGTTGCGTCATTGGAACTGTGATGTCGCGACATTGAATTGGTCTCACCACTTTGACTGCTTTGATTTGATGTTATGACTTTGCTAATCTGATGTCCTAACATTGGATGTTGAAATCTCTAGTGTTTAAGCCTTGGCTGATGTTGTTGCCAATGTCGTGGTGATGTCACGACATTGGTATTTTCTGCTCTTCTTCCTTTAGCCAATGTCATGGCAATGTTGCGACATTGAAGTAGATGTCATGAAACTTTGCACACGATGTCACAACATTGAGTTGTCCGATGTCGCGACATTCAGTTAATGTTGCGGCTTTGTCGTGGCAATGTCGCAACATTGCTACCTTTGCTACACAATGCTGATTTTTGGTTTTTTTTCTCTAATTTCCTACAAAAAATGAATATGAGTGAATGCTTTATGATTTTACTTTAAATTGAACTTTTAAGCCTTAAAAATTAACGAAAATTGAGTTTAAAAACATATGAGTTTTGGACTTATCAAACTCTCCTAAACTTAAAGCTCAAGCAAAGAAAAGACTATTTGTTTGTCCTTAAACAATAAAATTTGGTTTTTAAGGACATTTTTCATTTGAATATTCTTTTCAATCAAATCATCAATTTGGCCTTAGTCATATTTTAGTTGTGCTATCAATTCTAATAAGCTTAACTTTCAGGATCTTAAAAATTTTCAATCTAGATCATTCAATAGAACATATAATTCATAGTCAGTAAATAATTACAGTTGTTGACCCAGTGAGTGTGTGTTGGTATTCTCTTTTTGACTAATTTACATATTAGGTAGCCTTATGAGACTCACTATGTAGAATGATATTCTCTTTAGAGTGAATTGAGTCCCATAGGCTTGTTGGTCATATGATTCTCCACTAATGTAGGCATAACACAACTCTTAGGATCAAATTGGTCTTTTAGGCTTGTAATGTATGGCTAAGGTACTTGGGTAGAGAACTGAACATTTTAGGTTCAAACTCACCCAGACTGTGTACATTTTCTTCTCATTTTGCCCCTCTTACTGCTCATCCTTTCATGTTTACTCAAAAATTTTCAATAGCACCCCCAAACTTGATTTGGTGCATCTTTCTTCATATTCCCTACTATGGCTTTTTCTTTCTCTACTTTTTATCTCAGTTTCAGTTCCTCAATTCAAAATCTATTTTCCTGTCATTTTGTTCAAGGTTTTGAATGGTGCAATGTTTAGCCTTCTTAAGCTTTCTACTACCCCTTAACAAGTTTTGGGTCAGCAACTCCCATACAAGTTGGCATTAGGGTACTAGGTGTAGAACACCATTAAGGACTTAATTGCTCAAGGGAGGTAGGCTAAAAGGCAAAACTCACTCCTTGAAACTACAAATATTTTTCAACTTCTTAGTTTCACCTCTTTTGTACATCTTTTTCTCACATCTTTTTCTTCCCCATCATTTTTTTCTCGATCCTTTTATGTTTTTTTTTTCAATATTGTACTCCCCCAAACTTGTCCTTTTGTTCAATTTTTGCTGCACTTATTTGCAGTTTTGGGCAAATTCAAGGTTTTTTGCTTCTAGTTCAGATATTAAGGAAGGGTTAAGGTTTTTCATTATGGCTTTGATGATAAAGTGGCAGATGGGAGGCTCAAAATAATGTACTAAGGTATCTGTTTATAAAGCATATCAAAGGAGTAGGCTTTGAAGCACAAACTATCCAAGGATAGCTAATATTTTCTGCTGGTTGCCAATGCCTGATTTCACCTTGAATAATAATACAACAAGTTCTAGGACCTTTTGAGATTGACTAATAATAAGTCCAATAAATTATTCCTAACCCAAGCATAATTAGTTTTCAAGGTACTCATGACCAATGTGTCAATTTAGTCATTTCATGAACTGTAATGTTCATTCAGAATAGAATTACAAGCCTTATTAACATTGATTTCAATCATTCACAACTTAAAACCTAAAATTTCATCTTATTTGTCCTTGACATCACAACTTAAAATATGTTTAAATCATTTAGCTTAGTTCCATTTGTAGACTTTTGCTTTGTTTGGTTTAAAACAAATTGTTGTGTTATTGTACCATTTAATAGTTTATTTTGATACAACACTTCAATTCATTTCTTTAACAATAATGACATCAACAATTCAAAAAAAATTTCAAGTTAAACAAACAAGCACTTTAAGCTTTTATCATAATGGAACAACACCAAAAATCTTCAACCAAAGCTCAAATTTGTACAATGTTCAGAAATTCAGTGTTTCTTGTTTTCAGGTTTCATACTTTTTGTTTTATCATTTTCAACATTGCTATTTTAGCCTTCTTATCTTTTCATCTCAGCAATTATGCTTTCAATAAAACTGAATTCTTAATTATTCAACAAAGCAACAAAAGTTTCCAAATAAATTCTTCTTTTCTTATTGCACACTTTAAAATTGAAATGAAAGTCATAAAAGAAGCAAAAGAAAAAAAAGAAAAGAGAGACTTGCATTCAAATTGATATTCATTTATGAATTTAAGTACATTTACAATGGACTGAATTTCAGAGATTTAAATTTAGAGAAAGAGACAAAGAGAAATACAATGAAGTCAGGGATTGAGATTGTGACTGTACATGTTCATATTTATAACTAGCATTGGAGGGGGTGAAGTCAGGGATTGGGGGTTGTGACTGTACAGTTGAGCTATCTCATTTGTTGAGGAAATTCCATTCTTGTAGGAGAGTAGTTTGCTTTATTAGCTCATTCTATCTTTGCCCTAACTGAATTTAGGGCTCCCTCAAACTCACCCTGGGCATTGTACATCTTGAGCATTTTGGCATTAACCATATCTAAGCTTTCTATCCATAGCTTCTCCCTGAAGTTTAGGGTAGCTTCAATTTCTTCATCTCTTTTCTAGATGGTTGCCTTGATCTCCTTTTGATGCTCCTTTTACAAATACCCAAAGACATATGCTTTTTGGAGCAGATTATGCTCCATCTCCTTCTCCCTGACTTCCAGGATTTTCAACAATTCCTGGTCCTTTTTCAACTGTTTAGTGATGAATGCCTTCTCTCTCTCTTTGAACTAAGTTCTTAAGGCTCTATCCCTTTCAGCCAGCTTTTCGCTCCACTCACTATCTCTTTGCTAGAGTGTTGTTGTCAAATTATTATTATTATTTTTTCAACTCCTCTTCAAAATGTGTGTCTCTCCACCTAAGCTCCTCCTTGAGCTCTCATCCCTGCCTCTCATGTCATTTCTCATATATTTTAGCAAAATCAGCAGCTCATGGTTACTACTTTCTTCATTTATAGCTCTTCTCTTCCCTTCGCTTTCAGTTCTAAGAGGGGGAGATGTTGTTTCTTTTGCAGGGGAGAGCACTGGTTGCTCTAAAGGGTCTTCAAATCCACCCCTTTCTGCATTGTTACTCTCTTCTTCTGGCTACTCAGTTACAAGGACTGTCTCCCTATGCTGTTCCTCTGCTCTTTTCCTTTTTCTAATTCTCTCTACCTCTTTATCCTCTACTGGATCTTTAAGGACTCTAGTAAGAGTGAGAGGAGAGGCTTTTGGGCTCTTCTCTTCATCTTCTGCCACTTTTACTCCCCTCTTGATACACAAGAGGGTGATTAAGGCGGGGTCAGGGATGTTTCTTGAGAAATTGTTCTCAACATAGTCTAGAATGGACTCTTTGAAAATCCTCCCCACATCAAGTTCAAAACCTTTGACCAACGCATAAAATAGTAATGCGCAGTCTTATCTCACAGTTGAGACGTGCTTTAAAGGTTTGAACATTGAATTAATAAGGTAGAACCATACCTTGTTAACTTCAGTAAGATGTAGGTGTTGCGGATGGTCTTGGTATTTTTCCATCGCCTTAAACCATTCGTGAGTTCTCAGGTGATCTCTTCCAAGCTTGGGCTCTTTTGGAGTTGCTCATACTCTGCACACTCCCCCACTTGTCTAAGCCATAAGATTTAGGAGGTGGTCTTTTCCCCAAAAGGGATCCACCTCCCTTTGACGTAGCAAGTTAGATATTTTCTTTCGCCCAGGTTGGTGTAGAACTATTTGACTAGTGATCTTCTACCTGGCTCCCTATGCTGGCTCACTATCTCCCAGCCCCTTTTCTCAACTTCCTTATTTAACGACGACACCAGCTCTCGGAAGCCTCTCTCCTCTATAAACCCTTTCTTGGCTAGATGTTTCTTGAAAGCTTTTTCTCCCTTGTTGGAGTAGAAGGCTTTGGCCTCTCCTGCCTCTACTTCAATCTCCATATCTTCAGGAAACACATCAACAACATTTTGCTGGTTCTCTTGCTCAACCCCTCTCACAGAACCTCCTCTACGACGCTTCCTATTACTTCATCTAGGTTGGGAGAGTTTGGGTTGGACATTGCTTGGTTTTGGGAAGATTTGGAAAAAGCTAAGGTTCAAAAACTTGAGAGATTTGGTTTGAATTTGAAAATCTTCACGAAGTGTACCTTTAAATAGGGAGGCTGCCTTCAGTGTTATGTCGTGGCAATGAGTGTTGATGTCGTGACATTGATAATAATTTTTCAAGTGACTTCACTCAATGTCGCAACATTGCCTTGATGTTGCAATGATCTCATAGCGATGTCACGACATTGCTCAGGATTCCTGATTTACAAAACTTAATGTCGCAACATTGGGATTGTGATGTCATGACATCTAGTTTTCATGTCGCGACATTGTCTCAATGTTAATTTTGGTGTCGCTTTTCTGTACTTGCGATCTCGCGACATTGATATGTTGATGTCACGACATTGGGGCAATGTCGTGACATGGGAGAATATAATTGAGCCGATGCCTTGGCATTGCCACCAATGTCGTGACATTTAGAAGGTGTGTTCCTCTTCCATTTCTACATACTCTTTTCCTGCTTATGAATTTAAATTTATGAAAACTAAACATCTCGATTCAAATGAAACTAAAGCTCTCATTCTAAAGCTAAGCAATATTCAGTAATTATTCTTTGTTCTACAGAGATTATTAACACTGGAAATTATCATTCTAAAAAAATTTCAACAGATAAACAATGAAGCTACTTTGTAAATTCCAAATCAGAAAGATTTACACTCCCCCAAACTTAACATGTGCATTATTCTCGAAGAACAAGTTAGGGAAGAAGACTCCCCTATGAAAGACATGCTGCATCATTTAAGTTTGGATTGAAGTGCTTTCCACTAAACTTCATATAAATTTGTACCTCCTTTGTCATGAAATTAAGCAAAATCTATCTATCATGAGTTTCAAATAAGTAAAAACGAACTACTCTGCTAGCTAAAATATCAAAAGCACACTAATTGAAAGAAACTCAAACTATAAAATAACAAAAATTTATTGGGTTGCCTCCTAAGTAGCTGTTCAATTTTATGTCTTTAGCTAGATGTTTCTTCAATGTGTTCTATTTTCAACAATTCTATCATTCTCTTTAAATCTATAATTGTTCTTCATTTATGATTCCTCTAAGATAATGCTTCAATCTCTAACCATTAACTTTAAACTCATTTCCAAATTTGGTTTTAAGTGTCACTGCTCTAAAGGGTGTAGTTGCAACCATTGTGTAAGGACCACTCCACCTTGACTTCAGTTTTCCTGGAAAAAGTCTCAGCTTGGAATTGTACAATAGGAATAGCTCTCCTATTATGAATTCCTTCCTCAAAATCTTCTAATCATGCCACTTCTTGGTCTTATCTTTGTGGATCATGGCAGTGTCATAAACTTCATTTCCCAGCTCTTCCAGTTCATTCATTTGGAGTAATATCTTTTCTTTAGCAGCTTGAAAATAATAGTTCAGTTTTTTGATTGTCCACATAGCTTTATGTTCAAGTTCTAGAGGAAAGTGACAAGCTTTTCTAAATACTATTATGTATTGGGACATTCCAATGGGAGATTTTTAAGCAGTTTTGTATGCCTAAAGTGCATCATCTAGCTTGACTGACCAGTCTTTCTTGCTTGAGTTGACTGTTTTCTCCAGTATATTTTTAATCTCCCTATTGGAAATTTCATCTTGCCCATTTGATTGAGGGTGATAAGCCAATCCCATTACATGCTTGACTCCATATCTGCTCATTAGTTTTGCAAACAGTTTGTTTGCAAAATGGCTTCCCTCATTACTAATGATTGTCCTTAGGGCTCCAAATCTACTCAATATATTTCTTTGAATAAACCCCACAACTGTGTTGACATCATTTATAGGACAAACTATAGCTTCCACCCATTTGGATACATAGTCCACAGCAAGGAGAATGTGCAAATTTCCAAATGAGGGTGGCCCATAAAGTCTATTCCCTATACATAAAAAATCAACACCATTAGGATTCCTTGCAGAGACATCTCATTTGTTTTGTTTATGTTGCCCATTCTCTGACATTTGTCACATTGTCTTACCCATTCAGAATAGTCTCTGAATAGGGTAGGTCAATAGAAACCTGAATAAAGATTTTTTTGGGTTGTTTTGTCTCTTGCAAAGTGTCTTCCATATGGTGATGCATGACATTTATCAAGAATTTCACCTTGTTATGCTTCTGGTACACATCTCCTAATAATTTGATGCCTCCTTTTCTATGACCCAGTGGGTGTCCCCAGATATAAAAATATGGTTTCAACACTGCTCCTCCCCAGTTCTGATTGATCCATAGCGAGGCTGAACCAGCGGATTTGCTATAACCCTCAATGGAGATAGAATAGCTATAGCTTGATAACATCTGGACTGACCCCATTTAGCTTCACTGTGTTATACATCCTTAAGAACCTCCCCATATGCTCATTGGGATCCTCATTGGGATGCCCTATGAATTTGCACCATGGTGATTAGAGCAGGCTTCAACTTAAAGTTGTTGGCCTCAATGGGTGGTTGCCTTATAGCTGAGTATTCATTTATGATGCTTGGCCTCCTGAAATCTTCCATTGTTATCTGTCTTTGAGGTCTTTCTGCCACTGGTTCTACTGGTACATGATGATCAATCCCTTCTTACTCTGCCATAACTGCCTTTTCTACTACTCTAACTTTCTTCAGATTTCTCAAATTTCTCTCAATTTTGCTGTCTACTGGTAGCAGTTTTGATTTTATCCTTCTGTGCGTATATGAAGTGCCTGAAAAAATAATAGACCGAGATCAAAGTGAGATCAGTAGGTAAATGAAATATTCTATGATAAGCTCAATAAAAGATCAGTGACTGAATAAGCCACCTCAGTTAAAACTATTTTTGAAAATTTTTGATAAAATATAAAAGAAAAATGTCCAAACTAGCAATTCTCTTTTTGGCAAGAATATTGATCTTTAAACTTTATTTCAATCCCTGGAAGTGGCGCCGAAAACATGTTGACAGATTTTTGTATAGACCAAAACTGACTGATTTCTTAGCACTGCCACCAAGGACCATTCATTCATTATTAGAAATGCCAAAAACTTGTTGATTGAAGATGTGAAGCATGTTTTCTGCTATTGTTGAAAATAGTGCTATTAAAATTTGTTTTGGTCTAAATCATTGCAAGTGCACAAGTCATACAAATAATGAAGTGAATTTTTAAGTCCAGATATCATTTCCATAGGGATTGATTAGAAAATTTAAAGAATCAACTACCTCTACTACTCAAGATCCTTACTATTTGAACCTCTATTTTCCAGGATAGATTTACTTTCTATAGGAAAATGAATAAAAGAAGTAAACAATTTCTAAAATACAAGAATTAGAAGGTTCATTGGACTGAAATAACACTAGGAATGAAATCAGTGTTGCGAGTATCAATTTGCAAAAATTTCTCAAGAAGAATACAATTGTGGACACGAATTCTAGAATTGTCCAAGAGTAGAGTAGTGTAGTCTTGGAATGTCTCCTGACACTGCACATGTCACTATTTAGCTGACCATATTCCTAAACTAAGTCAATGGGTCTAAAAAGCTACTTGTAGGACTTGATCCTCTTTAAGATCTGCCTATTTTTACTTCTCAATACTTCACAGCTATCTCTTAGGATTGGAAACTGCTTGCCCCCATAGACAGGATAATGCAAGCCTTTTCCAACTTAATTGGTACCTTAACCATCAATTCGATTAAAATGCTCTCTCTCCTTGATTAGAATGGTAGCTAACATGGGATTGAAATTATTGTACCCAATTGATATGAAACTTTTAAAGATTAAATTGATAGTTCGATAAGCAGATATTATGCCTCGGGAACACACTCCTGCTATCACTCAAGAGGGAACCTTGAAGTCAGAGGTTAGATCTTCACCTATGATGTATCAAAATGATATTTAGAATTCATTAATTCATTGAATATCGATCTGATATACCCGTAAGTATTCTTTTACTCTCGGGCGTCATACTGTGTAAGTAGGGGATCACGGAAATCGGAAGTACAAATACAACTCTTTTTGGGTGCAGAACACTGATATTCCGAAAAGCCCATTACAATAGCAGTACCAATTAAATCATCATAGTTTTCATTCCAAAAACAACAATAAAATACTACAAATAATAATCAAAACAGAAAACTCTTCTAAGAGGGAGCTTAGCCTTCCACATCTGGATCTTCAATGACAATGACTAGGTTGATCAAACAAATTCATTGAAATTTCGATTAAAACTAAAGTAAAACGAAATCCAGAAAAATTTCCAGATTCCATTAATGTTTAGACATAAATGAAGCATTGATTTACAATCAACTCAGCTTAGAATCAACTCAGATCTATTACTCTAATCCTAAAAGAAAGAAAAATTAAATCTATAAACAAAACTAAAATGTAACAAAAATAAAAATAAAAATAAAAATTATATACAATAAGACTTGACCCCTTCCAAAAGCAAAATAGATGGCAGTTTGTAAGCTCCTCCTTACTTCGAGGAGTTTCTATTTTATGAGTTCGAGTCTTAGGCGCCCAAAACAAGGCGGCAATTCGACATTCAAAAGCCTAAGAAAATCCACGCCTTAAATCGCGTGTGCATTAAGCGATATGCGACATTATCATGAAACTAGACGCTATGTTGTGGGTTGAATATGATGTCGTGACATTAGCTCCATGTGACTAAATTCTGATGCCTTGCTGATGTCATGACATTGGAGCAGTGATTCTGATCATTTCAGCTGATGTCGCGACATTGCTCTTCTAATGTTTCAACCTTGGTTGCCCAGATCTGATGTCGCGACATTGAGTTGTGATGTCATGACATTAAAAATCCTATATGGCTATATTCTGATGTTGCGACATTAAGTTGTGATGTCGCGACATTGCCTCTACAATGTTTTAGCTCTATTTGCAATGTCGTGCCGATGTCGTGACATTGGTATGATTTTTCTGATGTTGAGTGTCAATGTCACAACGATGTTGTGGAGATGTCACAAAATTGGAACTGTGATGTTCCAGCCTTGACTACTTTGATATGATATTACGACATTGCTGGTGATCAGATGTCCACGACATTCTGGTTGTTGTTCTCTTGAGCGTTTGGCTAATGTGCGGCTTATTGGAATTGTGATGTCGCGACGTTGAGCCAAAGTGCAACCACTTTGATTGCTTTGATTTGATGTTGTAGCATTGCTAATCGGGTTGTCAGCGACATTGGATGTCGATCTCCTAGTGTTTAGGCCCGGTTGTGTGCCCGATAGGTTGGTTCGGATCAGCAAAAATTTATAAACTGATTCCTCATCTTGCCGTAGCATAGCTCTGCTACTTGATATGAGTAACTCCCCAAGGTCGAAAACAGGGATGGGTTTTCTTCGCACAAATGAGTTGCAGTTAAGGCCAAAATGGTGAATTCAATTTGGATTTTGGGGTTTGATAAAAAACAGTGGGTTTTAATGTTTAGAAATTGAAAGTGAAATGAAATAAAATGTAAAATAGAACTCCTTGAAGTGTTAGGTCACTGGGGTTGGATTCCTAGGGAAACTGAGGGTTTCTAAGGTCCTTTCCTCACGTTGGGGAGGATGACCTATAGTCATTTCGGCAGGATCTTCATTCGACTATAAATGACCCTCAGTAAATCTCTCTTTAAAAATAGCATCCGTTTGGCCATTACAAAGCTCTCGATCGTTAAAGCGAAGTGACACAGCTCGCTGACCTGGCTCGTAAATGATAACTACTTGAACATCGATGGATCTAACATTAAGCATCAATGAGCCCCGAAAAGCTTACCAAGTAATAACCCATACAAGGTGACTCAAAGGGATCAAAACACAAGTTAAATAGGGAGAAACGATACTTGAAGTGGGCCTGCGTGAAAAACATGGAATCCCTCAGCCTGCCTCTGGATCGTTTGCCCAATATCCTTCTTCTTTAAGGAGAAAGAGGTTCTAGCTGCTCATCCTCTGAGTTGTCATCCTTGGAGGGTGTTTGGCTAGTAAGAAAGGGAGAGAAAGTGAGGGAAAAAGAGGGAAAATAAAAAGAGCGGGAAGTGGCTTCCCACACAAAGCTGTTGTGAAAGGCGAAAAGGTCTCACAACATGGTTATAGTGTTTGCTTGAAGCATATCTTTGCCCCAGCAATGCAATTTGCAAAAATGAACAAAAGCGATTAACTATTCTGAGGGGACAAAATGGGAAGAAAAGAAACTAAAGGTAACAAAAAAGTCAAAGTCGAAAAGTAGGAACGCATTGGCGGTCTTGGAAACTTGAGCGGTGCGCGAGAGAAGCGATTTCACGAGGTTACGAGAATTCACGACCTTTGCGAAGTTTTGCAGGTAGCGAAAATTTTGCAACCCTGCTCATTTTCTTTTTCTTTCTGGTTCTCTTTTCTTATGGTTTCTGAACTACAGCTATGAGTTCATCTTGGCTTCTTCATGATTGAGTTGACTCAAAAACTTTGGCATGATTAGCTCACAAAAACTACAAAATTTTCCACAAAATGCGATAGTAGTCTTGCTAGGTCCTTAACATGCCAATTGGGTTAATTAGGGTGATTACTATACAAAAAGTGCTCAAAACCTGTATTATTAAGGGTGTAAAATAGCACTTTTTAGGTAGTAATCACACCCCCCAACCTACACATTGCTAGTCCCTTAGCAATGATAGAAGAAGAAAGAAAACAAAAGCAATGTGAGCTATAAATATATCTACACAAAAATGGTTTTCAAAATCATTGAAATAGTAAAACCCGACTTACGGCCTGAAGTTATCAAAACTACGTCGATGACCATCTCGAGAAGAGTGTGTGCTATCTGGAAACCAAGTATCAAAAGCGATTAATCGACTCAGAGAACCAACCTAACATCTTCCACAAAAACCTAAGTGTTAACTTGATTAGCTTTCAAAAATAATATGTCAAACTGTCCTCACCTCCCAACCTAGCTCTTATCTATACCTAGTAGACTGACCAACCTCAATAGATCAGGACCCACTTTTATTCCATAACTCCTTTTTTTTTTTTTTTTTTAGGGGTGCAAATCTTGAGTGGTGAACTCATAAATTAATACATGTAACGGGGTCCGCAGGTGACTCCGACGATTAAGGTTTAGAGACATAAAGTCATAAGGATCTTTCGACCTCTGCCCAGCTCTTGGGTTTCACCATGGACTCTTAATGAGTTCAAAGCTCGACACACAATTTGCTAAACTCACCCATCCACCCGTATAACGAGCACAGTTGGTGACTCCTGACCGATTGGTTTAGGGCACGGACACTAAATATTTTGCCATATACCCCTCAGACCGTGCTCATGTTTTAAGACAAAGCGTCACAGTTTTTATTTTCTTTTTCTTTTCTTTTTTTTTTAAAAGACTTATTGGTATTTTTATTCAGGGGGGGTCCTAACCTATTAAAGGTGGTCAAAGGTATTAGGCCAGACTTTTGCAGGGCTTAGAAGGCAAGACAATTTTTCAGCCTATAAATAAAATCTAATGTGCAAAGTGTGTGGTTAGTTCGTGTGTGGAAAAAAAGATTCGAATACCATAAAATTTCAACATATTTATCAACTCAACTAAGCATAAGACCATTCTAACATCAACGATCATTGGAACTGAATTTCAATTTCTCATCTTCTTATTTAGGCATTACAAGTTTTACGAAAATTAGAAGCGAAAGCGCTGAACTAGAAATTAAAAACATGAACTATATTGTAAAAAAAAAAAGACAAACTAACTAGCAAACCATTCACTAAACAAAAGACTTGCTCCAGTATAAAACAACACTTCCTTTCTTAAGCTCTCCTGACCACATTCAACATTGTCTCAGTGTGGTACATGGAATGGAAATTTAAGGAGAGTAGTACCTCCTTGATGAAATGTACCCATTTTTGGATAGGAGACTTTGCATGCTTTCCACCGAGACCTTATTCACTCCATTTGGGCTTCAAATGAACAAGTTGGAAGAAGAAAAAAAAGGAAAAAAGTGACCAGTTGAAGCATTTTGAAAATTACGCCTTTATAATAATCTCAAAAAATATTCTTTCTACCTATATTTAGATTCTAAACTCTCTAAGCTTTCCAACGATACCAAAATTACCTAAAACGGAGTTCGGATGAAAAAGTTATGGTCAAAAGCTGGCGGGAGTGCAAATTGGGGCTGCGAAAAAATTAAACCATGGCAGTAGTCGATTTTTTTTTTGAAAACAAAATATATATATTTTTTATTTTTATATATATATATATATTTATTTTTTAATACATAAATAAAAGAAAGATTTTTTTCCAACCTTGTTTTTCTTCTGGTGTTGCCATTTTCTTCTTCACGAATTTGCTCCATCTGTTTGCTCTGGTGGGGTTGTGAAATTTGGCTTTGAGAAAATTGTTACTAGAATTTCGCAACACTTGCAGTAAGGATCTTAGTGACCTTCTAAATCTCCCTGCTTTAAAAATTAAGCATAAACCTGCAAAAATAAGTCAGGAAAAAATAAAAAAAAATGCAAGAGAATGAAAAATGAGCTAAAAACAAAGATTATATTAAAATTGGAGGAAATCTAAAGAGAGAAAAAAATAAATCAAAATAAAATAAAATGAAACAAAACCAAAAAATCAAAAAATCAAAAACAAAAAGTGGGGCCAGGCCCACCCCTTCCCTGAAACTAGTTTCTGAGCCTTTGGAAGTTGCCTAAAGCGGTGGAGCCTTCCCAGTGTAATTGCGAGATCGGGTGCTCCCGGAATTTGAACTAAGACGGTTTTGGTATGTGCCATCTGATGTGCCATGCAACATGAGTAGCTGCCAATGTCTTAGATGTAGTGGCAAAAGTTTGAACAATGGCCACTAATTTCCTAAAGTTTTGGACAAGCGGCGTAGATGGACTGGCTTCAGCTTTAGTAGCAGGTGCTTCAGGTGTAGATTGTGTTGTAAGTGTGGGCGAGGAATATGGGTCGATAGAGTCTTTGTTGGCCCGAGTGGGCTATTGGTGGCAGGCGGTAACCATTGGGATCGATTTTATGGGGAGTGGTTTAAGAATAAGCTTTTGGGGTTCTTCCATTGTTTCCTTCCCACTGCCCTCCTCAGTCAGCAAGGGAAGGGTTTCTTCTTCTCTCCTCCATGGCCCATAGACAATACATGATTTTGGGGCATCCTGCAATTCCTTAGAAGCTTCTGCTGGTTCCTTTATCAATTCCTCACGGCCGATGTAGTTGAGCTATTCACGAAATAGTGTGTCAATCGGGGCACTCTTCCTTTAGTTCTCTTCCATCATGATGAACATCTTTGCTGGTGGTGAGCCTTGAAATGGAATTACTTTGGGTTGTCCCGATCTTCGATCCAAGGTCATTTGAACCCGTCTAATTTTTGGTTCCAAGAGCTCTCCATAGTATCAATTCTTTGATTTGTTTTGACATTCACCACTTTTTGCTCCTCTATAAAAGTACCCACCAATTTGCTCAAGCTTAGTATTGCTTGCTCAATTGAAGAAGTTAATTGTGGTGGTTGAGGAGTTGAAGGATACTGTGGATGTCACGGGAGGTGCTATCTTTGTGGAGTCTTGGTTTCATGAGAAAATTAGATTGATTCCCTGTATAGTTATGAAATCGCATATATAGTGCATTAGTTGGAGGGACAATGTGGAGGGTGCACTCACCCATGGAGGTTGTAATCCCATATGAACTTATAGCCATTGGTTCTCTCAGCTCTTCACCGCTCTATTTGTTGCTTCCTGTGGAGGCTCCATTTGATCTAAGTCGGGCTTGATTCGGAATATGCTCCTGTGGAATGCAGTTCTCACCAATGCGCGCCACGAGGTTCAGCCCTTTGTAACATGCACCTGTTGGAAAAAGCAGGCAACACAAACAAGAAAAAAAAAGAAAGAAAAACAATTCTACACAAAAGGGGTAATGTTAGCTAAAAAAATAAGCAGTCGAACAAAATTATGGCCTTGAAAACGCTAAGCAGAAGAAAAAATAAAAGTAAATTCACGGTCTTGCATGATGAGGATCCTGAGTGTTATATGTTGTCATTTGGCCTTGATTTCATCACAGCAGCGTGACATTTGATTTAATGTGCGATGCGGTGGTTGAATCATGAAATTATAAACCTAATTCCTCTACTTGGCGTACTGTAGCTCACTACGGTATAGTGACTCTAGAGTCGAACATAGGCCAGGTTTTCTTCGCACAAATAGGTTGCGATTAAAGAGCAAAATAGGTGAATTCAATTTGGATTTTGGGGTTTTGATAAAAAACAGTGGTTTAATGTTTGGAAATTGAAATGAAATAAAATGTAAATAGAACTCCTTGAAGTGTTAGGTTGTGGGGTTGGATTCCTAGGAAGGCGATTGAGGTTTCCGGGGGTCCCTTTCCTGCGTGGGAGGATGACCTATAGTCATTTCCCGAACCGGATCTTCATTTAACTATAAAAACTAACCTTCGTTAAATCTCTTTAAAAATGACATGCACTGGCCATTAAAGCTCTCAATCGTTAAAACACAAGTCACTTTAACTCACCTTACAATGACTCATAAATGATAACTAAGACATCAGTGGATCTAACATTAGGCATCAATGAGCGAAAAGCTTACCAAGTAATAACCGTTAGGTGACTCAAAGGGATCAAAACATAAAGTTAAGCAGGGGAGAGCCGATGCTTGACGGTGGATTCTGGATGAAAACATAGGAACCCTTTAATCACGCTCGGGATCCTTTGTCCATTAGCCTTCTTCTTGAGGAGAAGAGGTTCTAGCGCTCATCCTCGGTTGTCATCCTTGGAGGGTGTTTGGCTAGTAGAGAGAGAAAGGGAGGAAGAAAGTGAGGGAAAAGAGAAAATAAAAAGGCGGGGAAGAAGTGAAAGTTTCCTTGACTGTTGATAATGAGCAAAAAAGGTCTCGATTCTGATGTTTGCTTGGGCTTATATACGCCCCAGCTCATCTGATTTGCAAAAATGAACAAAGAAGCGATTAACTATTACGAAACCAAAATGAGGAAGAAAACCAAAAATGTAACAAAAATTAAGTCAAAAACGAGGAACATTTATGATCTTTAAAAAACTTGACGGTCTGTAGGGAAGGCCGGTTCGCGAGGTTGTGAAAATTCGCGTGTTGAGAAATTTCTGAAGTTATGAGGTACAAGCCCTGCTCCTTTTCTTACGCTTTACGGTTCTCTTTTCTTCGGTTTTACGATATGACAATGAGTTCATCTTGGCTTCTTCATGATTGGCGGCTTCAAAGCTTTGGCATGATTGAAAGCACCGCTTCTGAAAATTTGCCCTGAATCGATTAGTAGTCTTGCTAGGTCCTTAACATGCCAATTGGGTTGTCAGGCGATTACTACCGAAAGTGCCGAAACTGTATTAATAAAGTTGTAAATACATTACTTTTGGGTAGTAATCATAAACACTGGGCGATATGCGTTAAATGTTATGGTGATGTCGCGACATTAGTATTTTATGCTCTTCTTACTTCATCCAATGTCGTGGCAATGTCATGACATTGAAGTAGATGTCATGACACGCTCCACACGATGTCGTGACATTGAGTTGTCTGATGTCGCGAGGGATTACGGTTAATGTTGCGGTATGTAGTGTAATGTCCGCGACATTTAATTAAATATTTGCATCGATGTCGTGGCAATGTCGCATTATTATTTACTAACTGTTGCACAATGTTGATTTTTGGTTTTTTTATGTTGATTTCTGCTTCTTTTCTTTAATTTCTTGCAAAACTTAAATCTTGGTGAATGCTTTATGATTTTACATTAAATTAAACTTTCAAGCTTTAAAAATTCATGAAAATTGAGCTTAAAAACAAATGAGCTTTGGACTCATCAGCTCTTTTAAGGTTTCAACCTCTAAGCCTAAATCTTTCACACATGATGCAGTAATGAATGAATGAGATGCACGAGTCAAGACAACATTCTCTTGCGTAAGCGAAAAAGTAGAAATTTTTTAAATGACCCGAGCGATCTATAAAAGCTGTTAAGGTGTGATGGCGTGCGACATACGGATCCTGAAGTCTGGCTTGGCAGGTCTTGGCCTTGACCTCGGCCCATACCGGCTCATCCCGGCTGATTGTAAATGGTAAGGGTCACACATGCGGCTCCTTGGGACGATATTGGGTTCCCGGCCCATGGTGGGGTAAGGGAAGAAAGAATTGAGTCTCACCACCGAACATCCCGGTGATGGAGTGGGTAGATTGATCTGTGGCTTTGGGATCCTTGCCAATGAGGATAATCCTGTTTCTAGTGTCCAAGCCAGTGGCAATAGAAACATGTCCTCTTCTGTAGCTAACGCATAAATTCCTCCCGTCTTGGGATGTTTGATATGCCCAGCGGTCACGATATCAGTTGTCTGTCTCTGAAAACCTCTGAAGTAGAAGTCCTTTGCTTAACTACTGAATTAGAAGAGAAAGGTTGGCTCTCCTTCCTTTTATCTTGCTGATGCGCATCCGGGTACTCCGTCGTCCCTCCTCTCGTGGCCGCCAAGCGTATTGGCCGTGAAGTCCGTATCTTGTGGGAGGAGTCCAGCGATTTTACCTCGGAAGGGCGATTTCGGACCATCTCAAATTTTCACCACTAATACACATGCTGCATTTACATAATCATCAACAAAATGTACCAATTCAATGAACTTAGCCACGTATTCGAGCATTTTCATCGTTCCTTGTTTCAGTTCTAGGAACTCCCACTCTTTTGCATGTGGTAGAGATGTCGGGAAATACTTATCCATGAAGAGCTCAAGGAACTCTTCCCACATCATTGCCTTTAAATTCCTTAAGGATTTGATCCAATCCTACCATACTTGGGATTCACCCTCTAGCTGGAATGCAGATAGCCTTATCCTCATGGTATCGGAGGTGATTTCCATAGCCTCCCCAATATCTTGCGACTTGCGAACGATAGTCGACTTCCGTGAGTTCCGCCATACCTTGAAGGTTGGAGGGGATGATGTGCCTTAAACCTCGGGGTTACTCGACCCTCACGGCCTGTGGTTGCACTAGCACGTGCGATGGTGGTAGCCACAACGCTCACTTGGGCAATGGTAGCGTCCAGCGACACGGAAATGGAGCTCCATGAGTTGGTTAAAGTAGATAGTGGCTAGTTGTTGCTCAGCCCGCCTCACCGTCCTCTTCCTTAGTAGCCATACACGCATGTTGGGCCAGCAATTTGAATGTATAAATCCTAAAGAAATAAGGATCAAGTTTAGACTTTAAGATTTCTCTCATTGTCTAATTAGTAGTGCATGTGTTGACTACTAATAGACATCTACATCCGAACTATCCCATTCGTTCTTTTCCTGTAGCATATTAAGCACCAAACATGAAATGCACAATGAATGCAATGGTCTAGACCCATGCCCATCAAGCCCTAGGTAATCGCTTACCTATGCTCTGATATCAAACTGTGACGCCCCAAAATCCAGGGGTTTGTTGATCAACCATCAACCCGCGCAAACTGTGGATGTGCATAACCGATACCACATCATTATGTCCCGTTCAGGACCGTCATTTTACAAAGCTGGGCCAGGAGTCCTGTAGATATCGTATGACCCGGATATCATACGTATAATACATTCATCGGGATCCATCATTACATAAGGACACCATTATGTACTAGGAGCTCGAACAACCATCTACCTGACATCTTTGTATAATAGGGAAAACAACACTTGGAAGATGTTATGGATTTTCCTAGGCGAGGTAGAACCTCACCTATAGGACTACCCTCGGGTTTACCTAGGCGAAGCCCACCTTCGCCTATGGCTTCACCTAGGCGAGACAGAACCTAAAACATGCATGAATTTCACACATAAATCCCACAAGAGTTTTGAGTTCAACTCTTAACATATTTTTTACATTACTTGACATTCATTTTTCTGAAAAGTAAATGGCACAAAACAATTACATAAGTAATTATAAAATGTGGCCAAACTTTTTAACTCTTGTATTTGATAAAATGACCCATAGAGCAGCTTGTCCCTTTTGGTATCCATAAGGGTGAGGCCACACTTTCAATAAGTAATTCCCTCAATTTGCTCCTTTGGTGCACGTCTGATTCATACACTTCACATCGACATTCGAAAAATAAAATAAAATAATATTAATTCTAATAAGAATCCCCATTCCATGCCATGAAATGAGATGAGACCCACTCATGCACCATGCTCGAGTCTTTCTGGAAGCTCTTATGCAGTCTTTACCAACTTCCACCACGATCACGATGCCCATTGATAAAAACAGTCGTGATGGATTACATCGAATAATCTTTTAAAACAAAAGTTATGTTTTTATGGCTTGAAAACTTTTGGATGTCATTCTCGAATGAACATTTTATACCAAAACCATTATGTGTCTTTTGTGGGTATGAGTTTTGGAGTCTGCCCATAGGTCGCACCACCCAGTCACTTTTGAACTTTCACTATTGGATAGCAGTAAACCGATCAGGGTCTTTCCACTTGAGAGTGTCTAGCCCCTTTACTGCTGTGCGACACAAGTTTTTCGTTTCATACAGGTGCGACTTTGTTGGACTTAGATCAGCTTGGTATCAGGCACCCACTCATCAAATCACCAATTTTGGTGTTTGATCCTAACCATGCACCCACACCCATGAAATGCGATGTTCTCATGCATATGTAATGCAATGTGCCATTGCAAGTTAATGCCATGTCCCACTGTAATGAATACCATATGGACAATATAAACCATACAATTTACCTTGTATCTTGGACAATTATATCACATGCATATAATTTCCAAAGCAAACATTCATTCCAATGTCAATACATAAGAGCACACATATCAACATTTCATCAAGTCAACACAACCACACATGTTGTCTGAGGCGATAATAACAATCTTGATCATCAGCCCGATTGTAGCATATAACGTGCTCACAAAATGCGCCAGCTATAACCTTTGGCTTGACTATGTGACATGCCCCCGAACAAACCACACATGGTTTGAAAAGTTCCCGATAGTTTGCACTTAGGAGACACCGGGAGGCTTCGCTTGGCGAAGCCCTCATTTGCCTAGGCGAACCCCTTCGCTTATGCTAGTCTTCCTTTGCCTAGGTGAAGAGCCAATATTCCTGGGGAAGATTCATGCCTTCTCCTAGGCGAAGAACATCGTTGGAACTCGAAAATCCCATTTTTCCTTCACCTAAACAGACCCTAAAACGAAAAACCCCTTTTTCTCAGCCCAAAGGTGGAAAATAAACCAATGTAGCAAGAATTCCTACCTCTTGAAGCGTAGAAACACAGGTAGGAAGCCACCTTATCCCAAAATCTCCTCATTTGGATCTTCGGCGAAATCCCTCATTTCCGGTATGTACGCGTACCCCTCGTCGATGCGGTGAACTTTTGTTCTTGGTACGGGCGATATCAGGCCAAACAGAGCTCAGGGATCACTAAAGGAAGCAGTATTACTCTCCCTCTCTCCCTCTTTCTCCCACTTGGCCAAAAACGGGAAATAGGCTCTCTTGTGCCTGTCCCCTTTTTGTTCTACTGACTTTAAGTTAAGGGATTGGCCACGTCGCTGCGATGTCCACCTTGCCTCAAATTAAAGTCTTTGCTCCAAAACAATTTATTTCATCCCAGTTCAAGTGCAAATTATTTTAAATGAACTTTACTTAAATTATTTCCCAAAATCTCGTTTTTGGGTTTTATGGTTCTCCGTCGCCCGAAAGTCGTGAAAATCCATTTGTCTCGAGTGTGACAGGGTCGTATAAGTAAATATATTTCATGAGATGAATCCAACGATGAGGTCTGTTTCATCATCCGAGATCTAGAAAATTTCAGGCTTGCAGCTTGCATTGTAGCGACAATTTACTGTTTTGCCCCTTTTTAGAAAAATTTAAAATTTACCTGGGTTTTTCACAAATACTCTCCGAGATGAAATTTGGTCGTTGGTTATAATCCTTCCATCAACTAATGTCATTTCTGTAACGTTGTGAAGTCTTCTTATGCCATGCAACCTTAATTAGAGCATCTATTGAAGGATCCCACTGATAATGTTTTTGTAATTGAAATAATGAAAAAAAAAGAAAAAATAAAATATGTGAAAAAGTAAAAATAACCTTATTGTATATGCTTTGTGAAACTTTTTAATGTTGTCAATTTTCTTGAATTTATTCACATTCCAATTCCCCCTTATCCACATTAAAAAAACATAAACAAAATAAAAGCAAGACCAACATCCCCACAACATTTTCTGCTAATTAATATATAGAAAAAAAAAAATAACTTGGACCCAATTCATATCCGAAACTCTTGCTAGTAGAAATCTTTAATATCTTGAGACACCATCTTCCAAGTATAACTTGTCACTTACAAACGCTCCTTAAAGATATTAGTGATAATTCTAGACGTATTCTCTATGATGTGTGTCCTACAAGTAAACATACAAAGTCAATTAATGTAGTCATTCAATTTCACGTGTTCAACATAAAAAAAAAAATTCAAATAATAGATTTTAAAAAAGAAAACGTACTCTCCATCTATAAGCGTAATGATATGACGAGAGACATAACTGGTGGGTGGTGGTGATAATGAACTTTGTAGTGATGAATTGCGTATAGGTGGCAGTGCAGATGATGATGCAGGATCACCTGGTGTCTACAAGGTAGGGGTAGTAGTATCATCGATGATGGCACCTTGTGTAGATGTAGGTGTGATAGGTAATCCCTCTAATGATTGAGAATGTACTGGGGCACTAGGGGAGGAAACCACACGTCGACCCGTCCTCACATCCCTATCCAGGATCCTCGTCACGCTCCCTCGACCTATCTGGCGTAGGAATAATAAAATAATACAATATATATCAAGCGATCTTGTGAAATGGTTGCTCTGACAATCAAATTACCAACCTAATCTTCATCACTGTTTAAATCATCATTCTTCATCTTCATCATATTCTTCATCATCATCATCATGAGGAAGTGTTTTAGTTATATCGATATCTAACATTTCACCTATTAGATCATTAAGCAAAATGGTATCATTGTCCACCGATATACTAAGTTCATTCACATCAATTGTTTCCTCTTGGAATGGATCTTGTGGGGGTAATTTTTGGCTTTGTAGGCATCTTAATCATCCCTCTAGCCTTGATTTTACAAACAACCCACCAAGATCTAGTATCACGTCGTAAGCTTGGATATGTGCAATAATACACTTGTGCTTGCATTGCTAAAACAAATGGTTCATCGTGTGCATATATTCTTGTATGATTTACATCCACTAATTTGTATTGGTTGTGGATCGTTGTCTTGACATTTGGTGTAATTTCAAACCACTCACAGTTAAATAAATCTATCCTCTTAATGGGCCATCTCAGGTACTCTAATTCTCATCAAACGTGTAATTAGTACCTTTAATGCACTCACCACTATTGTTTGACAATCTAAAAGTATCCCATTGAAGTGTGTGAAAATGAAAACCGTTTACATTATATCCATTATAATAGTTAACTGTTTGAAGCGATCCATCTGCTAGAGCTTTAAGATGTATGTTTTCAAAATTGTCACGTCTGCTAAATAAAAGCATGTTAAAATACATTTTACCATAAACTAACTAAAACAACAATGAACTTACATAAGCCTTGAACTAAGCTGGGAAAAATTCATCGAGTCTAGCATTAACAATTACATCATTAATGTATGACTCATTTTTTCGTAACTCACTAATGAATATTCTGTTAATAGAACACTAATTAGTGGAAGTAGAAAGTTGCATCATCAATGCAATAGTTGAGTTAAGATGCATACTCAATATGGGGTTTAACTTCAATGCAGTTTAGCAAGACATACTGATGTGAAACATTCATCTCTTGTCCAATTAGCATTTGTGTTGTATGTTTACCAAAAGGTCGACCCTGATGGGTGAATATTGACAAGTTCCCATCGGAATCTCCTTCTCCAATATGGGACTCAACATTACGAGGCATCTTTCGATGCCTTGTATGGAGCATTGGATTGAAATAATGCTTACAAAAAGTTGAAGCTTCTTCAACTAAATATGTGTTGCATATGGGTCCTTCCACTTTGGCCTTATTTCTTACATTGTTTTTTAACTTTCGTAAAAATCTAGCAGTCCAATCAAAAATTTTATAAACATCAATATCATATAATGATTTGTTGATAGTAAATGGTAGTTGAATAACATTAATTTGCACACCTTTCAAATGGATACATCCATTGGTATTGGACTAGTCTTGCTACCCTAGCTTCATTAATACATCCATTGGACTGGTAATCCTACCCTAGCTTCATATGCCAAGTTTATTGGCAAATGCTCCATTAAGTAAAAAAAAAAACTAAGAGGGAATATCCGATCCATTTAGGCAAATTAATGCAAATACACTTGGCATATGAAGCCAGGGTAGCAGGACTAGTCCAATATCGATGGGTGTATTTATTTGAAATGTATGCAAATTAATGTTATACACAACTACCATTTACTGTCAACGAATCATTATATGATATTGATGTTTATAAAATTGTTGATTGGATTGCTAGGTATTTACGAAAGTTAAAAAGCTATGTAAGCAATAAGGCCAAAGTGGAAGAATCCATATGCAACGCATATTAGTTGAAGAAACTTCAGCTTTTTGTGAGCATTATTTCAATCCAAGGATCCATACAAGGCATTGAAGGATGCCTCGCAATGTTGAGTCTCATACTGGAGAAGGAAATGATTCTGATAGGAACTTGTCAATATTCACCCATCCGGATCGACCTTTTGGTAGACATACAACATGGATGCTAAGTGAACGAGAGATGAATGTTGCACATAGTATGTCTTATTGAATTGCATTGAAGTTAAACCCTATATTGAGTATGAATCTTAACTTAACTATTGCAGTAATGATGGAACTTTCTATTTCCACTAATCGTGTTTTATTAACATAATTTTCATTAGTGAGTTACAGCAAAATGAGGCATACATTAATGATGCAATTGTTGATGCTAGACTCGATGAATTTTTCCTAGCATGGTTTAAGGCTTATGTAAGTTCTTTGCTGTTTTAGGTAAAATGTCTTTTAACACACTCTGATTTGGCAGACACATGACAACGTTGAAAACATATATCTTAAAGCTCTAACAAATGGACTGCTTCAAACGGTTAACTGTTATAATGGATTTAATGTGAACGGTTTTCGTTTTCACACACTTCAACGGGGTCCTTCTAAATTGTCAAACAATAGTGGTGTGCATTAAAGGTACTATGTACACAATTGATGAAACTGATTACTATGATCAATTGCAAGAAGTAGTGGAATTAGAGTACCCGAGATGACCTATTAAGAGGATAGTTTTATTTAAGTGTGAGTGGTTTGACATTACACCAAATGTCGGGACGACAATCCACAACCAATACAAATTAGTGGATGTAAATCATACAAGAAGATATGCTCATGAGAACCATTTGTTTTAGCAATGCAAGCATAACAAGTGTATTATTGCACATATCTAAGCCTACGACGTGATACTAGATCTTGGTGGGCTGTTTGTAAAATCAAGGCTAGAGGGATGATTGAGATGTCTGTAGAGCCAAAAATTACCCTACAAGATCCATTCCAAGAGGAAACAATTGATGTGGATGAACTTAGTTTATCGGTGGAAAATAATACATTTTGCTTAATGATCCAATAGGTGAAATGTTATATACCGATATAACTGAAACACTTCCTCATGATGATGAATATGATGAAGCTATAGAATGGAATGATTTAAACAGTGATGAAGATTAGGTTGGTAATTTGATTGTTGTATAAGCATTCCAACATCAGTTGATATATATTATATTATTTTCTTATTCTCATGCAGATATGGGTCGAGGAGCAGGACGAGGATTAGGGATAGGGGGTAGAGGATGTGGTCGACGTGTGGTTTCCTCCCCTAGTGCCCCAATAGATTCTCAATCATTAGAGGGATTACTATAAAGCTCGTCTACATGGGGTGACATCATCGGTGATATACTACCCACACGGATGCTCTAGTTAAGGTTGCATGGCATAAAAAGATTTCATGACGTTACAACAATGATGTTAGTTGATGGAAGGATTATAGCCAATGACTGAGTTTCATCTTAGAGAGTATTTGGAAAGCTTGGCAACGTTATTGGTAGACATAGGAATTTCAGAAAAAGTTTGCCTAAGGATCTATGAATAGGATGAGTGAGATTGTAGGTCAGGGCGTCGGACCTTCGCGGCATATTGATTGGTCCTTATCATATAGGGAGCATGCTAAATGTTTGGTACATTATTGTTAAAAAGTTCGGATTTTATTTTATTTTTCTTTAACGACTTGTGTTAACATATGATACTTTTCAATTTCAGGAGGCCAAGTTAAAGCGTTCGCCTCTCCCACATGAGATCCTAGAACATACTCCTAAGATGAAGGTAGATAATCAGTTTGTCGATCGGAAGTCCCAAGAGATCTATGTAAGTGCAAACTTTTTAGTCAATTTTGCTTGTACTTTTTGTCTTTATAAAAATATATTGCTAATGTATATATGTTTAAGAATCGTATAGTTGCAAGGTATGAGGCTAAGACTGCAGCTGCTAGAGAGGATGCATCTTCATCTCAAGAAGTCGATGCAACTCAAATCAATCTAGATGAGGTTGGGGAGTTAAGAAGAAATTAGTATCTAGCCTTGGATTGATGGGATCTTTATACCTACGGTCTCATGCATCATCTAATTCTATCAATATGCTTTCAATTTGTCAGCTAGTCTAAGACGCTCAGACACAAGAGCAAGGAGATGGCCGAAATGAGCCATTGGAAAAGGAGATGAGTGTAATGCGTGAGCAAATGATGTAGCAGCAGATGGAGCATTTGCGTACTGTGCAGAGTCTTACTACATCTTTTCATGCACAGATTTTAGAGCATATTAGGGGTTTACCTATTCCACCAACCATTGCTCCATAGCCAGATATACATTCTATTGATCGTAGTTCTGATTGTTAAATATTTTAGTTATTAAACTATTGCACGTACAAACTATAAACTGAAATTGTGGTTGAATATTTTATGAAGTCAAAATTTTTTGTGTTACATTTTTCTTATGGTGCAAGAAAATTTGAAATCGGTACAAGAAATTTTGAAAATTTACAAATTTAACAAAAATGAATGAAAATGGAAAAAAAACACTTGCAACTGATTTTGCAACGAAAATTATTTTGCCACAAAGGGTTTAGGAAGAAAATATTCATTACAATGTTATTGCTATGCTGCAATAGAATTGCAACAACATATTCTGCAATGAGTCACAATTGTTGCAAATTTGTTGCATATTTATAACGGAATTGCAGCAGAAATTGTAGTGATATTGTAACGAAACGATTGTTAATCTGTTGCAAATTTGCAATGGAGTTGCAACAACTTCAACCTATTCAATGGCTTTTGACTTTTGGGATTTAGTAATGAAATTAGCAATGGATGTGAAATCCGTTGCAACATAATAGTGGAATATTTATGTTACAACTTCGTTGTTTTTTTACAACCGATTGCCAATAGGGATAGAATTGCAACGATGTTTTTTACAATAAAATTGTTATGTTATAAATCCGTTGCTAAAATAGATTTACAACGGATTTTCATGAGTTTGTAACAGAACAATCCGTTGTAAATATGTGACTTTCTTATAGTATGTGTTTTGAAATTATTTTTTAGATAAAATTAATATAAAAATATTAATTATCTTCAATTTTATTTAAAAATTTGATAATAATCAATTGAGTATTTAATTTTAAAACAGTAGTTAAAAATAGGAAAAATTAAAAGTAACAATATTACAAATTAATAGTAATAATGAATTAAGTGTTTAATATTTTTATTAATTAAGATCAAAATAATAATATTTTCATTAATTAATAAATTACTATTACCATAAAAAAAAAAATAAATTAAAATTTCAATTTAAAATAAAAAAATTAATTTTAAAGTATAAACTTTTGTTTTTTACAATTAAACACTTTAGTTATTATGTAATAGAATTGTCCCACGAGGTTCGTCCCATGACCCCTCCCCTCCTTGTAATATCCTAAAAATACCCTATTATTTTTATGATATATATATATATATATATATATATATATATATATATATATATATATATATATATATATATATTTTATTATGTGTTTAGGGTATAAAATAAAGTAAATGGAAATTTTTGGAATTTAAATCTAAGAACAAAAAATATATACAACGAATTTACCTAAGTGTAAGGGGCAAATTTGGAATTTGTAAATGAGGACTGGGGCGAAAAATAGGAATAAGCTTAAATGCTAATGTGAGTTAAATGAAATTGAAATGAAGACTTAAATGTCAAATGATAAATGTGACTTATTTTGAAAGCCAAGAATAGGAAGCAAACAAGGTCTTAACCATTAAATGAGATTAAGACCAAATGTGGTCCTAAGATAAGGCACATTTGTGCATTTCGTTTTGAAGCAAAGGGGAGGGTTGAGAGAAGACCCGAGGTTTTGGTGAGATCTTCCCATTTATCGAGACCAGTGATCGAAGAAGGAAGATTTGGTGTTGAAGAATCAAGAGATTCAAAGGTAAGAAACTAAACCCTAACCCCTTTTCTCTTGTGTTTGGGTTGGAGAAAACCCCAAATGTGGATAAAGGTGTTTTGTATTGGTTGTAAATGGGTTTTGTATTGGTTTGGATTGGTTTGGAGGAGTTTTTGTAAAAAGGGAAATGTTTGGTTTTCAAAGGAAATGCTGTCAAAATTTGTCAAAACTCATATTAACTGTTTGGTATAAATTAAGTTATATTAGCCGAATGAAGTGATTCGAGTGGTAGAACCATAAGAGATAGAGAGTACAAATGTATAGAAGGGACGAGCCAATTTCAGGACTACAACTCCCAAAATGGGCTTAAAAGGTGAGTTTCGAATTTGGCTGAGGGTATGCCATTTGTTTTGGGAGTAGTTGTGGTGTTTTGGCGTATCAAAGTTTATTTCATCCCCAATTTGAGTGATTCAAAATTCTGGGTAAACTATACTTCTAGAGGAATAATTTACTTGAAGGAAGTATCTACAATTTGTGTGACGCCCCAAAACCCGGGGGTTCGTTGACTACCCGTCAACTAGCGGAATACTCGTGAATGTCGGGCGATCTGACATCTCTCCACGAAAAGTGGCGAGTCTCCTTTGTGCGGGAGCTTTGCGAATGCATTACTGTCCCGACATCGATCACATGATACATATATGAATAAACGGCCTCTTGGGCCCATAAACCAACACTCATAAACATACCAACTATCTACCATGATTCTGAAAGTTAATAAATTACTCTTATACAACATATATCAAACTTATAGAGTTCTAATACATGTTTAAAATCATCAAAGCCACAACCCGGCTTTCTTCACAAACTCGGCCTCTAGTATTAGCAGTCTCCTCGTGCGCTCCCTGTACCTGAAAATATGTTCCCTCGCGGGGTGAGCTAGTAACCGATAGTGGAATCACCACCAAGTGGGTACTCTCCACTGATTGCATGTCGATGCTCCAATGCTTAGCGTTCAGCGAATGCGTGATCCTGCCAGATATCGCTTATCAGCTGCATCTGCAGGTCTCACCAGAGCTCCCTCACACTTGCCTAAGCCCGTATGAAATATTTTCAACAAAGATATTTGTTTATGGTGTGGACAACCCTTCGATATAAATATTGGACCGTCTCCAATGTTATATTTAGTGGACTACCCTCCGAGATATATCAATTGGGCCGACTTCGACGATTGATATTTTATATGGACTACCCTCCGATAATTATTATTATTTAGTCAACCCTCCGAAACTATTCTCTCGATAATCATCTCATGAACTCACTCCTATTGTTCTAGGGTGCCTCAGTGCATATGGAATGCATGATGCCAATTCTATTACAATTCTATAACACATGCAAATATATAATCATGCATATATTCACATAATTTAAATCCCACCTGAGCTTATGTTATGTATTACACATTTCCATTACGAAAAATTAGCTCACTTGGGCTGTGATCGAGCCACGAGCAATTCCACTTGAATTGCTTTCGATTATTCATTTTCACCTGAATTTATTTTCGTGTCCTTTATTCATATGAGCAGTAAAACCCTCGCGGGTTTCTATTCCCATCCACTCATCAATTCGTCGGTTAACTTTGGGAACGATTTCATATTATTCTGACCTTATACACATCAAAGCATGCGTTAACACGTAATGCTGCCCACTTGACAAGCGACTAGTGGACGAGTCGTGGAATTTCCACATGGGTTTCAAAATTTCCCACCTCGGTTCGAGCTTTGGAGCAGATCAAGCCAACCACTCACGATCTCATTCAACTCAAACATTGTAAATACACTTAAACAAAGTGTAAAAACCAAGTAGGAAGAAACCCCTACCTCTCGGAGTTTTACGAAACTCCCTAAAATCGGAGTCCACGCGTAGGCCTCTCCGCGTAGAATAACTTTCCTTCTTGGCCCGAAGGATTTCGACGGTCCCGATCGCCAGATAATCTAGAAAGAAGGAGGTCCTTCTCTCTCTAAAAACACAAACTCCATAGCCACTGCCCCCTCCCCCACGTTTTGGTCTTCAAATTAATGGAGAAGATGATGCACTATTGGCTATTTTGTTTTATTATCATTAACATTCCAAAAATGACATTTACGTCCCTTCTTCCAGTTTGACACTTTCGACCTTATCTCGTAGTCCATTTCATCATTTCTCTACCATGCCACTTATGGCACATGAGTACACATGTTATATGTGATTTTTGTCACATCAAATATTGTTTACGACACCCGAGTACGATCGCCGAAAAATGTGTAAATTCATTATCTGGAGTCTGAAGTCAGCGTCTTTAGCTAGATTCGTGGGAACGATTAGCAGTGAAATAGTTTAGATCATCAGAATCCCAGAGAATAAATTTTGGATTTTGACTGAAATTACCAGTTTACCCTTTTTCAGAAAAGTTGAATTTTTCTCGGGTCTTACATTCTCCCCTCCTTAAAAATTTGATCGAAATTGGGCCAAATCAATCACTCATGCATATGTAATGTAAGCTTACACCGTGCATGTAAACTCGTCGTTTAAATATTAAGCATTGCGTCGTATCTTAGCCATTACTAAACGAAAAGATAGTGGCTGCTCCACGTTGACTCCCTCCACTCCCATAGATGCGCCATAGCACCTCGGCTAGCCTCACGGTCTTGCGTGTAAAAACGATCACGGCTATCCAAAATACTGCTGGTCCACTCCTCGAAGGTCGTATTCGATTAGCCGACCTCGATATCTCCCCGATCAGCTACATGGGGTAGGGATTTGGAGGTATGCCGAAGCATGGAGGCGTGAAACCTGCGTGGACACGACATCTTGGGCGGTAACGCCAGCCACCGGTCTGCAATGGAGTGCTACCCTCTCGAGTATCTCAAAGGTCAGCAAACCTCGGTGCTTCCTAAACTACTTAGAACTTGACCACTTCTCTGCAGGCATCACGCCCCGAGAAGGCGGTCACGGCGCCGAGGCTGGGGTCGGCGTCGTACATCGACATAGCTCTTGCAGGCTCGGTGTGAGAGAAGGCCATTTGTCGTATCAAGCTCCACCTTCTCAGAGGTGTCACCAATCGAATCGGGACGGTGGTGACTCTCTCTACCTCGTCGGTCCCACATGGGGTGTCACACATGGCCTCCCATCCTGATACCTCGCTATAGATTGCCATCGGTATACTCGCCCCGATACTTCCATGTTGTAAGAGCGAATTCCCTTGAGGCAAATGCTCCTCTACCCTTAAGACCCAGGACGTATGCTGTGACATGTCCTCAGCTTTATGTATAAATCCTGGCATTAGCAATCACACCTGACCCTTGCTTTGAGTGTAAGCGGCCTTCCCGAGTCCACGATTTACAGAATCAATGGGTACATCCAACCTAGTCCATGTCATGTATGACATCCATATGTCGAGCCCTTCTTAGGCTCAGCAACGCAATGCAATTGCCAAAGGGTTATCGAATCTTGAGTCACTCCCAGGGCTCTATCCTTTCGACTCTAAGTCTCTGCGTCTTTTTGTAGTGTGTTTTTATCTCGATTAACATAACTCTTGACTCGCACTTCGAGCCTCTTACATTCTACACGAAATTCGGGATATCTCCTGGGTCTCTTTACACCTAACTCAGGAGTTCTCACCTTAGGGAATTGGCCCCCTTTTTGTTTTGCGCTTGACACACTCTAATTACTCTTAATTTCTTGAATCGAGACTATGAAGGTCTTCATTGGACGTAGTCCTGAAAATGACTTCGACCCACGCTCCACGAGTGGTGAATGATATCACGAGTGCACCCACACCCGACTCGACGATGTTATTGTGCACACGAGCCTTGATAATGCCATCTTTGTGACCTGCCCGATCCAGGGGTCCACCGCTGAGTAGAATCTCGAGAGATCTCTCGCTCATAATCAGACTATCGAGGTCGACTCTCACCCCACACCACAGGGAAGAGCATCCGTATACGAAAGCTTCTCTAAGGCGCTAACCTCTAAGCCCCGAATCGAGGTCGTGTCGGTGCTTGTGACAACCGGCTAAGGTCCGGTCTTGACAACTTAGATGGATGTCAGCTCATCCATGTCAAGCTTGACATCAACAACTTGATAGATCTGCCACTCACAAGGTCCACCACGCCTGTGCGCAACTACGATCTATCCTTGACTTTGTGTATTTATGGCCCCTACGGCTATCTGTCTTCTTTGGGAGTCTTGTATAGCACCGGCTGCTGGTTCCTCGACCCGTACTAGGGTGGGGGAGGAATGAGCGGAGTATACTCTTGTTCTCACGGTTGGTGGGGCGCATTGTCCCGAGTCTGGGATCCACGTGCAGGCGATCCGAGTCTCACATGCCCCGATCATTACGGTCACGAGCTTCGTGTGACGAAGTCTTACGCACTCTTCTAGGAACTAGAAGAAGGCTGATCCACCCTCTTGCTACCAACACGCGTGAGGTGTTTCGGCGTCCTCGATCCATCTCACGTGGTCGGGGCGATCACAACCATGGAGTCATGTCCCAGTAGGCGAGGGTCTGCGATCACGCCGAATGAATGACTTATTGTTCTCTGTCTCTGAAATACCCGTCGATCCCGAAACTACGTATCTCGAAGATTGACATTCGGTCTCTCGACTCATCACGTACCGACCTTCTAAATTATTTGACACGCGATCGCAGACACCACGTGTCCCAAATCTCACCTGGTAAGCCCAGAAACTCGCACTTCACGAACTTAAGCGTCTGTTGATGGTCTCTCGGCAAGCTGGCAGCACAATCACCTCTAGTGTACTCATGCTCCCACTCGATTAGGAGTAGGTCGAATGTCATCCCACGAAGACTACGGCAAAGCCCAGTCTAAATAGGGTTGGAATATCCTATGCATGAGATCCGTAGATCTTCTTTGGTGTATTCGTCGATCAAAAAAGAGGGCATCACTTTGTATAAACTAAGTGCACATACTTGCGTCTATGTTGTCTTAGGATATCTGTCTCCACATCGCCTCTCATCGATGGTAACGATTAAGGTCTATCTTGGAGTAAACTCGCGCTCCTCTCGATTATTCGAACAAATCATTAATCCTCGTGATAGGTGGAATTCTTGATCGTAACCCTATTCAAGCGCCTAGGTAATCGATGCACGATCGAAGGGTTGTCCTTCTTCTTCGCCAAATAGACTTTGGGAATGCCCCATGGGTGAAGTGCTCGGTCTAATGAACATACTGTCAATAGCTCCTGTAACTAGACTACGAGTTCTGTGACTATTTGGTGCCATCTGTGCGGAGTCATAGAGATGGGTGAAATACAGGTGTAACTTCGATCACCAGAAGTCGCTACGACCCTCTGTGGAGGTGATGCGGTAGCTCGTACGGAAAAACATCACGTATTCGCACACTAGGGGTGATCCCAAGTGCGTCTCTCTTTGTCCTCCCAGGAATTGGGCTCATTGTGACCCAGCTAAGCGTCCACGACACTGGACTCAAATATCTTTGTCACGGGGTAAAATGTCATATTCTTGTCCCCCGAATACCACGAGTGCAGATCCGCAGCATAGGCGGTAACCATGCGCTCTGTCGATGCGACCTGGCTATCCCGGCCCGATCCATCCCGGGATGACGTAATGAACTCGACATGTCCATGATCCTCGATCCCCTTTGTGGTAGAGTCCCAAGATCTCGACTCGCAACCTCATTATATCATCACTGTCGCACCCTAATCCTGGGAGAACTCACATCTGAGCTCCTCCCCAAGGTCTCGAGAGGTCCTTTTGCATTTCTTTATATGGACATAGTTTCTCTGGTTAGACATGACTAGTCTAATCTGGTAGTGTCGAGGTAATCTCCATAGCCTCCCAACACCTTCTCGATCTGTGTATGAACCAATGAGTGCACACGTCGGATCTCCTCCCCCTGTGAATGTTGGAGGATGATGTGCCCTAAACCTCTGGAGGTTACTAGGACCTTCATTCTGTTATGCTAGCTGTGCGATAGGCTGTAGCTGCGTACCTACGGCTCTGAGGCCTGTGGCGATCAATCTTGGTGGTGCGACCCGGTACCACATGGGCCATCTATGTCCTAGATCCTCGTATCCATACGTATTTCAGTGTAGCAAGAGAATCATTAATTTTCATTTTGAGTCTAATTAGCAATGCACATGCGATTACTAATAGACTTGATAACCAGCAGATTGACAGTTCATTTCCTAAGTGGCGCTAAATTCCAACCCTCACTTCATTTATTTGATGATTCTAAGCTTTCTTGTTCATTTCGATTAATCAAATCCCTAAGGTCATAGTTACTAACCTCCTCGACATTCACCACTTTTCCTATCGTACACTATGCATATAATTTCCCTACGTGGCTATTCAGCCTTGATCACAATTCCCATATCGTCATCACAGTGTATATGTCCTTCCATATGATTTGAAACATAAAATCATGATCAAAACATGCAACATAAATTATGTATCTCAAAGGGTGTAAATGCAGCCCCGAGACACTATTCATACACAGAATCAGTGTATATTTCAGGTCCCTACATTTATAAGCAATGCAAGACCATTTATCCTATATAGTAAATCATATTTTTCAACAAAAATTTTATTTTCGAAAATTTCATTTTTTTTTCAAAATTTTGTCCCATTTTGTTTGATTTTATTTTATTTTTTTTTCCAAATTTTTTTTTTCTTTTCGAAATTTCTTGATTCCGCAGTGGCCAGATTGGCCGTCTTGTTCACGATCGCATTCCCTTTATTCTTGTTAGTCTATCTGATAATTGTATTGCAATACAATCCTCGACCCCTCGAGGCTTCTCTTACAGCTACAATTTTTTTACGCACACCTGCATATTCGCGATATAATCCGCAGGCGAGCCTCTGTTCTGTCCTGATTCCTCCGGCCCGACCCGAGCCCGTATTCTGATACAATTTTCTGTAGTATGATTTGCTCATGTCCTGATACAATGGTGTATTGCAATACAAATTTCATTGACCTTCTCTTGCACTTGTCTGATAATTGTATTGCGATATAATTTTCAAGCCTAACCCGACCTGCCCCTCACATCCGCGATACAATGGTTGTATTGTGACCGCAAATCAAGCCATTCTAACCCTGCTCTCCTGATACAATTTAGGCGGTAGCCCAGCGGGATCCTCTTTGCTCCCGAAAAAAAAAATTTTTTTTGTTTTTTCAATTATTTCTAAGTTATTGGAAAATGTCAAAATTATATTCATCGCTTTTTTCTCAGTACTTTTGAATAATAAATTTATGAAAATTTATTTTTCTTAATTTCTTTAACTTTACACCTTTGTAAAACTTTTAGAAAAATATTGCTTCTCATCATATAATTTTTTTTTTTTCACATTTTTTTTTCATTTCTTCTACCCACTGGAAAATACCAAAAAAATATATATACCTTTTTTTTTTTCTCTTTTTCCAGAATACTCGAATAAATTTATAAAAAATTATTTTAATTGATTTTCTTTAGTTTTACAAGCGCAAAACTTTGAAAATAATTTTCTTCCTCTTTTTTTCATTTAATTTTGGACATTTTGTCCAAAATTTCCCTCAAATCTCATGATCGACACTAAACTGTAGTGTTCGACCTTAAAATTTATTAAAATTTTATTTTATTCTCGATAAATCAAATAAATTGTTTCAAATTTATTTCATGTATTTTCTTTGCTCAGTTTACTCACTTTATAAACTCTAAGAATTTTCCGTCGAACTATGCTATCAACCAAGCATATATGCACTCGATTCACCTGATCGACATGATCACATTATTATCAAATTTATCAAACAATCACAAAACACATGCATGCGGTGTTCTAGTTTTATTCTGTGCCTTCTATGTAATCTCATACTAAACTCGACATCGAACCACTGGTGGCGATGTTTTTTACACCATCAAAGACTATGGCTAGCGATTCCTGAGCCACTGGTAGTCCTATACAGGCTTTGATATCAATTGTGACGCCCTGAGGCAGGGTTCGTTGACTACCGTCGACCGCGGAAATCTTTCGTGAATGTCGGGCGATCAGGCATCTCCGCAATCGAGTCTCGCTTTGTACGGGGCTCACCTGATACATCACCTATCGACATCGATCACATGATACATGTATATGAATAAACGGCCTCTTGGGCCCGTAAATAATACTCATGATATACCATCTATCTACCGTAGATTCTGAGGATAATAAATTACTCTTATACAACATATATCAAACTTATAGAGTTACATGCATGTTTTAAAATCATCAAAGCCCTGACGAAAGCTTTCTTCTGAGCTCGGCCTCTAGGATTGTGAGTCTCCTCGATGCGCTTCTGTGCTGAAAAATATGTTCCCTCGACGGGGTGAGCTAATGCTCGATGGTGGAATCCTGCCCAAGTGGGCTACTCTCCACCTAAGTGCATATCTTGATGCTCCAGAAGTAAACACACATTTCAATAGTCATGATCCTACTTGAATAATACAACTTATCAACTCATACCACAGAGTCCTCCATAGCAGGCTCCCTCACACTTGCCTAAACCCACGTATGAAGTATTTTCAAATGAATATTTGTTTTTAATTGTGGACAACCCTTCGATATAAATATTGGATAGATCTCGTGTTATATTTAGTAGACTACCTCGAGATATATCAGATTGAAGTAGACTCGACGATTGATATTTTATATGGACTACCCTCCAGATAATTATTATTTAGTCGACCCTCAGAAACTATTCTCTCGAGAATCACCTCATGCACTCAACTCTATTGTTCTAGTTGCCTCGGTGCATATGGAATGCATGATGCCAATTTCATTACAATTCTATAATACATGCAAATATATAATCATGCATATATTCATAAATTTTAAATCTTACACAAACATGTTATGTAATTACCGTTCCATTACACAAAAATTAGCTCACTTGGGCTAATGATCAGAAATACGAGCAATTCCACTTGGTGCTCGGTCATTACATTTTCACCTGAAAATTTATTTTCGTGTTATATGAACAGTAAAACCCTCGGGTTTACTATTCCCATCCACTCATCAATTCATCGGTTCACTTTGGGAACCCGAATTTCATGGCCATTCCCGGCCTTATACACATCAAAGCATGGTAACATAAATGCCTGAACTAGCGACTGAAACAGCCGTGGACGGTCATGATGTCACATGGAGTTCAAAATTTCCCACCTGGGTTCAAGCTTTAGGCAGATCCAAAAGCTGACCTCTCACGGCCTCATTCGACTCAAACATTGTAAAATACACTTAAGCAAGTGTAAAGCCAGTAGGAAGAAACCCCTACCTCTCGGAGTTCTGAAACTCCACTAAGTCGAGTCCACCGCATTAGGCCTCTCCGCCCTCCGCGTAGAATAGCTTTCCTTCGCCCGGTTGATTTCGACTGGGCCCCGATCGCGTATAACTAAAAGAAGGAGGTCCTTCTCTCTAAAACACAACCCATAGCCACCGCCCCTCCCACGCGTTTTGGTCTTCTGCTAATGGAGAAGATGATGCACTATTGGCTATTTTGTTTTATTATCATTAACATTCCAAAAATGACATTTACGTCCCTTCTTTTCCCAGTTTTGACACTCGACACTATCTCGTCCGTCCATTTCCATTATTTCTCTACTCATGCCACTTATGGCACATGAGTACATGTTATATGTGATTTTGTCACATCAAAGATCGCTTACTCAAGACCAAACACGATGCTCAAAATTGTAACCTGACATCTCTAATTCCTACGAAATCTCGACGTGCTAGCTAGATTTCAAGAGACAATTCCAATCGTGAATCCGCTTTATTGAGATTTGTGAGAATAAATTTCGGATTTTTGATCGAAATTACGATTTTACCCTTTTTGAGAAAGTTGAATTTTCTCGGGTCTTATAATTTGTAATCCCAAAGTGCCCAGAAATCTGTCAAAGTGGAGCTATGTGAAGATTCTGTTTTGCAAACTAGAGTAATATGTTAAAGTTAAAACCCGTGATCAACCGGTTTATAACTTACTTTGGTGCTTCGGTTGGTTAGGCCTTGGTCTAAGCTAATCAAATCAATGTTTGAATTTAATTTTGGACCACATTAGGATTGGTTTTGGTGACACGTTTTAAAGGTACCGCTGTTTGAGAAAAAAACAACATGTGTTTGCCCTGTTTGTGTTATATGGTTAAGGGTCTTAGAGAAGGAATTTTAAATTGAAAAATTTCAGAGATCTCATTGGATATATAAAGGACTAAACTGGAGAGTTTCATAATTTTTGAAGACCGTTTGAATAATTCTTGCACAAAGTTCAGAGTACAAAATTGGTGTAATAACGGCCTTGCATGTGGTGTTAGTGACTGCTTGAGGTTTTTTGACTTATCTCTGGGGATGGTTTAGTTGATCAAGAGTACTGTTGGAAAAGGATTATAAGGTAGGGAAATTTTTTTAGTATTTTAGTTATGTTATGGATTAAAGTTTGGGAAACTAACAATCATACTAGGCTTGTATCTTCGCCTTATTTGGTAATGAGATTAAGAATATGATATTAAGCTCCAAAAATCAACCCTAACCAAAATCACTAGCACACATGAATAATATTGTTCTTTTATTGTATTGGAATAGGGGCTGACAAGGAGGAAAACCCGAACTGAGATCGAGATTCCGAGGATTGGAATCAAAGTGCAAAGTTTTTGGTTTGTTCTACACATTTCTCTCATTATTTCGAATCTCTATCTCCAAAATGTTTGAATTGAATGTTGAATTGTTTTAAATCGATTTGATACAAATAAATTGTGAAATGAATTGAAAATTGATTTAAGTTAAGAAATTTGAGAAATTGATTGATTGCGAAATGAATGACATGAAAATTGCGAGTATTGAAATGATTTGCTTGAATAAAAATACATACTATACTGTAGTTTCCTAAAAATGATTTGAATGCTCTTAATAGAATGTTAATTGTTAAATCTGCTAAGGATAAAATCGT
The DNA here is from genome assembly GCA_016808115.1 of Tetrastigma voinierianum. NCBI lineage: Eukaryota > Viridiplantae > Streptophyta > Magnoliopsida > Vitales > Vitaceae > Tetrastigma > Tetrastigma voinierianum. Next base: position 266,499 of record JAEQBH010003281.1, read on the forward strand.
ATACCAATAAGAGTCGAACAAACGCACTGCTAGGCATACCGATCCGTGAGTTCACAAGCCGCATCGTAGTAAACCAGTACATATTATATATATATATATATATATATTACACACACACTACCAGAAGCCTGCCAGACTCGTGCCATGATTCATTATCCGTGCAATCGAAATCGTAGGTTAAATTCGATATACAAATGCAAATGATAATGAGATTGAAAAGTGCACGATTTGTGATTTGAATGATTTAGTGCATATGAAAATGCATCGCTTGAGATGACCAATGAATTGTAATAGATTTATTGAAAAAAAATATATAGATACGTATTGTACTGCATTGGTCATTGACAAGTGTACAAAAGCATTGTTTTATAAATATTGCATGTTTCAATTTAAAATGAAATGAAGAGAGAATTTCCATAGAACCACTAAGCATGAAAATGCTTAGCGTATTGTTTTTACTAATGCGCAGGTATTGAGTGATTAACAACGGGACCCAAGATCAAGGAGCGCAGAGTCATCAAGAATGTTGCGGAATAAAAGTATATATACTTCGTTATATGCATCCATCATATTTTTGAACAATTGATGTTTTGTGTTCAAAAGAGTTAAACTCTGAAACGATTTTGTATATTATTTTGAATGGGCATGGAATGCTTTCATTGTAAATATATTTTAGTTAAATGTAAATTGTATGGGCTTACCGAAACGATTGAAAACGCTTCCGCAATTTTTGAAAAAAAAGAAAAGAAAAAAGAGGGGTTTTTAAATGTCTAAATGAAATATGTTTGATAAATGAATTCAGCTAGTGCCTCTGAATCCGGTTCTGGACCCACCAATTGGGTCGGACCGGAAAGGGGTGCTTATATTTAGTGGTATCAAATCCATGGTTTAGGCGGTTCTACAAATGATTTTGAAATTTTTTTGTGAAATGATTTTTTAATTTGTTTATTGCATGCATTGCATTTTCATATAAAGCGATGACGCGATTTCCGACGGATTCATTCGCCTTAATAGTTCAACATGGATAGTCCAGGACCCCATAGGGTCGGAGGTGGGCAAGCATCTCATGCTCCATCAATGAATGAACAAGGACAAGTAGCAGGAAGTGCTGTAGACATCCTCCAACAAATAGCTCAATCACTACAAAGAGCAAAGTGCAACCAGTTGCAGTTACTCCTCAGGGGTCAACCATTGAAAGAATGGGAAGGTACCGACCAGTAGATTTTATGGGAAGGAAAGATGATGAGCCTTCTATGGCAGAGAATTGGCTCGAGAGGACCGAGTGAATGCTTGTGCAAATTCATTGCACAACAGAAGAGAAATTGGAATGTGTGATATCACTACTTCAAGATGAAGCTTATCAGTGGTGGGTTTCCGTGACTAGGACCACACCACAAGAGAGTATTCCATGGAAATTTTTCTTGGATGAGTTCAAGAAACATTATGCGAGCGCATTTACTTTAACAACATGAGGAGATAATTCCATAATTTGAGGCAAAGACAGATGAGTGTCACCGAATACTAGAGAGAATTCACTCGATTGAGCAAGTATGCTCCCGAGATACTAGTAACTGAAGAAGAAAAATGTTGCAAGTTTGAAATTACACTAGTATCTTAGCCCATGTCACAGGATTCTGCTATGATGACTTCTAAAAAATTATGACATGTGCTCAAAATGTTGAAAGAGTGAAGAAAGAGGAAAATGAAAGAAAAGAAAGAAGATGGTAAGAAAGCTCAGCCACCAAATTCGCATAAGCATCAAAGATAAGAGATTCAACTAATTACTGTGGTTTTATTCAAATTCTTACAAAGATAGATTTCTACACCCGTAGTAAGACTATTATACTGTGCAATTCATTAGTTGCTAGTAAACCAGGAGGTTCTTTAAGGGGACCAATTTCTCCTTTTTGCACACATTGTATGTGGAGACATAGAGGAGAGTGTTGGAGATTGACAAATGCATGTTTGAGTTGTGGATCCAATTAGCACAAGATAAAAGATTGTCCTAGAGCTCGTTCCTTCACATCAATTCTTAATCGGGTACAGTTCGAAGAAGAATAAAGATATAAATAAGAGTGTTGCATCACCTAGTGTTCCGAGGCAAGTGACTCGTGATCAGTGAGTAGACAGAGGATGCTTCAGGCTCAGCCAGCATATGCGCATTTAAAGCAATGTGGAGGATAACATGCCTCGATGTGATAGTCGGTAATTTTACTATCTTTAATACTATTGTGCATGCGTTGATAGACCTAGGGTCAACCCATTCATACGTGTGTACTGACATACCCAACTTGGGTAATTCACCGAGGAGTGAAACAGAGTATGACATCTTGGTGATGAACCCACTCGGACATAGTGTTATAGTGAATAAGGTGTATAGATATTGCCCCATCAAAATACGAGAGTATGAGTTTTCAGGAGACTTGATCGAGTTATCATTAAGAGAGTTTGATGTGATATTGGGGATGGATTGGTTGTCCCGACACCAAGTGGTAGTTGATTGTAGAATGAAAGAGTGACCTTAAGGACACCGAGTGGCGAGGAAGTGACTTTTATCGATGAGAGGTCGAACTACCTCTCTAATGTGATATCCGCCGCTACTGTTAGAACGATGGTTCGAAAAGGGTGTGAAGCCTACTTGGCATATGTGATAGATATGAAAAAGGCGGAGCCTAGTTTATTAGACATCCTTATAGTTAGTGACTATCCGGATGTGTTTCCGGAGGAGTTGCCAGGATTGCCTCCACAGAGAGATTGAGTTCGAAATCGACATTGTTCAGGGTGCCACTCCTGCATCCATTACACTATATCAAGTGGCTCCAGTGGAGTAAAAAGAATTAGAGCTTAAGTTGCAAGAATTGTTAAAGAAAGGATTTATTCGTCCAAGTGTATCACCATGGGGAGCTCTAATGCTCTTTGTTAAGAAGAAAGATGGTACGCCTTGGCCAGGTGTTGGATTATGCAACCTAACAAGATGATGCAAAGTGAAGAACAAGTATCTCGTTACCTGTGATTGATGACTTGTTCGAATTAAATTGAAAGGTGCAAGTGTCTTTAGAAGATTGACTTGCGATCCGGGTATCATCAATTGATGATTAAGGGATACGATGTGTATGGGATAAGTGAACGCGGTATGGACATTATGAGTTCCTTGTAATGTCGTTTGGGTGACAAATGCTCCAACGGCTTTCATGGACCTAATGAATAGTGTTTTTCGACCGTATGTGGATCAATTTGTCGTAGTGTTCATAGACAACATTCTTGTTTATTCAAAAGATCGAGAAAATCACAACACACCTTCGGGTAGTGTTAGAGACTTTGAGAAAAAAGTAGTTGTATGCGAAACTGAGCAAGTGTGAGTTTTGGTTGAATGAAGTGTCCTTCTTTGCACATCTTGTAATGGTTAGCACCGAGTGTATCCAAGGAAGATAGAGGTCATTATTGAATGGAAACCACCGAGAAATGTCATAGAAGTGCGTAGTTTCCTGGGATTGTCAAGTTACTACAGAAGGTTCGTTAAGGGGTTTTCGATGACTGCGGCCCCGATGACAAGATTACTCCAGAAAAATGTAAAGTTTGAGTGGAGTGAAAAGTGCCAAGTAAGTTTTGATAAGTTGAAAGCATTCTTGGCCGAGGCACCGGTTCTTACTCAACCGACTTACAAAGAATATGTGATATTTAGCGATGCGTTGTTAAACGGACTCGGATGTGTCCTTATCCAAGAGGGTAAGGTGGTATCTTATGCTTCAAGACAGTTGGATACCTTGGTTACTCAATCGTTTCACTATATGAGCAAATGAATTAATTGGAGAAGGATTTTCAAAACTAAACTAAAAAACAAAGCAAAGTAAAAATAGGGGAAAGATTGATGCACAATTGCAAGGAATGAATCAAAATTGAAGAATGAACTCAAGCGTGAAATATATTAGGGTTGATTGTCTTAATTGATGTTTTTTATTTATATGTATTAAGCACGGGTTAAGTGAACAGGTACTTATGTCAGTTCAAGGAATAGGGTATGAGGTTTACACTCTCGTGTCTCCCCTTGTTTCTAGTTCCCTCAATCTCTTTGCTTAGGTTAAGTTGATTTCTTCAATTAAAACATATTGGCATGAAATAGTTATGGCCCAAGGGATGATTTCCAACTATAATTATGGAATCCCTAAGTGAGTCTCTCATAAACCGGGTTTCACACACATTTCCCAACACAAATTAATTTTAAGAAAACATAATAATCCATGTTCAACACCAACCAACATCAGCATAGGCACACATTCACAAAACCTTTCTAAAATGATACAAATCAACCCATCAATCTTAACAATCAACCCTAGAGAATAGTTTAGGTACTCATTATAGCACTAAAAACCATCAAAATTACTACTGTTACAAGAGGTCAAAGTTAGAGATACAAATTGAAATAGATGATGAAGCACTCTCAAAACTTCGATTGTTGTTGCAGGAGGTCCTCTAGCTGGTTGATTCTTCAAAATCTCATCAAATCCAAGAAAAAAAAATACAAAAATCGTAACCTTAGGTTGTTATAAGAATGAGAGATAAGAAACCCTAGAATAGGGTGTTCTTGCCTCAAAGTTCTAACCCTAATCATTATTACAAGTGAAGAATATATAGTCCTTAGAAAATGGGCCAAAAATAGCAAGACACTAGGCTGCCTGACGTTGCCATGTCGTGATATGAAGAGCTCTCATGTCTCGACATGGACGGCCTTGTGTTTAGTAGTGTCAAAATAAGGTTGGTCATGTCGCGACATCATGTTGCGACATGGCCAAACATACATCTGTAGGGTCTCCACAGTCGCGACATGACCAAACATACATCTGTAGGGTCTCCACAGGGTTGCTCATGTTGCGACTTGATGTCGTGACATGGTCGGACTTCATATTCCAATAGTCGATGGCTCGATGTCGTGACATGGAGCCTTTTACAATAAATTCACTATCTTCTCCATTCTTGCTTCTTTTGCTTGTTTTTTCATTCTTATCTACAAAATAAAGGCCAAGAGAGGGATTAGTGTATAATTGAGTGATTAGGATATGAATTTAGCATCAAAAGCTCAATATATTCCAAAAATTCATGCTTCAATGCTAATATAATTCACACCTAACAATGAGGTGTTGTGAGTTGGTGTTCAATGCTAGTTTCTTTGCAAAATTTGTCAAAAATGTCATTTATGTAATCTTTCCCATTATTTGATCTTATCTTTTGCAAGCTGCAACCACTTTGACTATCGACCCATGCTTTATATTTCCAAAATGCATTAGCAACCTCATATTTGAATTTTAGGAAATAAATCCAGCAAAATCTAGTATAATCATCAACAAATACAATGTAGTACTTACTACCATTTAAAGATGGTTTTTTTCTGATGCCTACCAACATTTGTGTGCACCAGTTGCAGCTTGTTTGTTGCTCTCCATGTTTTTTGAGGGAAGGGTTTTCTAGCTTGCTTGCCCTATTGACAAGCCACACAATCAACTAGTTTGCCTTCCAACAATGGTACACCTTTCACGAAATTATGTTTATGCATATATAAAAGCCCAGCATGGTGGAAATGCATGAGCCTTCTTTGCCATAATTCTGCATTGCCTATAGTTCTTGAAATTGGTATTTGCTCCTCCTCTATCAGATTAAAGCAAAGCTTTTTTCTCTCATTTTCACCCTGAATACATGTCTCCCATTAGCATCTTTTATCAAGCACCAATTGTCTTCAAATATAACCTTGAAGCCTTTTTCAATCAGCTGCTCAACATTAAGCAAGTTTTGGTTGATGTCATGCACATATAAAATATCACTGGTATATTTCATACATGTTAAGCTTTCTATGGTCATGGTTCCTTTCCCTTTAACTGAAAGAAATTCATCATTTCCAATTTTTACTTTGGAAATGATTGTTTTATCAAGCTCTTTGAAAAGATCTTGATTGTTGGTCGTGTGATTTGTGTAGCCATTGTCGATCAACCAGGAACCACTAGAGCTATTGTTTGTGGCAAAGCATGTTGCAACAAATAGTTGTTCCTTTTCATGCTGCTCAATAGAAGTCTTTTTCTCTTCATGTTGTTATGACTTGCAACTTGCTCCATGTGTCCAACCTTACCACACTTTCTATACTCGACATCAAACCTCCACCAACACTTCCTTTGTGGATGATTTGTTTTTTTGCATTGTGGACAATTTGGATATGTTTCCTCATTTTTGTTGTTTTTTTATACCCTTTTCTTTTTGTTGTACTTCTGATCTTTACCTCATCTTGGGTTTTTTGTCTTTGCTTGAAGAGCACCTTCCATTGATTCTTCTTATCTCATCATTCTCCTTTGTTCTTGCGCCTGTAGTGCATTAACTAATTCTGACAAGTATAAGCTAGACAAATCCTTAGATTCTTCCAATGAAGAAATTTTAGACTTTTATTTTTCAGGCACAGAAACAAGAATTTTTTTGCACAATTTGATCATCAGAGAAGTCCTTACCAAGAAATCTCACCTTGTTTACTATGCTCAACAACTTATCAAAGTGCGCTTTGATAGTTTCTATCTCCTTCATTTTCTACATTTCAAACTCCCTAATCAAGTTGAATATCCACATATTTTGGTTCTTTCATTGCCTTGGCACTCCTTTTTTGAGGTAGTCCAAGATATCCTTCTCCGACTACAAATTCATGATTCTTGTGAATATGGTGTTTAAAACAACAGAAAATAGACTGGCTTTGGCTTTGTCTTCCTCTCTTTATGAGATTTCATTTGAGCCACTATAGGATTTGCAGGCAATGGGTCAGTTCATAATTTTTATCTACATCTTCCCAAAAGTCTAATGCTTCTAGATAGACTGTCATTTTAATAGCCCAAACTTGGTAGTTTTCACCATCAAAAACTTGTAATGCTATTTAGGAGAATTTTTTTTCCAATTTCCATTTATAAACGTTTGGTTTCACTCAACTCATAGGCCCCTAAAGAAGAAGGCTTTGATATCAATATGTAATTGTATATCAGATACATAGCAGAAAATACACTAACAAATGTGGAAAATTGTAGGAAGGCAAAAAAAAATGGGAGAGATTTTTTATCTGCATACACATATATTTTATTCACAACATCACTCGACATGGAGCCTGTCCCCTAGTCTTCAGTACGTTCTTCTAGTGACTCAAATGTGGTTGTTTCTTGCTTTACTGTGACCCATTTTCTTGGCTTAGATCTACTTTCCTTATCCACCAGCCAAAGGATGCTTTCCGTGTAGCTCTGGTGGTGTTAGTATTAGCTTCCAAAGTGCCTCAGTCTAAGGTATTCATCTCAGAGGCCTTAGCCCAAACTTCTTATAGTTTCTGTGCCTTGGATCGTGCTCTAAAGTTCCAACATGGAGATTTCCTCCAAATTGGATGCCTTAAAAGGACATAAGATAGAGTTTAAGTAGGCCCTTCTTGCCAAGAAACAAGCTACCCATCGATTAAGTGAGTTAGGAACTAAATATGATGCTCCCAAAGAGTGTCTTAGGGTATTGACTAAAGAACTAGAGATGGAGAAAATTAAGCTAACCTATTTGGTGGAACAAGGTGAAGCCATAAAGGCTCAATTGCTTGAGCATAGACAAAGAGTCGAGTCCTTAAACCAATTCTTAGCTTCCCGACGTGAAGAGATAACAAGATTAGCTTCATACTTGCAACGAATTGACATATCTCACCAACACTGCCTTCACTACTGACCAACACTGCCTTCACTACTGAGATTCTCTATGTTCTTTTGATTTCTCCATGATATGACTATCCATTGAGTTTTATGAACAATCATAACCTTTAGTACTTTGACTTGGGAACTTTGTAGCCATTGACATTTTTTTTAGTTGTAAAGCTTCCTTTTTGCACAATCTTTTTTTGTACTACCTTCTCTGGGCTTTTGTACTTCATAGCCTATGATGACAAATGATTGTCCTGAGGCTATTATGATCCCTTTCCAATCCTTGATAGGCGGCCACCGGCCTACCATTTTTTCTTAGTGGAAGAAGGAGATTTGGGATGTATTCTTGGGATGAACTTTACTTGTTGAAAACTCACTGAACACTGCACAGTCTCACTTAGACTTATAATATTTCATTTTTGGATCAAGGTGGCACTAGGCCTACCTTTCGATGTGTGTTACTGTTGTAGAATGATGATGTTTGTGGAAGACTCATTGAACACTAGCACATGTACACCTACAACCATGACATTACATTAGTAGATCAATGTGGCACTAGGCCTAGCTTTGGATATGTGTTAATGCTTGGGAAAGTAATGTGATTCTCTATTGTTGAATTAAAAGTGGTCCTTGGACCTACTTTCTTTTATTGAGAATGTATACTGCGAATATTAGGTACAACATTAGAAAATTTGAATGCTTGAAAAATAGTGGCTTCAAAAGCCTACTTTTTTATTATATTGAACATGTACCCTGTTTGAAAACTTTGTATATATGAGAAATAGTGGCTTTAAAAGCCTACTTTAATTTTTGAATTTATTGGAGAAATTTGTATATTTGAGAAAACAGTGGCTTAAAAAGCCTACATCTTGACTTAAAACATAGGATATAACCATTTCCTCAACATTAAAGGCCGTAGAGTCGGCCTAATTCTTTTGGAAAGTTTCTACAATTTCCCACTTGATAAGGAAATACTTCGTAAGGTATTTCCCATTGATGAACCTCTTGTATGGCTCTCCTTATAGGATTGCTAACCAATAGGCATTTCCAGGTAGTACTTGATGCACCTTGAAAGGCCCCTCTCAGATGGGAGACCATTTGCCCAATTCTCTATTTTTGGAACAATTGGAAGTATAATATTCCCAACAAGATCTCCTACTTCAAAGCTCTTTCTCTTGACTCTCTTCTTGTAGGTCTGAGCTACTTTATTTTTCTGAACCAATGACGAGTGCCCAAAACACTCATGATATACCCCGCGTTTTATCATGTTTTCATTTCATTTCATATAGTACCAAGTGTGGTTATCACTCTGTATCTGATACTCGGCTTTTTGTGCATTTTAGGTGAAAAAGGCAGCATTTGGAGGTTGTGTGGAAACTTGAAGAAGGAGAATGGAGAACCCAGCCCCAATGCCGCGACATCCTCATATCGCAATGTCCTAATGTCACGACGTCGAGGTCAGACGACGTGCCTATCTTCATCAGCCTAACGTCACAACGTTCCAACATCGCGCCGTTGCGACATCGAAACGTCGTCAAGACTTAATCAGCGAGATTTTTAGATATAAAGAGGAGACGACGAATTCTAAAAGGGGGAGAGGACGGAGAAGATGACATAGGCGTGAATCGAGAGATTGTGTGCACTCTTGTATTTGTATTTTCTTTCAACACCTACTTACTTGAAACTCTTATTGTACGAATATCACATGTTCAGATTTATCCTTTCAGGGTTTTGTTGTAATTTTCATACATTCATATGGATTAATTATTAATGCAGTCCCATTTAGTATATTAATGGATCTTATATCGGATTGGCTTCTATTTTTTTCTTTTTTAATTACATGATTTAGACATTTTGCTATGGTGGTGGTGTTCGCCAACATTAGCATACTCTGTCGGGGAATATAGACTGAGAGGCTGCATTCCCAAGGATCCAAGTAGAGCGACACTTGGTAAATCGGAGATGAAAGATCTCCCGGTTCCAAGTGTGGCGATTAGGGTTTAATCATTCAAGCGTTTTAGAGTCCAGGGTTGAGGTAGAGATGCAATACACCCTAATAGCAGGATAGGTGAATAAACCTCGAGAGTGGATATCTCGTAGCCACGATCAACCTGCTAGTGTGAATCCGTTAATGTACTGAATGAACAATTTTATCTAGATTATAATCCATTGAGTGTGGCAGGGGGAGGCAAAACCTTAGTCTCCATTAATTGAGTTAGCAAATATTTTAGGGTTAGATTTTCTTTACATTAGTCATAATTCACTCAAGTTTGAGGTTCGGATAATACTCTAGAGCCAATTCAAGTATTTGACACACTTCTCCTTGTGGGAACGGCACTTGACAAGCCACTACATTACGTAACCTCGACATGTATACTTGCTTGTATAGGCCTACGTTTTATACTAATTTACACACCTTTATCGAGCCCGTCAATCGAAATATGGTTGAAAGCTTGCATTCTTCTATCATCTGCAAATTCAAGCTCCATCATCATGGCCTCACTATACTCTTTGAGGAGTAAGGCCATTTTCCTTTAAACTCTTAGAGAAGACACCACTATTTACATTGGGAGTACTGCATCTTGTTCATAAGTTAGAGAAAAAGGACTTACCCCTGTAGAACTCCTTTTAGAAGTCCCATAGGTCCACAATGTCTGACAAAATCTTGTGTCAGTCTCTAGGATTCTCCTTTAGCATTTTCTTTAGGATTCCTATCAACACTTTGTTGGATGCTTCTAATTGTCCATTGGCTTGAGCATATAATGGATTTGATATGATGAGTTGTATCCCATAATCCACAACAAATTAATTAATCTATTCTCAAGTAAACATTGTTCCTTAATCAGTAGTAAGAGACTAGGGAATTCCAAACCTACGACTAATCTACTCCTTGATGAACTGAATCACATCCCTATGTTTTGATTTCTTCAAGGGTACCGCCTCCACCCACTTACTGAAATAGTCTGTAGCAACTAGGATGAAACTGTGCCCTTTTGATGATACTAGATGAATCTTCCCAATCAAATCCATGGTCCATCCTCTAAATAAACATGGCTTTACTATTGAATGTAATCCAACAATAAGGATCCTCTATATACTTGCATACTTCTGGCATTGTTGACAACCCTTAGAGTAAGTGATGCAATCTTTTAGAATGGTCGGTCAAAAATAGTTCGTCTTCTAATTAACCAATGCATCTTTACTCCAGATTGATGGGCTCCACACACTCCTTCATGAACTTGCTTCATAACTTCCATGATGTCTGGGAAAGATAAGCACTTGAGTAATAACCCATAAAGTCCTATTCTATATAGATCTCTTTCTAGTAGAACAAAATTCTGAGCTTAAGCCTTCGTTCTATAGGGAACCCTCTTGTTTGGATTCTCCAAATATTCTATGAACTTTGTTCTCCAATCTCTAGCAATGTTCATGTCATTATTGAAGATGTCTAGGTTGATCCCTTTATAGGTGTTTTGCATGATTTTTCGATGATTTTTTTATTATATAAAAGTTTGGTAAAAATCAACCAGCAAGTGCACCAGTCGCACAAGTAATACAATGGACTAACAAGTCCAGATATCGACCCCATAGGGAAGGTGTGGTTTTAGCGAGAATTGAGTACCTCGGCTAGTGAAGTCGTTTACTATTTGAGTGACTCAATGACTTGGGTGAAAGATGAGTTCCCTAAAATTAACTAAAAAAAAAACAAATCTAAAATTGATTTTATACGATTCACAAGTACATGGGTTGAGTTTAAAGAAAAGCTATGGGGAAGGATACTGTTAACGTTCTCTCTCACTATGTAAGTATGAGTGATGGATCAAAACATCAACACAAATTTATAGCGTTATTACCATAGGACTATTATCTAATCCCTAAAGAATAATGCCAAGGAAACTTGTTTGTTATATTTCTTTACAATTATACTCGATTAAAGCGCTTCCTTAAAAGTAGATAAGCTCTTCTCGGTTTTGATCCATGATTCTCGCAAGTGTACAGATCGAACAAGTAATAAAGTGGATTTGTCTCGCATATCGATCCCACGTGAATCAAGAATTCTCAATCAACTACCCTGACTACTCATACTATTTGGACTATGATTTGCAATTGATATATCCATAGCAACCTTTAAAATAATGAAAGAATAAAGATATGTAACCAAGAACAAATGAAATAATGTTTAAAATAAAAGAAATAAAAAAATTTAAAGAATCGACTTAATCAGCTTTAGCTTTTAAAGGAGCATTGAAAATACAATTTATATTGTGAAACATCAATTCCTCGCAGACACTCAGAATCTTTGCTTCATGAACCTCGATGAATCCGGCCCAAGGAAGATGGTAATGCCATGTGATCTCTCCCTTAACGACACATTTCATCATTCCAATCTTCTCGCTTCTTTCAAGACAAAGTGGATTGTGATAACTACTTTTAATTCGAGTTGCCTCGCTTTGCATTTTTCTTTTTCAATACTTCATACTCCAAAACACGGACTCCAAACCTTAGCTCCTAAGACATGTGCTGGCATGGGTTTACACTATATTGGTTCTCATCCTCAAAATTGGAAATACTTCATTCTTTCTTGATTAGATCCTTGCTAACACTCTGGATTGAACTTACCGTTCGACCCGAGGCGAATCCTCGCCATTTTAACCGATAAGTCATTCAACTCATTCTCGGTTTCATGAGTAAGCAAGAAGATTTATCGATTAAAATTCAAAGCTCATTAGATCCCCAATATTAGGTTCGCATACCCTTGAGAAATTGTTCAATACTCTCGTGAATGCCTTCTCTCGTGTCACCCGCAGGGCCTCCCGAAATCGTATACGAAACAATCCTATTACGGTGTATAGACACGATATTTGGATCAGATACAAAATAAACAAAACCAGCAAGCAAATTCCAAACTGAAGTTCAGTAGTCTCTGATAAATTTATGTGCAGGAAAGATAAATTCTAACAACATAGTAAATTCAACGGAAGCTGGGTTTCTAAATTACTTCATTACACTAACGGTAGCTCCTTGATCAAAAGAACTACTGTAAATCCGAAACTGGAAGTTCGAATTCCAAAATCGCTTGACTTCAAACAAACCAGCAATTTGAAGAAAATAATGATTTTGCATTCAGCTTCAACTTCAATAATAATATCCAGATCCAGAATTCAAATGAAATGTGTAAATCACTCGACCAATATAAAATAAACGGCAAAACAAAGAAAAGAAACGTAAAATTAAAATACACGAGCCTTAGCTACCTGCACTTCGCTCGAGCCGCCAAGAGTTTTTCTTCTCAGAGTACCGCTATTTATGGTTCTCGAGTCGGGCCCCTAACTTCGATGCACTTCCTGCGTTTCAAAAATAACCGCCCATTTGTTTGTTCATGTCGCGACTCCATTTGTGTGCGTCGCGTGTTCCTGACTCTGATGCTCAATTTCCTTTCACGCCGCGACTTCACCGCTCGCTTATGAGTCGCTTTCGATGTCGCGACTTCAATAATACGTCGCGACTTCACCTTTCTGCTTTGTGAGCTCTTTTGAGGTCGCAACTTCAATCATACGTCGTGACTTCGTTTTTCTGTTCGTCTGTAGCAGAAGCTTTTATCTGGTCGCGACTTGCCTTTTATCACTTTTTGTCTAATGTCGCGACCGCCAAATGACGCCGCACCTTCTTTTTCCAGTGTAACCGATGTCGCCGAACACCGACGACGCCGCTACCACCTCAGGTCAGGAGCTTCGGCGGCTCCAACTTCAATCATACTGGCCGCTAATTCAATGTTATGCTTATGAGCTCTTTTTGATGTCGCGTAAGCTTTTATTTTGTCGTGACCTGTCTTCAGCATCTCTTGGATCTGATGTTGCGACAGCTAAATGATGTCACACTCCATTCTTACGTACCGATGTCGCGACCATCGAATGATGTCGCGACTACGATACCTTCATAGCCTGATGTCGCTGACCATCGAAGGATCGCACTGATCTTGCTGATGTCACCATCTCCTTCCAATTCGTTGCGACCTCATGCTCAGCCTTCTTGAAAATCTTATCGCGACTTCGCCGCGTCACGACCTCCATGCCCACCGCTAAGCTTCACTCCGTCACGACTAAGTGCGGTCGCGACATCATGTCCCCGCTTCTTCATTAATTCTGGTCGCCTGACGGAGTTTCGCGACCTTGGTGTTATTCTTCACATCGTCAAGGTCGCTGCATATCAAGTCCTTTCTTTCAAAATTAGTCGCGACTTTTTACTTGAGAAGGCTATTCTCAGGGCTCTAGACAGCCTCGGTCGCGACCTCATGGTTGTATCAATGCACATCATTTATCTCTTGGTGTCGCTGACATCGCAATGATGTCGCGCGATGAACTTCTTCCACTGATTCGCTTCACCACCGCTTTCATTTTGTCCACTCTTCAAACAATACCTCAATTTGTTCACCTTTCGCTTTCCTTCTTCAAAGCCAATTTATGTTGATGTCGTGACTTGGAATTGCTGGAAACCGCACTTCCTGTCGCGACTTAAATTCCGCTTTGACTTCACCCCACGCAGTCGCATTTTTTATGATTTTTGCTAAAATTTGATTTTCCATTGCATTTTCCGCAAATTGGAATTCCGAAATAATTCATCGCCGCACATTCATCATTATTCTCATTATAAACTCAGCAAAATGGATTAAAATTCAATGAGTTTCGACTCATCAAATTCCCTAAACTTAAAATTTCGTCATTCCTCAAGCAAAGAAAAGAAGAAATTGTTTGTCCTAAAACAAATAAGCTTAGAAAATTTTTATGATTACTCTTCTGATTTTTCCGTCATTTTTCTCTCATTCCAACTTTTGATATGGAATTAAGAGATGTCACTATTACTTCACATTTCGTTATGCAAAACAAGGCATGGTGTACTTATTACAAAATTTCATAAATCCAATGTATTTAAACAAATGATTTAATGTCTTGTTCAGGTGTGCGTGTCATCAATCCTTTTCATCTTCATGTTGAATTTAGTTAATCTTCCTCGGGAGTTTTCTTAGACTGCTTATCAAAGTCCCATATGCTTGTTTTTCATATTGAGATCTCCACTAATGTAGGTAATTCAACCCTTCAAAATCACCTAGGTCTTTCGTGCTCAGAATGTCATTTAGTAATCAAGTGCATAATGGAAAATTTAGGCTGTAAATTGAACGCTCCATCTTGTCTCTACATTGCTTGCTTCCAACTTTCTTCCTCTTTCTTCTCAGGCCTTTCTCGATCTCTCCTGACCTTTAACCCCATTCCTCCTCCTTTTATGGAATTTCAACTTCCATACGTGATTTAATCTAGTGATTCTTTGTCTCTTAACTCTTTGCTTATTTTTCTAGGATTTGGGAATAGTGCAATGCTTTAATCTCTCTTAGGTTTTCTATTACCGTTAGAGAACTGGCTAAGCAACTCCCATACCACAAGAGATTAGGGCTAGGTGTTAAACACCCCTACGAGCTTAATTGCTCATGTGAAATAGACTACAAAGACAAACTTATTCCTTATTTCACTACTCCTCTCGCTTTACTTAAATTCTTCTGTCAAAAAAATTGGGAATATTATTCCCCAAAACTTGTTTCTTCCTTTATACTAAACTCTTTCGAACTAGAAACTGATAATTCGGTTCTTTCGTAGGTTTATTAAAAAGGAAGCGCAATCATTTTTCAATCATGTTTATCAAGAAATAAGGCTTATTTGGCTCAAATCAGGAACTAGAGAATATGCTTAAGATATTTTGAGGGTAGGCTTAAAAGGCCTGTCGCAAGGATGGCCTCTATAATTTCGCTGTTTTCACTCAGATTTCGCTCTCAATCACAATCAAACAAGTTCTGTGGACTGTGGACTCTAAACTCGACTCTGTAAGATGTTCCTAATTCCTGTCAAAAGTTTCTTATGTTTTGTTGACCGATGTGTATTATTTCTTCAAGACTTATACTTATTCACTCGTTTACTTACATTATTTTAACTAAGTATTTTGTTCCATCACACAACCAATTTTCCAATTCTTAAACTAAACTCGACTTAACGTAACAAAGAATACCTTCTAATTCATTTCTTTATTCCTATGCCCTGATTTTGCAATTATTTGTGTTCAAGCTTTCATCTCCCAGTTAAACTACTTCAACTAGTTCGCATTATGATATTTCAACATTTTCTATTCTTGAACTAAATCCTAATGTTATTTTCCTAACAATGCTGTAAAAATTAACAATAAAATATAACTGCAAGCAAGCAAACATTTCCTTTTTCACAAATTTTCTTGTTTTATTCATGATGTGATGCAACAGTTGAGAACAACAATTAGGAAGAGGGGAAAAGAAGGGTAAATCAATGGAGGATCATCTTTTTCTTTTTGAGGGAGGAGCAAATGTTTCGTGAGGATCTCGTATCAAGAGTAGCCAAACTAGAGAGAATTTTGGGGAATTCCCATTTCCATTCTCTCTTCTTTGTCATTCTCCCTTTCTATCCGTTTCTTCAAGGATCAATTCATTTGTGAGATCAACCTTTGTTCACAGACTATCTCTGCCTCGTGCCCAGTGTGCTCGTTGTTTCCATTTCGCCATGACTTCTAAAAAATTTGGAAAGATTATTGCCGATCAACCAAATTTTCGCGACTTTTCTTCTGGCTGCTAATCTTTGTCAGCCAAGCCTTTGATCTCTTCCTTCATCCTTCGAAGTCCTTGAACATTGACATGTATAGGAACTTCAATCCCTCGACTGCTTCCTTAGTCTTCGCTTCGAAGGCGAATCCCTCTCTCTTATGAGTTTAGAGTTGAGAATCACGATCATACCATTGTCAGGAATGATTCATGGCTTTAGCCTTTTAATTTATTCAGCAGATCTTGACTTTCCCCATTTCCTTCTTAAATTTTTTCTCTCCTCTCTCGATGCTCCAGGACTTTTCATCCGCTTCTTCCCTTCTCGCCATCTCTTTCCCATCATGGATTCTTTTTCGCATTCGATTCATACATCTCTTCTCTTCTGCTCATCTCTTCTTCCCATTGTTGATCCCTTCTCCTCAATTCTTTTTCATA
Organism: Tetrastigma voinierianum; assembly: GCA_016808115.1. NCBI lineage: Eukaryota > Viridiplantae > Streptophyta > Magnoliopsida > Vitales > Vitaceae > Tetrastigma > Tetrastigma voinierianum. Next base: position 283,230 of record JAEQBH010003281.1, read on the forward strand.
CACTCCTTTCTCTCACTTTGCCGGAGGTTCCATTACCCTCCCTTCTTCCGCTTCTTTGAATGGTTGTTGACTCATTATTTGATTATTCTCCCGGCTCCCCTAGAGCTTCACTGTGGCCTCTGAACTTCACCACCTTATGTGAGCCGCTGTTGAAAATCTATAGGACTTCCAGTAACTGACTTCTGCCATCGCGCAAATATGAAGTTATTCTCTCTGATGCCTCGATCTTTTCTTCCGATCCGCAAAACGTAAGTGTGTCCTCTTCCCATTTCTTGCATTGTCATTTCTCTTCTGAACTTCTATTATACCCCCTTTTTTTCTTTGATTCCTGGGCCCTTTGCTGACTCCTGTCAGAGTGAGGGTGATACTCTACACTCTTCTTCCCCAATGCTCCTCTTCACACTAAATTCTCAAGTATAACTCAGGATAGTCGATGATGGATCAAACTCTATTCCTTCATGGTACCTCATTATAGAATTTTCAATAACTGTCCCAGCATCAATCTTGTATCCCTTCAGTATAGCATAGAGAAGGATTGCTTCTTGTTCTCTTACTGCGGCAGACATGTTTGTAGAGACCATAACAGAGGCCAGAAGTAAACCCACACTTTGCCTCTTCCACAATCTCCCCGTCAGTGGTCTTTGCTTCTCCTTTTCCTTTCTTCCACTTTTACCGTCTGGCCAATTTTCTCGTGAATTTTCTCACGGTTAGGATTGTTCATCAACTTCTTGGAATTTTGATCCATTTTCGCTCTTCCATTCCATACATTTCATTAATAGCCTCGCCTCCATAAGGCACCCAAACTCCTCCGACATAAACAGAGTTCTCCTTCCTCCCAAACTGCATTGGAGTAAAATTCGAATCCATCGCTACATATCCGCATTCTTTGATGTTTGCAGAATTTTCCCACCCTCTTTTCTCTATTAATTCCTTTGAAAGAGAGATGAGTCAAGCTGGAAGTTCCTCTTTCTCCTACAAACCCTTTCCAAAGATAGTGCTTTTCCAATGAGAAAGCTTCTTCCGAGACCCAACTCGCCTCTCCTTCGTCGCTTCTTTCCTTCCTCCGTTACTTTGCAATCGGTTGAACTGCTGTTCCGACGGCCTGTTCTCTCTTTCAGGTTCCAGATGAACTTCCCTTCTGGGCCTGAGTATACCCCATGATTTCGGGCCGCATTTGGGACGAGGGTCAAGGTCTCTACCATTAGATAACCGAAGGTTTTTAGGAAGAAGTTCTGATTTAGGGTTTGCAAGAATTGAGAAACCAGAATATGCGGGTTATGAAGGGCATTGTCGCTGAAGGAGTGGTAGTGAGGGAGTTTCAACAAATTGCAATTCAATCATTATTTGTATGGTTCTTATTACTACGATTCGCGTTTGTCGCGACTTTAATTTCAAATGCTGCAATTATGCTATCATTAAATTTAAGGCAAAATTAAAACCGCCTACCGGCATATTTTTTCTTTATGTCGCGACTTATTATTGTTTGTCGACATGGGCAACTGGAGGACAAGTTATCATAAGGTCGCGAAGACACCGTGTATTTATGACATAGCCGAAGTTTGTCGCTGACCTCACCACTTTGAAGAGCTGTTCTCGCCGCGACTCAATGTTCTGTCGCGAATTTCAATTCTCCGCCGCGACACAATCCGTCATGACCGCAACTTGTTCTTCCTTCCGCATCACTAAGTTGCGACTAACTTCGTCGACAAAAATCTGGTCGCGACTTAGTCTCAAGACTCTGTCTCTAATTGATGATCGACGCTTTTCTTACCCTTATTACTTGCATGACTTAGCATCCATTTAATCATTCTACACATCAATTCAAACATGTATTTCATTCAATTCAAAATTTATGTGTAGGAGAAAAGTATCATTTTTTTCAGTCATTGGTTTCGTGAAGGTTGGAGTTTATCTTACTCATCTAGAGCCATTTGATTCTTCATCTCGCATATTGTAACACCCAAAAGGATTAATTAATCTAATACTAACTCAGTACTTAACAAATCACAGACTAGAACTAAAAAATCTGAAAACAATAATAAAAATTTCCAAGTCTATATAAAGAAACTAAAAATCTATACGGGTCGCTCCCATGAGCTGCTCCGCTTGAGTCCCAATGACTAGGCCGTTTTGCTTCTCTCTTCCTTAATCACCAAACTGAGCCTTCCTTTCTCCCCGTCGAGATAGTGCTCGGGCCGCCCATTAACTAATTCTTCCCAAAGATCACCCAGTGTTATCACGCAGCTGCAGCACTGACACCACCGTATATGGTCCACTCCATTTTGATTTCAAATTTTCCCGAAGCCAATCTTTAACTGAGTTGTCAAAGAAGACCCGATCTCCCGCTCAACTCCTTTCCTCATAATTCTTTGATCATGCCATTTCTTTGTCTAGCCCTTGTATATTCTAGCATTGTCATGTGCTTCGCTTTCGCCTGGGGCTCATTCATTGAGAAGTCTCTCTTCCTTTTGCAATTTTGAAATCAAGTTTATCGCTGATGGCCCACATGGCTTTGTGTATTCCAGTCAAGAGGGAGGTGACATGGTTTTCCAAAGACAAGTATGTATGGGACATTCCAATGGGAGTTTTAAAGTACCAGATGCTCATAATGCATCATCGCTTTTCCCAAAGTTAATTCAATCTTTCTCGCTAGAACTCACAAATTTTTTCTGTAATCTTTCTTTATTTCTATTGAAATTCTAGCTTGCCATTTGTTTGAGGATAAGCCAAGCTCATAATGTGTTTGATACCAGACTGTCATGAGTTCATTTTAAATCTCTATTTGGTAAAATGGCTTCCTCCATCTCTAATTATAGTTCCCTGTGTCCCAAATCTAAGAATATTTCTTTGTAAAACCCCACAATCGTATTGGCATCAATTCTAGGACAAGCTGCCGTTTACCCATTTTGCGTGGATACACATAACCACAGCTAGGAGTATGTATATATTTCCAAATGAAACTGGAAAAGGTCCCATAAAATCCATTCTCAAGACAAACAATTGCACCACTAGATACCTTGCAGGGGCATTCTATGCCTTTTGTCGATATTTCCCATTCTTTTGGCATTGATCACACAATCCTTTATTTCCATTCAAAAAATGCCTTAAAAATTGTAGGTCAGAAATCATCTGAGAATTTTGGTGATTGTTTTATCTCTCGCAAAGTCCTCCATAAGGTGATGCATGACATTCTTGCAGTCTTGCTTGCTCACTTTCTCGTACACATCTCCTGCACCCTATCAGCTCTCTTAAACAAATATGGATCATCCCATATGTAGTACCACGTCAATCCTAACTTTTTTTCTCTCTGCAGGGGCCGAATTCCGTGGCATAATTCCACACGTTGTAAATTCACAATATCAAGATACCAGTGATTGAGTGAAAGTCGAAATAACCGCTCATCCGAAAATTCTTTCAAGCATTCCTTCTTTGTACAAAGGGGTTCCTACTCTTGAAAAGTGATCGCCATCACATTGTCACCGCCTATTCTTGTCTTTAATTCTAAATCAAATTCCCGCAACAATACTACCACCCATCAATCTTCGCTATTTCCTTTCTTGCCATTAAATATTTAATTGTCGCATGATCGCTGTGTATACAACATGGACCTCAAAATATATATGGCCTGACACATGTAAACACTATTGCCATGATCTCCTTTTCGCAGTAGAGTAATTTTCTTTCTCGTGTCGAGATAAATGTTTCCATAGCATAAGAGATGGCCTTGAACACTTTTACCTTTTCGTCCAATGCGCTCCCATTGCAAAATCCACTGCATCACATGATCTCACCTTCTGCTCCAATCTATTTTGCCATGATGGGAGGCTTCCACTAGTTCCGATTTTGATTTCTTCAAATGCTTTTCAAGATTCATCAAAATAAAACTTATCTTTTCTCCGCCAATTCAGATAATGTCTTTCATATGGAGAAATCTTCGATAAATCTTCTATAAAATCCAGCATGTCCTAAGAAACTTCGATTCCCTTAACTCCGTAGTGCGGGCATTAGGTCTCTTATAATTGAAACTTTGCTTGTCTACTTCAAGCCCCGCCGTTGTAAAACCATGTGCCCTAAGACAATCCTTCCTTTTGTAACCATAAATTGGCATTTTTCCCACTCAGCTAAGATTTTTGTTCGCACCTTTGAAGTATCATTCCCGTGTCATGTGCATTGTTCAAATCGATCCATACACTCGTAAAATCATCCATGAAGATCTCCATACTTCTTCTCGCCAGATCAGAAAATACAGACATCATGCATCTTCGGGAAGGTACTGTGAGTTAATACACTACCCAAATGGCATTCAAAGCAAAAAGTACCAAATGGCATGTAAGTTGGTTTTCTCCGATCTTCCTCAGCAATAGCCATTGGTTATATCCGTAGTATCCATCAAGAAAACAAAATGAGGGTGTGTCCTGCCAACTCTATCCAACATTTGATCGATGAAAGGTAGGGAAAAATGATCCTTCTGCCGCAAAGATTCAATTTTCAAGAATGATACAAACCCTCCATCCTTGTCATAGTCTGCAGGAATAAGTCTATTCTTTTCATTTCTTCGACATAGTTGAATCCACTTTTCTGGGAACCATGTACCGGGCTTTCACCATAAGAACCGCCCGATATAGCATATAAAACCCGCATTTAACCATTTTTAACTTCTTTCTCGACAACTTCTTTCATGACTGTTCAAATCTTCCTTGATGCTCAATGAAGTTTTTGCATTATCTTCCGAAGAATATTTTGCATACAAATAGAGGGATCCATTCTCTCGTATCTTCAATCGACCTCAATCGCCTTTGTATTTTTCTCAAAATTATCAAGAATCCTCGCTTCTCGCCTTTAGTCAACGCACTGATATGATAACCGGGTTTTTCTTTTCTCGCTCTAAAAACCTTATTTCAACACCGCAAACCTTCAACAAAGCACCCTTCGCACTAGTTTTTTCCCCGCCCATGAGCTCGCGTCCGGGCCGCTTCACTTCATTCTGACCGCTCTTTGCTTTTATACTGAGGATCAAGCTTTAATATTAAACAAATTCACGTAACTTCACAATCAAAGCTCTCAAGGTACCGAAAATTCATCTCAATTTCATTGATAGAGTTTTATGATACACCGACCACTTCATCAATGAGAAGGCCATTGCTTCTGCCAAATTATACAACCATCTTCCTCTCTACATTAGATGTTCCGCACTTCCTATTAATATTAAAACACACTGCTTCATTCCCAACTCGAGGCCGGGCCACCTTCAGACGCCAATCACAGGGCAACTCCTCAAGTGCAGGTGGTCTTCCAAAGAACAGAGGAACTGAGTGATCTTCTCCATCCGCATGATATCAAATTCCATCGGGAAAATGAATTTCCCAACCCCTCAGTAGAGTATTAATCTTCCACGCCCCTCCTATTGCGCCATCGATCTATTAGCCATCTCGTAATGTAATCATACTGCCAGTTCCAAACTAAGCTCCCGCACACCGATAAAGGCATCAAATTTATACTTGCTCCGTAGCCTCATACAAAGCTTTCTTGAACTCATATTTCTGCTACAGAACAACAAAGGGGGAATAGTGAAACTACCAGGATCTTCATCTTCATTGAGCTTCATTGATAATGCACCAGATGTAGCGCTCAAGGTTAACTATACCCTCCGCCTATCTTTCTTCTTTGCTCAAGACCTCCTTCGTAAATTTCCGATAAAGAGGCATTTTGACCACGCCTCCGCAAATGGGATATTTATTTCTATTTTCTTGAAAAGATCCAAGAATTTAGAAAATTGTTCTTCTCTTTTGAATTTCCAAGTCTATGGAATGGCACCGTGCGAGTAATAAACCGGTACTTCTTTCTTTTTCTAGTCATTTCTTCCTTTCATCCTGCTAAACTGCTGTTCTTCTCTTTTCTTTCATCCTCTTCTTTCTCCTCGCCGCCTCTTCTTTCTATCCGTCTTCCTGCTGCCCAAATCCTTCCCACTTCTCAATTGAATTGCCATGCCAGCTCTTAGTGTGGTTCTTCTAGTCACTGCGGAATGTCCCTGTTCTCGATTATATATTCAATAATTGCCCAACTTCAGGTTCTAGATTTTTCTCATGAAGCACTAGCATTCTTCTGAAACATCTGCGTATCAGACTTGAAAGTTTCCAAGTCAGATAGTTTCTGTTCATGAATCAGAATAGCCTTCTTTGTTATCCTCATGAACTGCTAAATATTTGTTCCCTAAATGGTCAGTTCTCCTCCACCTCGCATTCATTTCACCCTCACTCCTTGCCGCCGGGCTGAAACCTCGTGGTCGCTGATATCCTTGTTACGATGCCATTCTGCTCAGTCATAATGTCCCTCCACCATATGAGAAATTCTCATGGTTCCTCAAATAATGATTGTCGTGTATAAGGTGTTAGGATTTGGGGCTGAAATGATAATCTCTTTTGTTCGTTTCACTGGATTAACCTCTCAGCACAATTAGTTATTGTAAGAATCTCTCCATTATGCACATCAGCACTTCTTCTCATCAATTTCTTCCACCGTCCTATTTCATGAGCAAGGTGCATCTTTCCTCTCTTGTTTGGTCCATCCTATGCATTATAGCATCCAACTTAGCTCTCCATGGTTGTCATCTTCGCTTCTCGCCTCTACGACCCTTTTCCTTTGTTACTCCCTCTTGAAACCAGATGGAGCTTTCATATTGCATTTTTCCGTGTCCTCTATCACCCTCGCTCTTCAAGACTTTTCGCTGGAATGCTCCACAAGATGAAGCACTACTACCCTCGATGCATCATTCAGAGCGTGATACACTATATCTATCTGGTCTCAAGTCTATTCCAAGGATCAGCATCTCTTCAGTAATCTTTTGAATCTTTCCTGCGATACACATGTGCTCTCATCTCCCCTTGTTGGAATACAATTATCTCTCTGCCTCTCCTAAGTGAGACGGGGGGAAAGAATCGCCTAAGTAAGTTTCACGAACTTCCCAAGTATCAAACGTAACCATATGGTAATGATTCATACCATGTGGCTGCTATGTCTCTCAAAGAAAAATGGGAAGAGATGTAGTTTTATCACCTTCCGGGTTCACAACGTCGTACCTTTCACTCGTATTAGCCATTCCGAGAAATCTTCCCAAAGCTCATTCGGGTCTTCGCGGGATGACCAAGAGATGATGTCATTAACCATTGTACTATATCGGCTTTTAGTCTCAAAATTGTTTGCATCCACTGTAGGTCATCATTGATTGCGTAATACCTTTTAGCCAATAAACTCCTTGTCAGCCGTCCTGCTCCTCCTCGCTGGTCATGTCTCTTCTACCATAGCCGCTTTTCCGCTCTTTTGTCTTTCTTAAGCTCCTGAGCTGCTCTTCTCCAATTCAAGAACCGCTAGAACGTCGATCCTCATTTTGCATTAAAGGTTTTCCGAAATAAAAGCATACCATATTAATAGGATTAGTCTAAACCTAACAAATATTTTCTTAACATGGTTTGTTAAAATTAGTGATCTAATGTAGTCACCGCTTGAAAAGCTATTTTTGTTCTTTTTGAAATGTCCAAATTAGTATTTCCTTCTTTCGTTAGAATATTGATCTAATTAATTCTTTCGATCCCCGGCAACGACGCCAAAAACTTGTTAACGTTCTCTCTCACTATGTAAGTGTGAGTGATGGATCAAAACATCAACACAAATTTATAGCGTTATTACCATAGGACTATTATCTAATCCCCAACAATAATGCCATGAAACTTGTTTGTTATATTTCTTTACAATTATACTGATTAAAAGCGGTTTCCTTAAAAGTAGATAAGTTTCTTCGTTTTGATCCATGATCTCCCGCAAGTGTGCTGTGATTCTCACTGGCACAAAGCGGATTTAGTTTCCGCATATCGATCCCACAGAGATCCTGGCACTCTCAATCAACTACCCCGACTACTCAAGCTCTATACTATTTGGACTATGATTTGCACTGATATCCATAGCAACCTTAAAATAATGAAAGAATAAAGATATGTAACCAAGAACAAAATGAAATAATGCTGAAAATAAAAGAAATAAAAAAATTTAAAGAATCGACTAATCATTAGCTTTTAAAGGAACATTGAAAATACAAACTATTGTGAAACATCAACTCGCAGACAACTCAGAATCCTTTGCTTCAAGAACCTTTATTTAGAACTGGCCCGCGAAGATGGCAATGCCATGTGGACTTCCTTAACGACACATTTCATCATCTAATCTTCCTGCTTTCTTCAAGACAAAGGGATTAGATAACTACTTTAACTGAAGGCCTTTTTTTGGGTATTTTTCTTTTTCAATACTTCATACCCAAACATGGACTGTAAAACCCTAAATTCTAAGACATAGGCTGCTACATGGGCTTCTTACACTATACCGGTTTCTCAATCTCAAAATTGGAACAGTCTATTCTTTCTTGATTAGATCCCAACACCCGGATTGAACTTACTGCTCGACCGAGGCGAACTCTCCATTACTAACTGATAAGCTTTGTCATTCAACCCATTCTCTAAGCCAAGTGAGAAGAAGATTTATTGATTAAAATCACAGCTCATTGATCCCCAATATTAGTTCAGATACCTCGAGAAATTGTTCACTCTCAGAATGCCTTCGTGTCACCAGAGGGCCTCCTGAACTAGCAGAACAACTTATTACGTATAGACACTGATATTTGGACTTATACAAAATAAACAAACCAGCAAGCAACCTAAACTCAAGTTCCGCAGCTTCGATAAATTTAAGCAGAAAGATAAATTTAACAACAAGAGTAAATTAACTGGAGCCGGTTTTCTTAAATTACTTACTACACTAACGGTAGCTCCCTGACTTCAAAAGAACTACTGTATTAAAACCTCCGACGCTCGAATCTCCAAATTGTTTGACTTCAAACAAACCAAAGTGTAATTTGAAGAAAATAACATTTTGCATCTAGCTTCAACTCAATAACTAACATCTGCATCCGTAAATTCAAATGAAATAAAACTACTCTAATCTAATCTAAAATAACGGCAAACAAAAGAAAAGAAATAGAAAATTAAAATACACGGCGCCAGCTACCTGTATTTCTCGTTTCGTCGCCAAGAGTCGCTTCTCGCAGCGTACCGCTTATTTATGGGTTCGGGAAGTCAGCCTCTAACTTCGGCGCACCTCCTGCGGGTTTCAAAATAATCGCCCATTGTTTGTTCATGTCGCTGACCATTGTGTGTCGCGACTCGACTCATGTCGCGACCTCTTCACGCCGCGACTTCACCGTCGCTATGAGCCGCTTTCTGATGTCGCGACTCAATCATACGTCGCGACTTCACCTTCGCATTGTGATCTCTTTGAGGTCGCGACTCAATCATACCGCCGACCCGCTTCGGCTCGGGCCCGCAGCGTGCTTCTTATCCGGGTCACGACTGGCTTTAATACTCCTCGATCCGATGTCACACCGCTAAAATGACGCCGACTCTTCTTCTTGGGGAATCGATGTCGCCACTAATCGAATGACGCCGCGACTTCACCTTTCTATATTGTGAGTTCTTTGAGGTCGCGATTTCAATCATACGTCAAAGGGATTTCAATGTTATGCTTATGAGCTCTTTCGATGTCGCAGCTTTTATTCGCCGCGGTGACTCTGTCTTCAAAGATCTCGCGATCCGATGTCGCGACAACAAATGATGTCGCGACTTCCATTCTTGCGCCTGATGTCACGACCAATGAATGACGCCAAAGGACATCTTCCGATTCAAAGGTTGATGTCGCTTATTCCTTCCAACTCAAGCCGACCTCTAAGTGTTCAGTCTCTTGGAAAATATTTTGTCGCATCATTCAAAGGTCACGACCTCCATGTCTTCGCTTGCCACCCCGCTGCGACTGGGCGGCGTCACACATCATGTATACTTCATTAATTCTGGTCAGCCTGATTTGGAGTCGCTGCACTAGTGTTATTCTTCGCCATCGTTAAGGTTATGAGATCAAGTCCTTCTTCAAAATTAGTCATGACCCTTTTACTCGAAGTTTGTTCTGTGGTTAGATATTCTATCATCTCACAAAAACACTACATATCATTGATCCCTCCTTATACGGGACATCGCAATGATGTCGCGATATTGAACTTCTCTTCATTTGACTGGCTTCTTTCTTTAATCTCGAATTGTCATTTTTCGTTTCAACTTCCTTCTTCAGTCACGACTTCACTTGTTCACTCTTCGCTTCTTCAAAGCCAATTTGTTGGATGTCGCGACTTGAATCTGCTGGAAACTACACTTCCGTCGCGACTTCAAATTCCAATTTCACTTCCACCCCGTGAGGTCGATTTCTTATGATTTCGCTTAAAATTTGATTTTCTCAATAGATTTTCGCCAAATTCGAATTTGAGTCAATTATCGGGCTTTTCGCATACCCACATTATTCTTATTATAAACCTAAAATGGATTAAAATCTAATGAGTTTTCGTAATTCATCGATACTGTGGTTGATTATATCCGTTTTGGATGCAATTATGATTTATATTCATGAAGTGCCAGTTTAATGAAAATATATTTATGTTTGTCCAAGGAAATCGGTATGAAGTTTACATTTTCGTGTCTCCCCTCAATTTTCACACCCACTCCCTATTCTCCTTTCGATTCTAGGTCATTAAGTATGGTACTTTTATAAGGCAAAGGCTTTCCTAACGGGTCACCTTCTGGCCCATACACAGATTACTCTATCACGCTAGATCGACACATCTCGGTCCACATACGATCCTCGCATAATGCTGAGATAAGATATTCCTAATGAAATCCATCTAGTACCAGGCATCTCTAATTCTCAGACTTCTTTGACTAGGCTAGGCTGATTCATCAATCGAGATACATTTGGGAGTAGCATCGCCTAAGGGTATTTTTTCCAACTTTTACTATGGAAACCTTTTGTGCACTCAGGTCTTAAACCCACCCCCAACATAAATCACTACAAACCATAATAATCAACAACTACACCAACTAACATCAACACAAGAGTAAATTCTCAAAACCATTCTAAAAGATATACAAATCAAGCATCAACCTCAAAAATCAACCCTAGAGGAGAGTTTAGCTACCTACACTACAACCAAGAAATCCAACAAAACCAATGTTTAAAAGCCAAACATAATAACAGATTAAACAAGATATAAAGGATATGAAATTTTTCTCAAAGACTCATAGTCGCAAGAGCCCTCTCTAGCAGCCTAGTTCTTCAATATCAACTCAAACAAAGTAAACCAAAGAAAATAAAAACCCCTAATTAAGAAGGAAGAGAGGGAAACCCTAAGGAGGGTGTTCTCCCTCAAAAAAAGAACCCTAATCAAGTCTAAAATACATACATTTATGCTTTAAAACACAACGACGGGCTCAAAAACTCGAGGTTCGCTGATCCACTCTGCTGCTTTTGCCTAGGAATTGAGAGTTTTACCTGTACACACGTGCCTTCCTGATGTGTAGTAGCCCTTCTCGCTTTTAGGCGAAGAAAGCTCACTTAGGCGAAGGCTAGGTTCGCCTGTACAACCCGAGAGTGATTCCCGTACGTAGTGTCAAGTCCGCCAGCCATGGAAGGTTAGCCTACGCCTAGGCAAACCCGAGAGGTCTTATACTTTTCATCTCTGGTTCTTCCTTCATGTTAGTGAAGCTTCCTCTTCACCTTGGCGAACCTCGTCATTGTGAATATTTAAATAAACTTTCTTCACTGATTTCTTCTATCACTTTGCTCGATTTTTTCCTTCATATTCTACAAAACATTGCACGGAGATTAGTGTAATATTGATGAATAGGTGTGATTTAACATTCCGAAAGCTATATATAAATGCATGAAAAAATCACTCAAAATGTATATATAATTCACACGAACAACACTTCAAATCTTAACATTCATCATTCCTCAAGCAAAGAAACAACTCATTTTCTTATTCAAACTAACAAAAATGTCGAAAGATGAAATTGGGATAATATATGACAATTGCCTTCAAGGATATGACCTTCATACAACACACAAAGAAAACTTTTGAGATAACCTTTTTTTCAAAACAATAGATTGATCATGAGTTGAACAACCTAAACCAAAGTTCGCGTGTGTGTGTACTCTTCCTCTCAGTCAATCGCAGCCGATGGAATTAAGCAAGAGTATAAAGGACTTTGATAAATGAAAGATTCCATATGCTCATTTGCCATATCGCTTCACTAATTGACTACCCACAACACTAGGATCAAAAAAGGTCTTAAATAGGCTTGTAATGTAAGGCTTCAACATGGCATGATGAAAGTCAGTTTTTCAGCTCAGATTTACCTAAAGACACATTTCTTTTTCACTTTTGTCCATCTCCTCAAACACATTAGGTTTTCACCAACATCACATCACCCCCAAACTTAATGCTTTTCATACTTCACTTGCTCCCTAAAACTTTATTCACATAACAACAACAAGGTGTGTAAGAGTAATGCAATGTTCGGGGTTCCCTTTGCTTACCCACGCCATTTAGCGAGCTTTAGATCAGTAGCCTTGTGACCAATTGGCTTTAAATAGTAACTTATCTACCTAAGGTAGGAAGGCTATGAAACAAACCTACTTCTAATTCCTTTTATTTTTATTTTTTATTTTTGTAAACATCAATCAATCACCAACCTAATATAGCTTCAACAACATAATGCATCGCAATCACACAAGTCATGGGTAACAAGGTTTTCAATCCAAGGAATACATAAACGGGTAAGGAGATACTTGGTCTGGGCTAAAGAAAGATATTTTTAGGTTCCAAAAGGGTGACTATAGATATGTTCATATAAAGGTTACTAGAAATGCATAATTGGTCCAAGGATGGCCTAAATGTTGTGGTGTCTAGGATTTCTCCACAAGCAATAATCAAACAAGTTCTAGAGTTGTTTAGAGATCAAGAAAATCATGTTCGCCTAATTCTTCTCTAAACCAATCAAAATTGACAATCAAGGGTAAATGGCTTGTGCTCAAGATATTAAGAACAAGGGGTTAGGTCTACAACTATGCGGTCAACCCAGTATGCTTTATGTTCAACTATCTCTCATTTTATTCATGTGAAAGAAAGTTTAATCATTATTCATCATAGGCATCACAATTATCTCAAAACAAGCTCAACCAAGTTCAATCTCACATAATGCTAAGACGGTGCTACTCCTAATGAAATCCATCTAGTACTAGGCATTCCTAATTCCCAAGACTTCTTTGACTAGGTCAGGTTGATTTTTTCAATTGAGATACATTTGGGAGTAAAGATCAAGGCCTAAAAGTATTTTTCCAACTGTCACTATGGAAACTCTTTGTGCACTAGGTGTTAAATTCACTCCCCAACATAAATCAATTAGGCAAAACCATAGTAATCCAACAACTACACCAACTAACATCAACACAAGAATAAATTCACAAAACCATTCTAAAAGATATACTAATCAAGCATCAACCTCAATAATCAACCCTAGAGAAGAGTTAAGCCACTCATTACAACCAAGAAATCCAACAAAACCATGTTTAACATAAAAATAATAATGAAAGATTAAATAAGAGAGTAAAGTTTAGAGATACAAAATAAATGAGATGAAATTGCCTCAAACTCGCTCTACAACAGAAGAGCGCCCTAGTGGCAGCTGGGCCCTTCAAAATCACCCAAAAACAAAGTAAAACTAAAGTTGTGCACAAAACCCTAAGTGCTCAAGAAGAAGAGAGGAGAAACCCTATGAGGTGTTCTCCCCAAAAACTGAAAACCTGAACTGTCTGAAAATACATATATTTATAGTTTTAGAAAACGGGCCAATGACGTGGGCCTAAATCGAGGTTTTCTTATCCAACCCCTCGTTCTTCACCTAGGTGAAGACACATGTCTTCTCCTAATGTAGTGGCCCTTCGCTTAGGTGAAGAAAAGCTTAGCCTTAGCGAGGGTTAGGTTCACCTTTGTGAACTCGAGAGTGATTTTCGCATGCAAGGTTAGTTCACTAGCGAAATGTTTTCTCCTCCTAAGCTAACCTCTTCGCCTAGGCGAAGGTTGGGCCTATGCCTAGTAAACTGGAGAGGCCCTCTCTCTCGCTTTTAACTCTCCGGGTTTTGCCTCCATGTTAGTGAAGCCTTTCGCCTTGGCAAACTCGTGAGCCATAGCGGAAGCGATCAACAACTTCTTTCTTCACTCGATTTCTTCATCACTTTTAAGCTGATTTCTTTCTGCATTCTCGCAAAACACAAGTGTATCGGGGACAGTGTAATATTGATGAATAGGGTGTGGAATTTAGCATTCAAAGGTATAAATTCATGGAAAAAAAATCACTCAAAATGCATATATAATCTACATCGAATAGTGATTATGCTTAAATTCGCGCCAGTGTGCAAAGAGTGCTCAACCGCAGCAGCATACGCCTAGTCATAATATAGTGGACTTAATGTACGAATATCGATCCACAGGGAAGACAGAGGATGCTAAGTACCAAAATTATAATATTTCTTCAATATTCATACTAATGTTCAAGATGTTTCACCGGAATTAAAATTAAATTAATGCAACCTCTTCGACCCAACCTCAAGTTTCTCACAACCTGGAGTTATCAAACGGGTGTAAAAGCTCAGGTGTCGGGTCTTGTTAGACAATCCATTATGTAGTGCTAAAAATCCACCTCTTATCTTATGCAATTGTCTTTCACACCTTCTATCTAAGCGTACTAAAGCCTTCTTAAGGTCAATAACCTACCTTTAACACTAGGTTTCTTCTCCTCGTTTCAATCCCGGCAAGTTGCATGCACAGAATCAAAGAACTTCTAAGCCCCTAATTATTGATAATTTATATTATTCAATTAATATAATAATTATCATAGTCTAATTCTTCATTCACTTCTCAAATCTCACAAAGAATCACTCACCATATTAAGATTGATCATAAATTAATATGTCAAATTCACACAAGCATGAGTTAATGGAAGAACAATCATTAAAAGATAATAGAAATATGAAATTTAGCAACTAAACATAGTATTCATGTCCAAGGTACAACCAACACCCTAGATCACAAATTTAGAACATAATGTAAGTCTGATCCATTACAATATTAAGAGTAAACATGAAAGTAAAGAGAAGGAAAACTCTAATAATCGAGTGAATGATGAATCTTTAAGTTTCTCCTTCCCAAAAGCCTTCAAATCTCCTTTAAAATGTACAAAAGATGACTAGTCGAACCTCGTTGTCCTTGCGTTGTTCCTCTTCAATTCCTCCCCTTTCTTTATAGCTTTATATATGTCACGCCAACATCGCAACGTCATGATTCTCTCGCGCTGAAGACTAGTTCAAATGGTCACACCTCAACATCTCAACATTGGAACATCGTGACATTGGAGTACAGCTGAAATCTCCTTCTTCAAGTCTTTCAATAAGCTTCCACCGCATCAATTTACCTATAAGACAAGAAATAAAACTAAATATTAGCGAAATAAAAACTAATGACTTGTAATACAAATCGAACACAACACGCTTAAATCTGAAGTTTTAATGTATGTTTTTGGACACTCATCACACCCTGGGGTCTTAGCTTTGTTTCGTCTCAAGACTCCACTCAAAACAAAACACACTTTAAAATAACACACAAGAACACAAAATACACGAGTATGATGCACATGATGCCAAGAAGAAGGATTAAAATGAATGCAACTTGCAGAGCAAGCTTTTTCAACAAAAATTGTAAGATCCTTAAGGTTGTTAAACTCAAGGAACTGGTTACAAGGAATGGTCAATTAAGCAAAATCGACTCCCCATGTTTTCAATGACCTTCCCATGAAATCTATGTACACCTATCTAAGGATCTCCCAACATATAACACAATTCCAACACCCCTAAACCTAATTTCAACTCCACCCGGCTTCGACGAGTCTAACTAAGAAAGGATAAGAACACACCCCTTTTTTATTCACTTAAAGCTATCGAATATGAAAGAAAACTAGTGCCTAAAAGTTTTAGTCGAGTGTCCCTATAGCTAGGATTTATCGTGACTCTCCACCGGTTGGTTGGCGGCATCGAGTTACTTAGTTCCCTTGAACTTCACCCCGAACACTCAACCAAACCTAAAGGCCCTAGACTGTGGGATGGATCCATCCTCTGTCCCATGTACTGGGCAGTGAAGTCAATGGCCTCTACGCTTAGTTCGGTTAGGCTTTGAAAGGCTCTGACTTGTCGAGATCTCTCGATTGGATGAACCTACTTATTCTATTCATACACATTTTTCTTTTTTTCTTTTTACTTTTATTTGGTTTTATTTTTTTATTTTTATTCTCGGGGGGTTTGATGGCAATCCTCTTTTTCAAAGGTGGCCCATAACTTAGGAGTTTAGAAACCCCTAAGGCTTGTAGAGATCAAGTAAATGGGGTTTGGGGCCTAGGTATACCCTAGAGATTACACGTGTGTGTGTGATAGACTACTTGAGAAATGCGGTTTCCTTGAAATGACAAAGAGGGGTGACTAAACCAGCCACTTCTACCTTTCAAATCAAACAATTCCAGATCATCATCAAAAGATAAGGATCCACTTCCATTAATTACTTGGTCTTTGAAAAAAATTGCATCAAAATGACTTCCAATTAGCAATCACGACATCAACTCACACAAAATACCTAAACACATCTAAAGTACAACCTAAGAAAAACACAAATATGCACAAACATAAACACATGCATTACCTAACCTAAACACATAAAAACTAACTAGTCTATCTAAACAAGCCCAAAGCCTCATATTAGGCCAAAATGAGCAAATTTATGCAAACTTCTCCACATGAACCATCCATAAATCCAAACCATTATGGCATGAATATAGTAGTAACAAATTATTCATAAAGTACAAGACGTTATACACGCATAATTCAATCTAATCACCCACATGCCCCAACTAAAGATGGACAATGTCCTCAATGTCATGCAATAGAAAATGAAGGTCAAGAAAACTCCCCTAGCTATCATAGTGGTCACTGCAGTGGTGGTGGTGGCGGCATGTGGTATGCGAGAATCTGGGCGAGCTGCTACTTGATTATTTCCTGGTTGCTTAGTACGGTGTTCATCTTGGCCTTAAGCTCATCCATCTCTTGGCTCAGTGATACCCGATGTTCCTGGGTTTCATCCCATATGGCATCAAACCTCGTAGGCGCTTCATGCATGTGGTCCTCAGTGATGTGAAGGGACTGGAGTCATCCTCCCATGTGATGGGGGTAGAGGATTGCGGATGACCTAATCTACATCCCTGTCATCCTTCACGCCAAACAGAATGCAGGTGCTTTAAGCTCGTCCTCAAACGCAGGCTCAGTCCCGAATCATAAACCTTATCAGGACATGGTACACCCGATTTGTTCTTCTTAACCACTATCGCCTTAATAGCGTGTATCCAAGCCTCATTGTCCTCTAAGGGAACCTCGACTTTCTTACACAATCCAAAATCAAAGGTGCCCAAGATTCATCTGCATTTCCTCTCAAGTATGAGGACAACATCCTCTATAACCCGTCCCACATCGAATGGGATATATTGAAATATGGCATATAATTCAAGAAGGCCCTTCGTCAGCATTTCCACACACATTTGTCAGCCGGGATGAAACGAATGATGAAGTGGTACATACCCAGTGACATGTGCTAAGCTGCCAGCCTCAAGTTCACCGTGTGCTCTTCTACGTTATGCTCTATCCTCACCCTCGCCATTTGTTAGCATCCTAAGAACCTCGGATAGTTAGTTTCGTGAGCCTATCATATGCTTTAATTAACTGCTCAATGTAATAATACTGTTGATAGGATTCTCATTAAAGTCTACTAAACCCCGTGCACTCGTGCCTTTTCGCATATCGCTGCTAATTATGTAAATTCACAAAGACAACTATCGTTGCAGCAGGCCTCGGAGGTTGGCACAGGGCACTCCATCCCTTATTGGCAATGGTTTTGCGAAAGAAATCTTCCGGATGGTGGAATCCCTTTTCCTTAATGAAAGACCTGTTTTTAGAGACGACCAAACTTCTACTGCATTTTGTTTGACGAACTTCACGCCGTAATCATGAGATGGCTCTTCTATTTTTCAACTCTTCTTTAAGCTAAGCTTTTGCTTTTTGGATGAGATGGTGCAACCTAGTGGGGTATAGTGGGGATAGGATCCTAATCTTTCAATTCAACACGAAATTGACACCCAAACACCTACTGGGAAGGAACCCTATTTGAATAGCCAAAGAACCACGTAAAATAAATTCAGGCAAATATCAAACACTTGCGTAATTACGTGAAACACTCCGCTCTTGGCTAAAAATCCAGGCTTCACCACCCTACCTTCTTTTCTTAATCAAAGAAATCCAAAAGAAGAAAGAACTGATTTACCTCGAATCACCAAAAAAAAAAAAGGCCAAGTACCCGCATTTCATGTAGCATGGATGAACCCTAGATTTTTCGTGATCAAAGGTTGTTCGTAGATCTCCTTGGTACCCGAAATCAACTTGTGAAGATTTGGGAAGAGGTTTTACGAATAAATCTGCAAAAAAAAAAAAAAAAAAAAAACTGGAGAGAGTTGGGGTGGTTTGTAAGTTATGGTACCCCCAAAATATGAACTTTATGTTCTTAAAACAAGGCAACGCTGTGACGCTCTTTAGAGTGTTCAAAATCATTTAGCTAACATCGCTGATAGTTGAGGGCCAACGCTGCGACGCTCCAAAGGGGTACGAGCTGATTTTATTCATTTTTATCAACGTCGCGATGTTGAAAGCCAACGTCGCGATGTTGAGGGCTCACATCGCGATGTTTTAGAGAACCTGAAAATAGGTTTTTGAAAAAATTTTCTAAGAGAAAACTCCCCAATGAAGTTCCACACTTTTCCGATCCTATATCAGTTTCTGCTGCCCTCTGTCAAGCCGTCTAAAATCCTAACCCGAAAAACATAACAAACAAACAACATAATAATAGGTTATAGTTGCACTCGAGTAGGCACCGAAATTTAAAATCAAACAAAAACTTCTTAAGACTGTATAATGAAAGAAAAACTTCAAATGCTTGGGTTGTCAAGTAGAACTTTGTTTAATGTCAAGCAAATTTCCAACCAAGTTATGTTCCACTTACGTCACAGCAAACATGGAACTGACTAGCAACCTGCCCATACTATATATTGGTTTCAAGGTCAGGTAGACTTGTACTTTTTCGAGTTAACCTCAAAATGTGGCTTTACTCATGTCTATTCACTTTAAAAGTCCCTCTTCTAGGGGTGTGAGTAAACTCTACACCGCTACGTGGGAAATACTGAAAGTGATCACAAAAGGCCCTAATTACATCTAGATTTGAGCTTTCTTGAGAACAACTTCAATCTAGAATTGAAAAGTAAAACCTGTTGTCCTGGTTTAAACTCGGTTTGCACTAAATGTTTGTCATGCCAAGCCTTGGTGTTCTCTTTATAGATCCTTGAGCTCTCATACGCATTATGATGAAACTTTCCGCCCATTCAACTTAAGCATTCTTTCTTCCTAGCCATTTCCATATTCATGTTTAGCATTCTAGTTATCAATAAGCTTTAGTTCCAATTCCATAGGTAGGTGACATGCCCTTTCCATAGACAATTTTGTAAGGGGACATCTCCAAAGGAGTCTTGAATGTTGTTCCGTGTGCCCATATAAGCACATCAATTTAGTTCGCCTAATCCTTTCCTTGTTACATCTACCGTCTTCTCCACATCTTCTTGATTTCCCACTTGACACTTCGGCTCGCTCTACTGCATCTCCTACACCTCCTTTCTCCCCATCACTTCTCTCACCACTCTGAGGGTGATATGCAAGTGATACACGATGCTTCACCCCACATTTAGCCAATAGAGGCAAATAACTGTTGTAAAAATGCGATCCTTCATCACTAATCGCGCTCTGGGAGTCCCAACCTTGAAAATATGTTATGCCAGAAAGAAACTGATACCATTTAGGCATCACAAGTAACAGTTGAATAGCCTCCACCACTTTGAAACATAATCCATAGCCAATAGTATGACTTGCACTCCATAAGAGATGGAAAGGACCTATAAACTACATCCTTCATACACAAAGAGCTCCACCTCTAGGATAATAATAAAGGCATCTTATTTCTTCTTATGATGTTACTTGTCCTTTAACACCGATCACATGATTTCGTTAAAAGAGTGAGAACTTCAAAGAGAGAGTGCCAATAAAAGCCCGAATATAGCACTCCAGCGCCTGTTCAAGTTGCCCATTGAAATGGCCTCACATTCTAAAGAGTGGCGTTGCTTTAGAATCTCACCCATTTTACTTTCCTACATTTTCACACCTTCGAATAATCTAATCAACACATTGTTTAAAGAGAATTGGGTCATCCCAGAAATATTGTTTCACTTATGCAAAGAATCTCTTATTTTTCTAGAATGTGAACTCCAATGGAATAATACTAGTAGCAAGATAATAAGCCATGTTGACAGACCAAGGAGAAATTTTAGCATGCGACAAGGCCAGGATTCGCTCATCTGGGAATGTATCATCAATCTGAACTTGACTTTTCTGCATCGTTTCTTGAATTTCCAACCTTGATAGATGATCAGCCACCATGTTTTCATAGCCCTTCTTATCTTGGATCTCCACATCAAATTCTTGCAGTAGGAGCACCCACCTAATGAGTCTAGGTTTAAGATCCTTTTAGTCATCACTTGATCAAGGAATGATAAGAAGACAATGACCATGTTCTCTATAAGACAAGGTCTGAATTTATCAAAAGCAAACACAATTGCTAAATAATTCTTTCTCTCAGGCGCACTGAGTTGTGCTTCATTTAGTGCCTGACTGGCTAGTAGATGGCATAGAAGATCTTATCCTCTTTCACCTAAAATAAAGACTGTAATCACTTGCATCACACATAAGTTCAAATGGAAGACTTAACCGGCAACAATTACAGAGCGAAATCAACTTCTTTTCAAAGGTCTCAAAAGGCTTCATACATGAATCATTAAATCAAAGGGAACACTCTGCATTTGAGAAGGTTAAAAGGCTTGAGATTTTTATAGTCCTGATAAACCTTCGATAGAAACCAAAGATTGCGCCAAGGAAACTACACACCCTTCATTGAAGTAGGAGGTAGTAGTTTTTCTATGACCTCAATCTTAGCCTGATTGTCCTGAAATGTGATGCCCCAACATTATGCCTTATCTCACCATAAAGTGGCATTTTCCCAATTTAGAACTAAATTAGGTTCCATGCGCCTTTCTTAGCACCATTTTCAAATTCCCGCAGACATTCATCAAAATGTGTAATTCAATCACGAGAAATCATCCATAAAGATTTCAATTGATTTCTCGACCATGTTTGAGAATATAGCCATCATGCATTTTTGAAAGGTTCCCGGTGCATTACAAAGGCCGAATGGCATTCTCCTAAAAGCGAAGGTACTGTAGGGGCAGGTGAAGGGGTTTTCTTAATCTTCTAGAGGAATGACAACTGGAACAGACCTTGAGTATCCATCCAAAAAGAAAATATTTATTACCACCATTTATATCTAACATTTGATCAATAAAGGAGTGGAAATGATATTTTCTGGTTACTTTGTTCAGTCTCCTATAGTCAATACAAATTCTCCACCATGGATCGTTTTTATGAGAAGCAATTCATTGTTTTCATTCTTGATCACTATTGTCCTCCTTTCTTTGGTACGCTCTAGACGTGGACTCACTCCATAAGCTATCGCGATGGGGGTATATAACTCCCCAAGATCTAACCATTTCAACACCTCTTTTTCCGCACTACCTCTTCATTTAAGGATCGAGACATTTTTGGAGCATCTATCAGAGGCTTGCTATCTTCCTCCAATAGTATTCGGTGCATACATAGAAGGTTTGATTCCCTTGGATGTCAGCTAGGGACCATCCAATCGCTTCCTTATGCTCCTAAGGACCTTTCACAATTTCTCTTCCTCTCCATGTTAAAGAGAAGATGTTAAGGATGACGGTTGTGGATGCCTCCCCAGATACATTATTTCAAATGAGTAAGGAGTTGTTTCTTCGTAATAGGTATTTCTCAACGTAAGGAATCAACTGCCTGACTAGCTCCTGTAGATTCAAAATACTTTCTTCATCTTAATTAGTAAGAATCATCCATTGCACATAATCCCGAATAAGGATCATCTTTCACAAGAGGAAGTATTCATGAGGTTAGGCTAGTCTCCAATGGTTCTCGGCGACTCCAATTTGTTAGAAATTATGTTCTATTACATCCACTTTAAAGCAAATTCACATCATGCGATGTTTTTATGGCATTGAAAAACACCGAATGTCACTTTTCTCTTCAACCCTTAGCATGAGTTCACCTTTCAGACATTGATCAACGCCTTCCCGTACTAAAATGGTCTTCCAAGTATAATGGGGACATCTTTATCTTCCTCCATATCTTGAATGATAAAATCGGCAGGGAAGATAAATTTGTCCACTTTCACTAGGACATCCCTTATGATACCACGCGGACGAGTGAGGGATTGATCCGCCAACTGCAAGGTAACTATAGTAGGTCGTGCTTATCCCAATTTTAACTTTTTGAAGATCGACCACGACATGAGATTGATGCTAGCACCAAGATCTCATAAAGCTTTTTCAAACATGAAATTTCTAATAGCACAAGGAATAATGAAGCTACCGGATCTTTTAGTTTAGGAGGCAACTTTTCCTCGCAAAGATGGATTTGCTTTCTTCCTCGTGAAGAGTCACCGTTTTCATGGTTCCCAACTTCCTTTTTCTTAGAAATGATGTCTTTCATGAATTTCACATACCCCGACATTTGTGTCAGCGTTTTGGAAAATGGAATGCTTATGTGAGACTTTAAAGATTTGCTAAACTTACGGGACCAAGTTATCCAACCTATTCTCTTTCCTCAATCTTTGCGAATGGTACAATAGGTTTCTTCCTCAATTGGAAGATTCCTTCACTTCCACTTTACTGTGTGCTTAGAGATGATTCTTCAACAACTTTTTTAGTTTATTCACACATTTTTCGCATCATTTTCTCACATCCTACGTAATTTTCTAAAGATCTTCATGCGGTCTCTACTGATTTTTCTAAGGTCTTCCACTCTAAGAGTTATAGCTTTGCACCTTCTTTCCCTCCCTCCTCGGGTTGACTCCGATACTAGGCAAATTGCCTTGTTGCCTCTCATTGAATAATGTAGCCATCTATCCCATTTGCACTTCTAAATTTATGAGCTAAGCTGCTAGATTGTTCAAAGAAGTTCTGGTCTTGTTTTCAAACTTATTTTAAGATTATAGCATATTGATCTACATATCAGCCATCTATTCCAGTTTCAAATCTAAACTGGACTTCTTCTCTTGAGGTGGTGGGGTAGGTTTCACTTGCTCCATCGAATTGACTCTCATTTTGATTCTTCCATGAAAGTCAGATGGTTCTTCCAGCATCATAGGTTGTAAACTTGAGCATTAATGGCTAGTTCTAGCTAGAGGAAACTTCGACAAATACAAAGCTTGCTCAATTGTCAATTCTCCCATGGAATTCATCATTGAACATTGAGAGTGGGATGAGCTCCCTCACAATGATCACATGCAAGTGGACTTTCTTCAGCCATATGTGCATATACTTGAGGCCCTTTTTATTGTACAGCTTGCAACTGCTTAGAGGGTGTAGAGACTTGAAGGGCCAAGTTTGTAAACACGTCTAAGCACGCCTAACTTGTTCTTCGGTGTCTTCTCTCTTTCAACCGCCACCGACACTGTTCAAAGCCATGTTCTCAAGAATTTGATATGCCTCCACTTCATCTTCCCATAATTTCTCCTCCACTAAGCATCAATAAGAGTCCTCGAGGTGCACTAATTGTAGAAATGATGACTTGCATCCATTTATTGAAATTATGATGAGGACACTTTCTCAACAAGTCCTTGGAATCTTCCCATGCTTTAAAAGTTTCCTTCATATTGACAAAATTACTGGCGTCAATTTCAACTTTGTCGCTGGGCGTGAGAAGAATCAGCTAGAAACTGCACCACCAATCCATCCCATGATGTCATGGAATTCGAGGTTCTTAACTGCTTAATGCTTAGCCTTTTCAATGAAAATGGGAACACTGAAGGCGAATGACTTCATCGCTACACTATTATAATTGATCACACACTCCAAGAAGTTTAGATATTAGCATTGGATCCTCATATGCAAGAACATGGAATGGAATGGCTTGCAACGATTAGAAAGTGATGGACTTAACCTCGAAGTTGTTTACTTATATCGCCGGTCTCCTGATCACAGGTGGAGTAACCGATGGTGGAAGAGCATAATCCCTGATAGGTCTCAAATGGGTGTCCATAGTTGCACCATCAGGGTACACACTACCTCCTCTCCTAGATCCAACTTCTTCTTCCCCAAATCCTTCCAAGTGTTCCAGAGGTTGCTGTTCCATCTCGACATAGTTTCTTTAATAGGTCAAATTCTTTCAAAGTCTTCTATCTCCCAATCCAAAGGTGGTATAAGATCTTCAAGACCCAATCTTCGCAGATAAATCCCATCAGCATTTGGTGCAAACATACAAAAAGAAAATAAAAGCTTCTCAAAACTTAATAAAATAAAAAAGTAAAAGTGTCTCAAGTAACAGTACTTGGCATTGATATTAGCATAAACACCATTAGACCCTACCGATCCATACGGCGACTTACTTAAAAAAGAAAAAAAAAGGTTTTCGAGTTTTGGGAAAATCCGTCCCTAGGAGGAACGATTTTTTTTGGAGGCGCCACTTACTTTTTATTTTTATTTATTAAGGGGAAAATAAAGTACAACAAAACCCTAATGGTCTAATCACAGAAGAAATCCGTCATAAAACATGAGTCTAGGTCCGGAGATCAGGTTACCTATTAGGAAGGTAGAACCCCTCTAAGCCTGGGACATGATCTCTATTAATGAATTGAGCACATGGGAGCATATGGGTCAAAGATCTGTTAACTACCTGTGCATTTAACGACATGAATCATATAAACTCCGATGGCATCCAAAGATACATGACCAATAAATATAACCAAAGGCACATACCCGAGGTCCCTAGCGTCATGCGCTACATAAGAAGTCAGGTCAATAAGTTAACAACAAGCATGTATATGGCAAACAAATACCAAGTATTCATGTGTGAATCTAATATCAAACATCAAAGCACATACTTCAGGTCCCTACCATGCACTCAAAATTAAATACATCAATGCAAGGAAGCCAAGAGAAACCATACATTGCATTTCAGCCACTCATTGCTGCTACACCACTCCGTACCTATATAAAACACATGCCAATTTATCACAAAAACTACTTCGACAAAACACTACCAACTATTAGTGCTTAACTAACCACATTTGACCTGCAGATAGACTAATTTTTATGAATCCAAAATGGACCAACATTAACCTGAACTACAAACCCCATTTAAAACCAACAGCGTCCTCCTCCTACACTAACTGGGAGTGAATGGGCTTGAATCACACAAAGGCCGTGGCCCAATTAAACTAAATTAGACTACCTTGAAAAACTCGACGAATTGGTCGATCCGGGGCCTCAAATGGTCGGTTGCCGAGAACAATCTTAAATTTTTAAGAACATACCTCACAGATTTAGGAACCCAAAAAACTAACATACAATTCCGACTGATGAGTGAGAATCGACCAAACAAGGCAAAGGGCCTAACTGCATCCTTAGAAAAACCTAAGGAATCGGATGATGCAGCTTTTCAAACCACTCGATCCGATTGAGAAAAATCTCAAATTTTGTTATAAATAGTCAGAATATAACCAAAAGTAACAACATAAAAATTCTTAATTCGATGAGTGAGGAACCGCCTAAACAAGGAAAGTTCCCTAATCGCTATTGTCGAACAAAACCTAATGAATCAAGGATCCAATTCCCTAACCAGTTGAGCTGGCTACAGAACAAAACTCAAAATAAACATTCCTCGTTGTATCAAGCGAACCCAAAATGTAATGATGTACAATTCTGACTCCGGATGAGTGAGAACCGACCCAAACAAGGAAAAGTTCCCTAATTGCTATCGTTGAACAAAACCTAATGAATTGGATGACCCAATTCCATAACTAGTCAAGCCGATTGAGAAAAAATCTCAAAATTTTTCAGAACATTCCACACAGATCAAGGAACCTAAAAAAGAAAACGGTGTATGATTCTAACTGTGGATGAGTGAGAAACGACCTAAACAAGGAAAAGTTCCCAACTCGTATCCCCGAAAAAAACCTCACTAATCATTTCGATCCAGCCCATAACCGGTCAATTTGACTGCAGAACAAATCTCAAATTTTTTCAAACATTCTCATAGAGTAAGGAACCCATCATAATCAACGCATACGATTCCAACTCCTGGATGAGTGAGAACCCAACCAGTCAAGGAAAAGTGCCCTAACTAGTATCCCTTGGGGTCAAACCTAATGAACCGGTTGATCCAGTTCCATAACTGGTTGAGCCGGTTGAGAACAAATCTCAAAATTTGTCAGAAAATTCCTCACGCAGTAAGAAACTAACATAAGTAACAATGTGTCAATTCGAATCCGGATGAGAGAACTGACCCAAATAAAGGAATACTTAGTTCTCAACTACTATCCCCTCGAAACTCCAATGAACTCGGGATGATCCAGCTCTATAACCGGCTGATCTGGTTGAGAAAATCCTCAAATTTTTTTCAAAACATTCCTCATAGAGTAAGGAACCCAACAAAAGAAACCTGTATAATTCGACTCCGATGAGTGAGAGAATGCACTCAAACAATGCCAGTTCTCAAAACGAGACTGCAAACATCGAGGCAAAGACAAGAGCCGGTTTAAAAGAAACGGGAGAAGCATACAACACCTATACCTATAGATACTGACCGCTCTCCTTTGTCTATTTTCTTTATGCCCTGAAACTAAGTATCACCTCCTTCAAAACTTTAGGAAATCCCCCTTCAAATGAGAGTACCACTCAAACCCGGATGTAGAGAATCCATCATTCTCTTTTCTTTTCTTTTTTTCATCTCCTTCTCTCTCTTTTCTTTTTCCCCCTTCTTTCTCCATAGTTTTTTTGTTTGTATTTCTCCCTTTTAACCCTGAGCCTACTCCATTTTGCACACCTTTAGTCTTGGGAACTCCCCCAATCAATCTTGGACTTCCCTAGCTCTATAAACACTCTTCATTCACAAGGTTGGGTACTGTCCACATTAACTCGCCTAAGAACCACCCAGAATAAAAAATGGACTCCAAGTGGTTTCAAGCAACCCATAAGCTGGCTCAAAACTAGACCCAAATCGTTCCACGACTGAAGGTATGGGAGCATATGGGCCTAAACTGTGCAAGATTTGGCCCAAAATCACCAAAATCGTTGTCTACAAGTTGGCTTAATGATCCTGGCTTGAACTCTGCTTTCTAACCGGTCGAGCCCGGTCGAAGAAAAAAAAAAATTGAAAATTTGATAAAATATTTCTTGAAGAATAAGGAGTAAGAAAAAAAATGGCGTGCGATTCTAAGTTAAGATAAGGGAGATATGACCAAAACAAGCTCGAGTGCTTTGAATTCGAACCTGCTCGAATAATGAACTTCAATTGAAATCTGTTGAACTGGTCGATCCGATTGTTAAAAATTCTCAAATTTTGTTAGAGAATCTCAATGAGTAAGCGAATCCAAAAATAAACGGTACATGATTTTTGAGCTTGGGATGAGGAGATATGACCAAAACAAGCTCGAGTGCTCCATATTCTAACCTGCTCCTATGAACTCCAGCTTAACTGAAATTTTGGGGAGGCTTCACCTCCTTCCTATAGCACGATATGGACAACTAGTGGAGCGGGGCCATGACTTGTTAATTCCATAATGAACCACATACTCACACCATCGTGAACCACAAACGTATGTACATAAAGGTCAAAAACCGATTAAACCCAAAAGGGACCAGAGACGTGACATATAAACAACTGGGTACAAGTGACACCTTTGAGATCAATGCAAGCAAGTTGAGGGAAAAATCGAGGGTCTGGGTATGCCCTCTTCGCAGAGGAATGAATGAGTGGTCTACAAGTATGCAGTACAAAGACAAATGAGTGAAATGAACTCTAGTGGAAGAAATAAAAGACCAACACTTTAACTCTGATAATGACAAAGAAGGCTAAGGGAAATAGATAATGATGACTAATCCTGTTACGATGTCAAGGAAGGGCTGGCTAGTGCTAGAAAAGGGTTTAACCCAGGTGAGCAATCGAAAAGGGTGATTGAATTTGGGTTAAGTACCAAAAAGCACTAACTGGCAAGTACCGTAAAAGGATCTAATCTAGAAAGCACCGCAGAAGGATCCTATGAGTACCAAAGAATGATAACTGAAAGTACTAAGAATTTGGGTGAGCACCAAAGTGATCAGACCGGGCGAAGGTCCAGCAGCACCAAAAGTGATAGAATTTTTAAAAAGTACCAAAAAGAATTTCCATGAGCACCGAAAAGTGATTTAAATCTGGCAGTATCAAAGAATTCTAAGTAGCACCTGTGATTAATCTGGCAAGTACCAAGAATCGGCAAGTACCAAAGAAGGATCCTGTTTAGCACGTAAGAGTGATGTAATCTAGTAACTACTTCAGAAAAATCCGTTGTACCCGAAAAGGTCAATCAAGGCGTACCAAAGAAGCGGATAAAATTCAGACAAGCACCAAAGAAGGGCCCAAGAGAATACTAGAAGAGTGATAGAATCGGGAGGTACCAAGAATCTGGGAGACACCTAAAAAGGGTCAATTTCTAAAGCGAAAATCGGAAGAGTCCGTAAGTATCGAGAAGGAAAGAACCGAAACAAGTACGAATAAGGTTCTCCAATAGTACCAGAGAAGGGCTTCTGCAAGCACCGCAGAACCCAAAATGAAAGGAGGCGGTCGCGATGACTAGAGACTCCTAATAACTAGCAATGGAAGCCATCACAATTAAAGTAGGGGTATGCCCCAATATGAAGTCAAGGGAAAACTACTAAATGACTCGAATAAGACAGAAATCAAACACCTCAATCATGGCAAAAGAAGGGGGATGCCTTAGTAGGACAACTCACAAATGTGACAAGAGGTGAAAAGAAAGGGCTATGCCCTAGTCTAAGACATCAATACCATGTCAGAATCTTGTAACTGCACATATGGTCAAAGTCAGAGAGTTGTACACATCACAAACATTCATTCATAAAAGAACATCCAATATCCACACAAACTGATAGGGGGTATGCCCTAGTGTGTACATCTGATACACAGATGTCTCTATGAAAAAAAACTCTGAGATACGTCACTGAAGACCCAATCGCTTGAACAAGCAAACAGGACATTGTATAGGGTATGCCCTAGTGTACACACCCACTAGGTCGACGAATACACATGAATTTGATCCCGAGCTAGCTCTTAGAAGCATCCTGTTGTATGAAGAACCTAAGCTGAATGTGGGACCTATTCAAACATTGATGCCAAGCATCACCTAGTGAAAATGAATTGCCTATGTATATGAGTAAGAATCGATTTCATCATGCAAGGATAGGGGTATACCCTAGTATGATCGCGTCAAACCAGCAAGTGGAGGGTCTCGTAGACAATCTGATCACTATGATAATCGTAGCACTTCGAGCTCGGCCGACCCGACGGCTGATCCGACCAAAACTCCCGGGACGCCTACTAATCTTCTTTTATTTACCTTTTATTAAATCTTTCTTTTTCAAAATGTCGCAACCCGGTCTCAACTCCAACCCAAATGGCGATCCGGACAGAGCCCGGTTACTCCAACTCGTTGCTTTATCTATCAAATTACCGCCATTTCATTTGTAGAATTCTACTTATGTAGAAGCATTTCAAATGGTAGGCTTCCATAAACATTTACTTTATACAATTTGGTTACAAAACGGGTGTTCACTTACAAACGATATACAGTAATATTTTCGTATTTAACCCTTTGGTTCACGACAACATGTGTTCAAGATGATATGTATGTGGCTGGCATACCACTTATACGCCGCAACTTTCTATATGACTCTACGCTTGCTCTTGGCCTTCTTTTGTTTACTCAAAACTTGCACATAGATAAATCTGACACACTAAGCATTTTATGCCAGTGGTTCTATTACGCTTCATTCAATTTTCCAATTTAATCTTATATGCATTTATCATAAATCATGTCTTTTTATATCAAACTATACTATGCTTATTCATTTCAGATGTTTTCTTCACTTTACAAATCATTGATCATATAAATATATGCATTTTCACATGCAACAAATCATACCACAATTCAATTCATGAGATTCAAACGTACACAGATGTGTTTAGTTTACAAATCCCATTTACACTCATCAAGTTCATTATTTCACTTTGTCTATGCAATTCACATTCATGACGGATTTCTTTGGGTGAATCCCATCCTTTTTATCATTTGGTAATGTGCTTACACATTTTATAAATTTCGGTCTCCCATCATGCCGGATTCTGATTGATGCACCCTGACATGTGGTATTTAAATGTCATACGCCATCAAGAAGGATGTCGATTGGTGTATCCTGCCAAGTGGGACATTTCTTCAATGCCATACGCCATCATGATGGATGCCGATTGGTGCATCCCGCCAAGTGGGACAATGGACACCGGTGTTTTCATGATCTACGCCGATCAGCATCCCGCCAAGTCAAGCTCATTCAGATATTGATTCAATTCAAGATGTCAAGAATTGACCAATTCGTTTACAATTCGATTAATCTTTTGCATGCAATTAATTAATAATATTTCGTATCAGATTTTCAAATCCATATCCTCTTCGTAATATTATCATTTCAAAGATATACTCATTCCATATAATCACTTCATTTACTTGGTATACTACCAAACACTTGACATAAGGATAGAGTCGTTGAACAAACCGGGGTCATTGGCTCTAGTTTCTTCCCTTCGATCTACCCATGTTGGTCCTCAATTCCGTCCCTATTCAATAACAATCATGCCACTCTAGTGGATAAGCAATTATTATGTATTTTTATCAATGTCGATAATTTTATCGAACGGTCTTAGGTTACACACTAAGTCTCGTCAAGACAAATCGCTTCGAGGCTGCGAGGTACAATATGTTTTCATTTAGATTTTTTCTTATTTGAACTCTCCATTAATCATTTATTAGGGTCTCGTAACTATCGGGTATGAAACGAGGTGTCGGGAAACAAAACCCGAAAACTACCCACTATGAATCATATGCCGCCAAATAAGAGCATCGCCACGCGACGGGCACTTCGCCCAAGATAGCGTGGCCACACTCGAGAACCCTGTGGGGCCTTTCTACCTCGCTCGCTCACAAGCAGGTAGCCTCACCGCGTAGGGCTACTGCCGCGGCAAGGTGCCCTTCACTCGCGCAAAGGCTCGTGGAGGCTCAGCTTTTCTCCGGGTTTTTCCCTTTGCGATTTCATCAAAAATTCTCAAACTCAAATACATCATGGGAATAACTCTAGTGACAGTCCCAAATACCATCCTTAACCAACCATGAGCAAAAACCCATGGATGGATTTAGGTTTAACCCAAATATCAACACAACTTTGGCTACACATACCTCAAACACTTGGAACCTTTTGCCCTAGCTTCTTCCTTCTTCCTTCGTAAGATCTTTGAGCAAAAAGGAAAGAATCACACCACTCCTTGATCTTCACACAAAACCCTAGATTTCTCCTTCGAGTTTCCCTCCACACGTTTTGCAATAAACGTGTTTTCCAAGACAAAAATGTGGTCTTCTTCTCCTTTCCCTCAAAGCCTCGTTTCGCTTACACACAAACCCCATTTCATTTTTTGGCATTTTTCTCATTTATTGGTTTCTCATTTCACTTTCATTTATCATTTATTTCACATTAGCATTTGAGCTATATTTGATTCCTTAGGTCCTCATTTACAAATTTCCAAATTTGCCATTTTTCAAACAGGGTTTATTTCCTGTTCCATCACTGGCCTTAGCATAATACTTAATCATATGCTCACATTTTCATTTCACTCTTTTCAATTAGTTTAAACAACATCGCTTTCCTAAAACCCAAGTTGGTCAATTTATACCTAATATATAATAAAATTATTATGTACCCTAGGTATTGGGCGTTACAATGTCTATCTCTTATCGTGGGCCTGAGGCATGCAGAATGAATGGAAAAGCAGTATGCGATCCTTGATATCTCCTAAGAAATGGAGTCCTATTGGCATTCCATACTTCAATCAGTAGTCGGAGTCTGCCCGAATGAAATGTCAAAGCAAACATGAGATCTCATGGCCTTAAGGTGGTGTTACGACTGGGACAGTAATGAAGGCCAAGGATAAAAGGTGAATGAAATGACAGGAAAGAAAGGCCCAAATACCCAATAGATAATGTCAAGCCCATGTGTGCGCAATGTCAAATATCGGAGAATCGTGTGAGTCAGGTGACTCAATCTTATATCTACATGAACAATGTCCAATAACAGGTGTTGTACACCAAAGAAGTCGTCGTTCATGAAGCGAGACGAAGATCAATGAGGATAGAAGAAAATGAAAAGGGATAAGACAAATGATGAATAGATGTAGAAGAAAATGGAGAAACAAGCTGGGATACAAATGTAGCAATATGTGACAATGACGAACAACTCATCCTTAGAAACGAAAAATCAAAGCAAGTCACTAATAAAATGGGAATGGTGATATGGATAAAGATCTATGGGACCTGGTGCAAAGGGAACCCAAAACTCACTCCCAATGTGTCTCCCAGATCCATGGAGAAAAGGATCATACAATGCTCTTTCCCGCCTTGTAGAAGAAAAATAAGTCCCTCAACCCAAAATGACCTCTGATGATCAAACCATGATACTGTCGGAAAACCATGCTAAACCCAAATACCAATGAAATGAATATCGAATGAGCGCAACTCTTTTTTTTTTTTTTCTTCATTCTTTTATTTTTATTTTTTTATTTTTTTTTTTTTGCACCGAACAACCAACAAAGTAAGATGAGCCGCCACACTAGCAATGATATAACCAACTCAAATCCCAAACTCCAAATGATCCCCCCAAACTAAGTTTCGTGCTCTAATTCGAACCACTGAATAATGAACTTCAATTGAAATCATTAAACCGGTCGATCTATACAAAATTGAAAATTTATGTGAATTCTCAATGAGTATGAATCCAAAAGAAACCGCGAATGATTTCAAGTACTAAGAGGAGATATGACTAAACAAGTTCGAAGGTTCTTATTCGAACCCGTCCTATGAACTCTAGCTAAACCGAAATTTCGGGGAGGCCTACTTCCTTTCCTATAGCACGATGTGGACAACTAGAAAGGCC
The DNA here is from genome assembly GCA_016808115.1 of Tetrastigma voinierianum. Lineage (NCBI taxonomy): Eukaryota > Viridiplantae > Streptophyta > Magnoliopsida > Vitales > Vitaceae > Tetrastigma > Tetrastigma voinierianum. The sequence continues at coordinate 316,508 of JAEQBH010003281.1, forward strand.
ATGACGACACACTCCAAAATGAACCACACACCGGGAGTAATTCATCAGAACTACGACGTACATACACAAAGCTCGAAAATCGATTAAGCCCAAAAGAGGCCTGAAGCCGAGATATAAACAATCAAGTATTGCGACACTTTGAGATCAGCGTAAGTACGAGGGACAAAATTGAGGGTCTACAATCGCACCTTCCCTGCCAGCATGTCAAATACTTGAAAGGCTTTTGCGTGATCGTAGTTTAAATTGTACGCCACAAAGGTGTAAAAAGAGTGCTCAACCACGTAAGTATACACCAGTCAGAGCAATACAGTGTACTTAATAAAAATGTAATATTGATCCACAGGGAAGACGGGGGATGTTAAGTACCAAAATTATAATATTTCTTCAATATTCAGACTAATGTTCAGGACATTTCACCGGAATTAAAATTAAATTAAAGCAACTTTCTACATAACCTTTTTCTTAACTGGGAGTTATCAAATGGGTGTAAAAGCCTAGGGTGTTGGTCTTATTGGACAATCCAATTATGTAGTGCTAAAATTTAATTCTATTATCTTATGCAATTACTTAGATGGTTCTTATCTACAATGAAGCCTTTCAAGGTCAATAACCTACCTTAACACCAGGTTTCGCTTTCGCTCAAATTCCCCGCTATCGATGCATTAGAATCAAAGGACCCTAGTTTCCTAATTATTAATAATTTTTATATTATCTGACACTAGGTTAATCCATCTATGTCTAATTCTTCATTCACTTTCAGACCTCACAAAGAATCACTACCATATTAAGATTTCATCATAAATTAATATGTCAAATTCACACAAACATGAGTTAATGGAAGAACAATCATTAAAAGATAATAGAAATGTGAAATTTAGCAACTAAACATAATATTCATGTCCAAGGTACAACCTACACCTTAGATCATGAATTTAGAACATAATGTAAGTCTAATCCATTACAATGTTAAGCGTAAACTTGAAAGTAAAGAGAAGGAAAACTCTAATAATCGCTTTCAATGATGTGATCTTTAAGGATCTTAAAGCTTCTCCATCCCAAAGCCTTCAAATCTCCTCCAAATGTAAAAAGATGACTAGTCAAAACCCTTGAAGTTGTTCCTACGCGACCCCCTTTCAATTCCTCCCCCTCTTCCTTTTATAGCTTTAGCATATAAGTGTCACCACATCACAAAGTCACGACGTTAGGCAGTGAAGACCAGTCCAGCGTCGTTGACCTCAACATCGTGACGTCCCACTTGGAGCAAGGTTGTGAAATCTCCTTGTTCAAGTCTCTAATAAGCCTCCAATTGCATCAATTTACCTACAAGATCATAAATAAAACTAAATATTAGCGAAATAACAAAATAATCATTCTTTAAATACAAAACTGAACACAAACATGCTAAATCTTGCATGTAGTTTATGCTTTTCGACACTCATTATCCCCTACCAAAAAATTGAAGGGTGGTTCTTCTTCATCATGATATTTATGGGTCAATCATTCACCCATTTACACTGGGAGGCTATTCGAAAGGTTCATCCTCCCGCCTGACTCCCTAGGCACATGTTCAAATCTCCACATTGTTGAAGGAATCTATCAATTGAATGGCAACAATGAAGTAAGGTGCTAAAAGCAAGCTGTTGCATTTATACTCCCCTGTTAATTGCCAAATTACCAATTGAGAATCTCCAATGACTCAACATCTTTTCTCCAAGCTCAATGGGATCTTAAGCCAAATCACCATATCTGCACTTAGCTTGATCATGGGCATTTAAAGGCAAGATAATGTAGTCTTTACTCCCCTTGGTGAAATAATCACTATTCTTGAACTACATCAAATTTGAGGATCCAATGTCCCTTTTCTACCTCCATAAATTCCTAGCTCCACACTTGCTCTGCTTCAATCTCTAAGAAAGGATGATCAGCTAGGAAATCTGTCATTACTTGTCCCTTGACTAATTTATGTGGAAAATAAATCAAGGTGAATTCTGAAAAATAAAGGGATCATTTACCACCATCACTAATTAGTGGACTATTAAGAATGTACTTCATGCGCTCTTATAAGAAACCACATAAATCCCAGACTTGATCATAATGTCTTAGTTTAGTTCAAGTAAAGCAAGGCTAAATGTAATTCTTAATTCGTAAGTATATCTTTTGTCTCTATTGGATTTAAGACCCTACTTAAATAATATACAAGCTACTCTTGGCCTTTAGAATTGTTTTGTGCCAAAAGACAACCAATTGACTCATTTACGACTGATAAATATAATTTAAGTGGGTTGCCTTGTGTAGGCAGCATTAAAACACGAGGTTTAGAGAGGTACTATTTGATCTTGTCAAAGGCTTCTTGATGTCGTTCCTCCCACCTAAGATCTTCCACATCTTTCAACTTTACCAAGTCAAAGAATTCCTTGGTTTTACCTGTCAGGTTAGAGATAAATCTTCATAAATAATTTACTCCGACTCCAAGAAATGTTTCAGTTCTTTCTTGTTTTTGTGGAGCTGCTGAAACAATAGCTTTTCTTTGTTCCGATCCACTTCTATCCCTCTTTAGAGAACTAGGAATGCAAGAAAATTCTCAACATGAACTCCAAATACACATTTTAGTGGGTTGCTCTCACCTAAAGATGTCTCATCCTTTCAAAGCTTTTCTTTAGATGATCCACATGCTCACTGATTCTGTTAGACTTAACCACTATAACATTAATGTTTACTTCCATGTGGTGGGCTAGCATGCCATGGAAAATGGAATTCATCACCCTTTGGTAAGTTGCACTTGTATTTTTTAAACCAAAAGGCATGACCATCCATTCAAACGTTTCCATGGAGCCATAACATCTAAAGACGGTCTTGTAGTATATTCTATCAAGCATAAAATCTAATTGTAACCAGAGAAACCATCCATAAAGGAAAAACAATCTATTATTAGTAGCGTGTAGCCAATTCAATGTGTCTACAATTGGCATCACATACATGTTCCTTAGAGTAGCAAATTTAAATCTCTTAAATCCACACATACCCTAAAAAGTTTCCATTTTCTTCATTACAAGAACAATATTTGCTAACTATTAAACATACCTTATAAGCCCGACGATTTTATCCTTCAAGAGCTTTCTAACTTCTTTTTATCTTTGTTCACTTCCTCGACATCCTTCTAGGTGGTTGTTGTAAAGGATGGAACTCTGGCCTAATTGGAAGGTGATGCTCCACAAGGCTCCTATCCAATATTGGCATTTTATCATAATTCCAAGCAAAGCAATCTTTGAATTCCTGCCATAGTGATATGATATGTTTATAGGTGTATTTTTATATTTATTTATGCCACTCTACTCACCTATCTTTTTCATGTTTTGAAGGTGTGTTTAAGGCTTCTAATGTCACTTTATCGTTTTTTGGCCTTAGGCACACTTGAAGTAAATGAGCAAAACCAACCAAAAGCTATCGAGATGTCATGACATGCAACATATCTTTCGAGCTTTTAGCCTATGGATGACCTCTCAAGTGCTTCCACCTTGATTTAGATGACCCAGACTCCTAAGCTGAATGAGCCCAAGATTGCTAAATTCTGCCTATACAAGAAAGTTATGGCGCTGGTGTCTGGCAAATTAGAAAAGATGAAGCCGGAGACAAGAAGGTCGGCAGCCACGATTTTCCGTGTATGGCGCCATGGCGCCTAGCCTGCTGTATCCCATAGTGAGCATGGCACCACAGAACCCAAAGTAGGAATTTTTCAACATTTTTGGCCTAATTACCCTTAATGAGGTCCAATTGACATGAGATTTGGTATTTATGCCTCCACAGGGTTACAGGAATGGGGGAGAAGGTTTGAGACGACCTGGGAGGATTGGGGATGACTTGAAGCCTTCTCCGATGTGCAAAGATCCAAGTGAGATGATGACAACTCAATCAAACCTAGATTTTCTCTTCTTCTCTATGTTTTCCTTTTATAATTTTGTTTTCTTTCTTTCAGATGTCTTTAAGTTATTTTTCTAGTGGGCTACACTGTAGCTAATTGATGAACAATGGTTTAAGGGCTTGAAATTCAATGACAATCGTTTCTATATATTGAATATTTATCCAATTTTCTACGCACTGCGTGAGCAATTAATCACTATTGGCATGTTCTTGCAATTGATTTGAGACTTAGAAGATAATCACCTGATCAGGATGAATATCATGTGAATGTCATAGAATAGAGATATTTGTGGTTTACATGTGGTTGGCTGGATTTCTAGGCTTTAATGTATCTTGCACCCAGGATCGAAAGTGTGAGATGCTAAATATAACCTCGTTTTTTAAGAATAGATTGTTGATAAAGCTTGAGAAAGATTAACAATTGAATTTGATAAATCTACCATCAATATAAGATTTTTGGTGTCATTAGATTAGATTGAACTCCTCACTAGATTGGATTTGGTGAACTCGTAACTGTGGTTTTTCTTGATTATTTCGTAATTTTAGTTTTTTCTTGATAATTTAGAGTTTCCTTTGCATCTTAGTTCATAATTAGAATCTCAAATCCAAATTTTGGACATCCAAACAAAGTTAGAGTTAGATTAGTATTTGATAGACATAGTCTCTTGGGATCGATAATTCTATTTACCACTTCTATTACTTGTTTACGACGAGTGTACTTCAAGGTGTACTAAATATCACAACATATGTTCCTTCAAGTTAGTGTGAAGAGAGAACTAATGAAAGTACCTTGTGGCTCTTCCATACGCTTCGAAGACTCTTCCATAGATCATGGACTCGAGGTAGCTTGTTGTCTTCCATTGGGGAGGAGCTCGTCTCAAATCTTCAATCTAAATTTCTTCCTCATCTTCACGATTCTCCTTCATAAATCATTTTTAGCTCCACAAATGTCTTGAATTTGTTTCTACTTTAATTTTTTCAATAATTTGTTGCTACATTTTCATTTTGAATGCGCTACAACGACCATATTCTCTTCATGAAAATACTTAAAATATTGATTCCTTACGATCACCCCCTTTATTAGCATGAAAGGCATGATAATAGTTGTCTTTATAAGTTTGGCAAATTTTGACTCTGAATTTCCACCAACATTCTTAATTCCACATATATTTCCCTTAGAGCCCCATTCCTTCTTCTTACCATTGAATTTATCGGGACCAAACTCTCGTTATGGTAACTTGGTCTCAACAGAATTTGAAGCCAGAATGCAAGGTCGTTTGTCCGGGCTTCATCTCTACACCACTTCAATCACCTTTCCAAAACAAAGAAAATTGTGAAAGAAGGATGGCACACGCTAATTAGCATGAATATAGTCTCTTTCCTAGCAAAGCATTGTACTAGTAACGCATTAATCACAAAGAAAGCCGATAAAGAAGTCTTACTACCACAAAGGATGTCAACGGGGAGTATGCCTCTAGAACTTTAGAGAGATTTCCCTAATGAAAGTTGATACAAACACTTCTATTTCAATTGGATAGCCAATGCCTCTTCCTAATGCTTTCAACATTCTTAATGGAATCACATTGACTGTTGATCCATCATCAACCAACAACTTAGACATTGGTTTGCCATTAAAGTGTGTCTCTCACATGTGAGGTCTTATATGCCTTGTCATTTTACAATAGGTTTTTCTAGTATCACCTCTAGCCTTGCTTCTTCGTAGGAGTCAATGGTGATTATCCTTGATTATATTTTTGCTCTGCTAGAGAATGCTCTTTTCTTCTATCCCTACTAGGCCTCTCCATCTCCTTTGATTTGAAGAAATCTAGCAAAGTTAGAGCAAATGTAGAACATTCAAAGAAATAGGGATTGTACCTATTAGAATAGTTCCTAAATCCATTTTTTCAACCATTTCTTCAATAGATCCATAGCTAGACTCATTATCTTCTCGTAGCACTCTAAATTCGCTTTTTCATGAGGCATCACCTCTTCTCTCATATTCTCTCGCTTCTTTTGGCTTTCTCTTGTAGCATTTCTTCAAATAGTTGCCTTTTCTCCATAGTCATTGCCACATCCTTCTTTTGAGTTATGGTGAGCTTCCCCGAGAAATTTCTATGCTACAACACATGCCATATTTGTCCAGTGAGACAAGATTGAGGTACAACAAACCCTTGAGGCATTTTCCCTCCTAAAAGGATTGTTTATGTCCTTCTCTGAGCATACTTGGAGAAACATTCTTTCCTTTCGAGATTTCTGCTCGAATGGCAGATACCTTTCATTCTTTCCTTTTCGTCGTTGCACACTCTTCTTTCCTTATTGCCAAATCATTCCTATTAACTAGATATCATTTAGAATCCATACCTTTTTTATCTTGGCATTCAAAGAAAATCTCCTATCCTTCTTGCATTTAGCATTGCTCTAAATCAGTCAGAGCTATGCTCGATTGAATCCACCGGTGGAAATGATTTTCATTAATCACCATGCCCTTTTCTCAGAAACTTCGCATTCTCGCTGATCTTATCTCAGATAACATTATGAAAACTAACAAGAATTAGTGTTAGGATTCCGTGAGTTATGATACTTACAACATACCTTTCCCCGAAGTTCTTCTTTTGTTTAGAGTCAAGATTCCCGGAAATGTAACGAATTTCTCCTGCTAGTAGGAAATCAAAATTTTCCTTCATACATCAAAAGTGATATCAGATTTGTGTATTTAAGGTAAGTACAACTTTTTCATAAGTTGTTTTCTTCACCATTAGAGAAAATGGAGCAACATGTACTTAGAGATTTGCTACTATTATTTCTTCATAATTCACCTCGATAGCAAGTTCCCATGGAGGTCTTTTCATTAATTTTCTTTCCTCGAGTAATTCTTTTTCATACTATTTTACCTTAACAACAAGCTCAAAACAAGTTTGTGAACTCCAACCTTGAAATTCTTTCCTCAACTCCGTATCGGGTCCTCTTGGGCCATCTTCACGCACTCTATTTATGAGAATGGATATCAGATTTATTCCTCATTCTTTGAAACAAAGTAATGAATGATTCTATCGTTATCACCATTGGGTTACCCCTGATAAGTCTTCATGCAAATTTCAAACTGGGGCTTTGAAGAATTTGCGGTGTGAATTATCTTCATTTCCCCGCCAACTCATTATAGAATTTCGCAATGTCAAAGAGATATCAAGTAAAAGCAACTTCGGTTAATGAGTGCCAGGAAATATCTGAAGCTCAAGCAGAGGAAATTTGCAAGCTAATAATTCCCACATTGCACTGAATCTAGTCAGTTACGTTCCACAGATTCAGAATATTCTAACATACTCCGTCAAGCTGACATAAGCTTGTATTTTGTAAGATAATTTGAATGTTTCGTGATTTTAAAATACAAGAAATATGGAAAACGAGAAACCAGAAATTTATATTGAGACAAGGGTAAGTGGTCATTTACCACTTGAGGACAAAAGGGCATAAATCAATAAGTTTATATAATTATGGAATTTGAGAAAAGATGGATGCCAAAGTTTAATATATATATAGAGTATATATATATATATATATATATATATATATATATATATATATATATATATATATATGCTAGATAGAGAATAATAAAAGAGAAGGGGCTAAATAGCAAAATGGGGAAATAAGTTAAAATGGTGGTTTTGTCTGTTTCAAACATGGCTCAAGTCAAAAAATCTCGATAAGAGCAAATTTTGTATCAATTTTAGAGAGACCAAACCGTAGAGAGAGAAGAGAGAAGGGGAGAAGAAGAAGAAGAGGAAGAAGAAGAGAAGAAGAAGAGAAGCCAAGCAAAAAGGTATGGAAACTAACCTTGAGTATGGATTCTAGTAATGGATCAGGCGGATTTTGCATGGAATTGTATGGATCACATGGATTTCTTTGTATAGATACATGCTCAGGTGTCAGGGGTTGTAAGAAACCTAACCCTAGAATAAATTCTTACGGATCCTTCCTTTCGAGGTTGATCCATGGTTTAAGTTCAAGTAATTGAGTTAGGTTTAGAATAAAACCCTAACAAATCTTTGTTCTTGGTTTGTGTATGGGCAGAGGACCCATATTAGAGTTGTTTAATATATTCATGAAAGGTTTTTGAAGAAACATATGTATTGAAAGATGATTTATGAAAATAGAGGTTATAAGATGAATATGAAGTTCTAAACCACCATTTCAAGATGAATTTGGAGTGGTTTTGATGTGTATATGGAGTAGTGAGTTGATTTGGGTATCAACATATCGAAAATGGAAGAAAAACCCACATTCTGGGCAAAATTCGAGGGTCCAGACCAAGACAGTCGGAGCCGTACCAAGATGTAGTGTTCGTTTTTCTATTTTGACCAAAGGTTCGATTTTTGGCCATAACTTTCATTTCTGATCCGATTTGAGTGATTCAAGTTGATACTTAAAATAGACTTCAGTGAGAACCAAACATCCAAAAATATCTAATCGACCTGAATCTATGTAAATCCAAAAATTCACTCAAATGGGGCTGTTTAAGCCAATTTCGGTTCGCTTCTTGAACATAGTGACCCTGCCAGCTTCTGACGTACTTGAGTTTCTAAGCCATTGGGGTGATTCCAAATTGGAGTGAGAACCTCATGACCTTAGATTTAAATGAATATAAAGAACTAGGGTCAGGTATGATGTTGCTTCCTGAAAAATGAGTATTATAACCCGTCTCAGTGTAATACTCCAGAACGGATCAGTTTGGTATAAAAATGCCATAACTTTATTTGATGATTCAATTGGAATGATTCCAATTTCTAAGTAAAATAGATTCATGAGGACAAGAATACATGAATGATAAACACATAGGCAATCATACTGTACAAGTATGAAATGCAATATGTATACGTGTTCATGAAACATGAATATGTGATAATGAAATATGAAAAACAAACTAAACATGAACATGAACATGAAAAGCAATATGTCATGAACAAAGAATGTGACAAGATATATTATGACTTCTAAAAGACATATGATCATATGACTACCAGACCGAAAATGAATGAGTGGATCGCCCCGCTCGCACAGACTCCCCCGATTAGTGCTACTTACTTCGCCGCACTTGGTACTCCCGAATAGTGCCACGACACCCGCTTAGCTACGGCACCTCAAGATCGTAGTGTACCTTCGGGTACTTATCAGGTTCATCCTACTCATTTCTTTATGATCGGGTCTCGGCAGTCAAACGCTTATATGATAAGACTCAACAAAGAACAAAAGTAAAGATCTCGAATGTACCTACAGTACCTCTCAGATTCGCTCCGTAGTACCTACGGGTACTCCCAGACTCAAAATAAGTATAAGTCTAGCAGTACTTACTAGTACCTACTTCAGAAAGTAAGTATAAGTCCAAAGAGGGTGATCACGGGTGTACTTTTGTACAAGTAAAATGTTCTGCATTACCTACGTGCTACTCAGATCCAAATACAAGAATAAGTGTCGTATCGCAAGTATAAGATCCGTATTTACGTATATGCTTCAAATACAAGAATAAGATCCGTACAAGAATAAGCCCGCAGAATACCAAAGATAAGATCCGTAAGACGCTGGATATGCCTCAGAGTACAAGTACAAGAGCAAAGTACTTTAGAGCAACATAAGCCTGAAGTACCTACCTGGTACTGGACCATTAATTTAGTACCTAATGGATACTCTTTATCTCTGACACTCTGAGCACCACGCACTTATCTGACACCTCCTGCAATCACTGGCACTTCCATAAGCTCCCACAAGGATAAACCAAAGAGCACTTTACTGGTACTCCCAGATGAGTATAAGATAAGTTTGATATAAGCACAAGTGTTCGTCTCTTGGGACATTTGAACAAGTAGTACTTAATATACTACAGATAAGAATAAGTTCAAGAATACCCGTAGATACATTCTGTATCATCTCCGTAGTAGCTGTTGCACTCCAAACAAGTGTAATCTCCCAGTATGCATAATCCTCATGGTATAAGTATTTGTTCAGAGGCACCTTACACTTCGATGCTACAAGTTTCAGAATTCCTACCTGAGATCCGAGATAGACATGCACCAAGCATTACGTATAAGTACCTCAGATAAGCATAAGTTCAGAACTCACTGAGATCCGAGATAGATATAAGTACCAAGATGCAGTATGCTACCTCCTCAGAGTACATAAGTTCCGTAACTCCCACGGGAGATCAAACAAGTATAATAGATAAATGATGAGTATGTGGATAAGTACCTCCGTCTAAGAGATATGTATAAGTTCGCATCGTGATAATGAGGAATATGAAGAATGTCTTCTGAGATATGAACCATCATGAACCCACGTGGTACCCCCCGCATAAGTTACATGCCCGATTTATAATAAAAAACCATGAATATAAACCATGCAACTTGAATAATGAACAACAAGAGAGAAGGAATCACCGCTCCGACTATATATATATACCGTATCTCAGATAGGTCTGGCATCTACTGAGATGTATGAATATGTTGAAAGCCACACATGCACAGACACTATGTCAATGACTAAGAATAGAACCACCTGAAAAACCTCGAGAAAGTCATGATACATGTGCAAAGAGATTTAATCCGACGCCTTACTGAATGTATATGTCTAAGTTTCTGTTCGAACATGATCTAATCAGAGATCGATTATTAATCCATGAAGATTTACATAACTGCTTCTCGTTATATGTTTATTATGATTAAGTCTAAATGCAAAATTCAGATAAGTTATAAGATATGTTTCCCACTGCCAGAAAAAAGCTTTAACGGCTTTAATCCTGTAGGTACAGACAAGACGCCTCAAAACATTCGCATACAATGGCCACATTAGTAAGTACCACTACTTGTAGGTTCCGTGGTTTCGATTTGTAAATGTAAAAGCACGCTTTTTGTATATGTAAATGGGACCTGTCTATGTATATGATATTTGAATCAAGAATAAAAAAAAATGTGCAAAGAGTCCAAAGATATGGTTCGCACTCGAACTCAATTCGATCCGCTAACTGGCTCAAAGTAACTTATGGACAGACTCTCCATATTTGGCAGATAGAAGAGAATCTCGTGAGATCTACGCCTGGGTGTGCGACTTTCATCTCATTACTCAGGGTATGGCCTGTGAATTGTATCACACTATGGTTCACAAACTCAATCCACCCCAAGTTTTAATTATGAGGTGATATTAAAATGTGAAGATCACTGAAATGAACCCTAAATAGTTTAAGATAACATGCTTTATAATATAAAAATAAATTAAATTGTATTTTTCCAAAACGCTTAAATTTTGATTAAAAAAATTAATTAAGAATAAGGGTAAATATAATACTTAATCTAGAATCAGGCCATAATAGAAGCCAATATGCTAAAGTAAATTAGTTGCTGTCATGTAAATGAAAGAGAAATGAATGACCAAATTACAAAAAAATGGGAAAAAAACTAATAAGTGAATGCCAAACAAAGCCTTAATCTTTGTAAAGAGAAATACTAAAGGACTGAAAATTATAGGTTTCTCATTTGCACAAGGGAGAAAAGAGAGACACAAGAGGAAGAAGGAGAAGGCAATTCCTTGGTGTTTTCTTCTTCATCTCAGGAGATCAAACTTTGTCTGCCAGCTGAATATAGAGTAGTTTGGGTGAGACATATGAACCAACTAAAAACCCCCTTTTTCGTGTTTTGCTCAGAAAAACTCCTAGCTTTGTGTAAAGTAAGTTATCGATGGTTTTAGTTCAGTTTGAGGTTGTTTTGCATTGTTTTGATTGGTTTGGGTTGGTTTTAAGGAATTTTGTATCAAGGAAATGATGAAGTTTCAATTGAGTTGTTGTCAATAAATTTTCAAAACCCCTATTTTGTTTCTTGCTATAGTTGTTATAATCATCCAAATCGAAAGTGATTCCAGCTGTTAAAGAACCACAGATCAGAGCTATAAATGCATAGATGGACAAGGAGAAAATTGTGTTTTAAGGCTCAACATGGGATTAAAAGTAGCTTCTATATTTGATGGTATGCTCTGCTTTCTGCACAGAAATGGTCAGAGTCAGGTTTCACTCATCCAAATTGAGTGATTTAAAATTATGGGTAAACTATACTTTAGGGTAATAATTTACGTGAAGGAAGTGTATGCAATTTGTAACCCCAAAGTGCCCAAAAATCCGTCAAAGTAGAGCTATGTGTAAGAACAATCTGATTCTACTTTGCAAATTAGAGTAGTTTGTATGTAAAATGCAATAACTCAGTTCTCATGATTCCATTTGGAGAAGAAACCTTAACCATAGCTTCTCAAATAGAAGGAAATCCATTACTAATTTATGGATTTAAGACCGAAATCGAGAATATCAAAGATATGTAATTGAGTGAGTCGAGCATACTTCAAAATAAAAGTGCGCCTTTTGGAAACGTGTGTGCTTCAGGCTCTCATGTTTGTTTCGTTTTTTTTTTTTTTTTCGACGATCCGCAGAATATTAATCAGTTGAAAATGGCCACAAAGACTGCTATTAAAGTAAAACCGTGAATTTTCTTATTAAAAGCCATAATCCGAGGTCTACAGAATTCCGCCTCGAGGTGCTCAAGGCTCCAAGAATGCAGGCGCCTTCCTTCGCTTGAAGTTCATAGCTGCTAAGTCTGACCATTCGCATAATGACATACCATGTGTGGCCCTTCCTAGTTCGGGTCCTAGCTTCCTGGGTAAATTTTCCTGTCGCCAGAATTTTTGTGAACCAGGTCAAGCCGGGCTTGAAACTCCTAGGCCCCACCCTTCCTGGGCCGCATTATTTGTCGCTCTTTCTATGATAGCCTCAATACGCTTTTGTGAACTCAATGAATTTTTCTTTCTAGAAGGTTAAGGTTTAAAGGAGAATGTTCTCACAGAGCCTGTATTTATGAACTCAATTTTAGTGATATTAGCTCAACTCGACGGCTACCGCTTCTGCCAAATGCTGGGAGCTTTTAATGATATTTTTGAGCGTTGATCCGCGTGCAGTCTCTATATGCCCATAATACTGGGAGGTACCAACCCATTTTTCCCTTAGATTTTCTCCACCTTAGTCTTTAAGGTCGCCTGAGTCCTTATAGTGACTTCTATTGTCCGCTGGATTATGAGATGAAGGGGATGAGTAGTAATTGATTCCAGGTTTCACAAGGTAAGTTCCCAATTTTAGGGATTATTAAACGATTTCCCATTTTCGCATACTTGCCAAAGACTCTGTGGTTTCCGAACTCGCAAATTATGAATGCCAAACAAAGTTACGTACCTTTGCTCGATGATCGCAGCATTTGCTTCCTACTAAATCCACTAAGAAGTGATTCGTTTAGCTACAGGTGTTCTAATCAACAAAATTTATATCCTAGATTCCTACATCGACGAGAAAAGCCATCATAGTGATAGCGGTTCTAAAGTCAACACGTGGACGTGGGTTTTCGTACAAATGATTTACAGCGAGGTTCAGCCATGGTGTGAGTTTCAATTTGATTTTAAGGTTTTGTAAAAACAGGGGTGTTGGTTGTTCACGTTGAAACTAAAATAAGAAAAATTTAAATAGAACCCCTTTAGTAATTTGGGCCTCGGTTTAGGGTTTTAAGGCAACCAACATGTCCTCACTGATATTGAGTATGATATAGGTTATTACTGACTATTTTTGATTTTAACTGAACACTTAATTTCTGAACACATTTGAATCGATATAGCTAAAGGTGAGAACATACTTCAAAACTCACCACAAGAATTCACACAGGAAACAACTAACTACATACGTTGAATCTAGTGATAAGCATCCACCGTGAACCAAAAGCTTCACAATACACGTTAATAGGTGTGCTTAAGACTTAAACCTAGATCAGGAGAAAGAACATAAATAATTCAGCAATCTGCATGCTTAAAAATAGAGCAGAACGTTGAGTTACCTCCAAACCCTAGTTACCAAATTCTCCTCTTCAAGGAGGAAGAGGTCTAGCTAACCATCCTCTGCTTGGTCATCCTTAGAGGAGTGTTTGTAGCCGAGAAAAAGTGGAGAGAAAAGGAAAGAAAACGGGAGGTAAAAGGAAGGGAAACCGCCACCTGCCTTCTCTATTGTCAAGTGATTGATTCACATGCATCTTGACTCCGCCTTATGGGCAATGCTCGAGCAAGGGAAGTTGGCTAACAAAACCAAAGACAAAAGCTACTATAGCGATAAATTTGGAAGAAAACTAAAAATGCAAACAGGCATAGCCAAAAAAGGTAGAACGGCAAGAGGGATGAACAAAGGGCCGGGAGGTAATCAGCAGCGCAGAATTTCTCAGAAATTCCAAATTCTCTCAGATTTTCTCGCCTTCTTTCCTTCTCTCGTCTCGATCTACAATGCTAAGTTTGACTCGCGAATTCTTCGCGCTGGGATCTACTAACAATTCGCACGGCTAGCTCGCAAAAACTGCAGTTTGCCACAAATGCGAGTAAGGAGAATAAGAGTGGACCTTAATGTGCAAATCGGGTTAATTACGCCTGGGATTAGTACATAAAAGTGCTCAAAACCCGAATAAACAAAGGTTCAAAAATATCACTTTTTGAGTACTAATCACGGCAATCCACTCCTACAATAATAAACTTGTGCTAGCTCTTCCCAATGGGTAGGGGCCCCAATATGTCTAGCCCCCACTGTTGAAAAGGCCAAAGGCTGGTGATTGAGGTCAGCGGCTTGGAAGGGAGGTGAGAGATCTGGGCGTGCTCTCACGTATCTTACATTTCAACCAGCCTCGCGGGTGTCTCGGTTAATATAGCCAACAATTTCCGCCTCGGGTTGTCTTTGTCGCTAAGCGATCCGTCGACATGGTCACATAGATACCTTCTCGCGCACCTCTATGAGCACGTAATTGGCGCTCTTCCCTTCCTGCCACACACCTCATGCCAGATGGGTGTAGAAGTTTCCATTGTGAAGGGACCCCGATGAATGGTGAATCGCCGACCCATCCTAAGCTCGAGGCCTCTCTTTCGATAGTCGAAATATCCTCCGCCCACCGCAATCCTAGATGGGTCCATCTAGCTCGCTCGACATTACCAGGGACACTTCTCTTCACTCGTCGATGGTCAATGAGGGTCTCCTGGAGGTGCCGACCGATACCCGCCCATCTGTGATCCTCCCGTGATGTTGTCGCTAGCTACTAAGGCACCGTCACAATTCTCCGCCCTCGGGACGTGCCCGACCTGCAAACCCGTACGGTCCTTTGCCACAGCCTCGCATCTTTGTAAATGATCATTTTCTCACCTCTCGCTTTCAGAGGAGCCTTCATCTAGTTCACCAATAACCTGAATCACGTGCATACCTTCGCTGATCGCCCCATGGAGCGGGCAAGATTAAGCCCGGCTATGACAGCTTCATACTTGGCCTTGTTGTTGGAGGCTTGAAATCTGAATCTGAGGGCGTATTCCATGTCAATCCTGTCCGGCTAAAAGTCGGTCTCAGACCCGCACCACTTCCTTAGAATCGTGGCCTGCGCATGGACACCCCGGGACAGCCTGGGCCAATCGAGTAGTTTTCGCATCAGGCCGAGTATTCGAGGAGTAAATTCCATGATGAAATCTGCCAAGACTCCGCCCCTGATCATCCTTGGCTTGTATCTGACGTGAACTCACCGAGCCTCACGCCCACTTTATCGCCTCTCCCGAGGTCTCTAGCTTCAGGCAACATCTATTTCATCAGTGTTCGTTGATTTCCAATAACGTGAGCTTGGAATATATTAAAGCCTTTTAAGTGCGGGTTAATAATGCTAGGATTAATTTCTCCATCTTCGATACATTTCCTCCGCTCCTCTTAGAAATGGTCAAAGAGTACACCAATTGTCAGATTCGTCTCGCTTCCCGACTGGGCGCTCTAGTTGAGAACATGAGACACCCAACAAAAGCAGGTTGAGTTCCCCGAGCGTGGGCTTACCAGATCGGAGGATCTCGTGCAAGCGAGCGCCGAGAACGCTTCGCACGGTGTCCTAATGGAAAGCCGAACCCGAAAGAACGGCTCAAGATTGGCTACCGGATCTGGGGGTACAAAGCTGTCAGAGCATTTATTCTTCTTAGTCAAGCCGTTGGATTTATTTATGTTCGGTTGCGGCCTTCCATGTCTAGCACGACTTTTATCTTATACCCAGATTTGTCTCTCATCCTCGGCCGTTGACTAGAAACCCAAGAATATTCCTACCGAGACTCTAAAGGCACACTTCGTCGATTTAACTTCATGTTATAGTTCTTCTCGTGACCTAGAATGACTCCAACTAGGTGGGCTACGTGGAGTTTCGCCACATGACCGGGATTTACCAACATGTCATCTATATATACCTCCATAAACGTTCCAATCTGCTTCTAAAACATTTTGTTCACTAGCCTGTGATAGGTGGCCTCAGCATTCTTCAACTCGAAAGGCATCACCTGGTAACAGTAAGTACCTTGCCTAGTCATAAATGAGGTATTCTCTTGGTCACTGGGGTCCATTCTGATCTGGTTATATCCCGAGAAAGCGCCCACATGAAGTCGGTAGTCGCGGGCCAGCCATGCGCCCCTCTAAGGTTGATCCGGTGTGGAAAGCTATCTTTCGGATAAGCTCTGTTGACATCGGTGAAGTCAATGCAAAGCCGCCATTTGCCATTTGCCTTTTTGACAAGGACTACATTGGCCAACCAGTCAAGGTATTCTACTTCTCGTATGGCTTTGGCTTGGAGGAGTTTGTTAACTTCTTCATCGACGCTTCACGTCTTTCATGAGAAATTCTTCTTTGTTTGAATTGAGCTCAAGGCTGGCTGATGTTCAACTTGTGTATGATTACTGCGGGGTCAATTCCTCCCATATCCTCCTGCTTCCAGGTGAATACTTATATATTTTGTTTTAAGAAGTGACAGTGATGTTCTTAACGCCTCAGTCCAATTTGGATGATGTAGACGCATATGTTCAGCTGGTCGCTGTCGTATCGGTTCTAGTTCTTCCGAGGGCGTAGTTCAGACGCTTAATTTCACCCCCTCATGTCGAGCCCATCCAGATGTTAAGTTAACCACTTTTGTTTCATCGATATTGAGTAGCACTCCTAACTATGCGCCAATCTCTCTAACCATTCCTACCCCATTCACAAATGGGAATTTGATAATCATATGATAGGCGGAAGGGACGGCCCTTATGGCATCGAGGAGGATTTGCCCAATAGTATGTTATGTTGACGTGGGACATCCACTATGAGGAACCCCACCATCAGTTAGGCTCTCGCAATGTGAATCTCCCAAAGTAAGTACCTAGTTGTATTGACCCTGTGGGTAGCACTCTTTTCTCCGGAGAATCTCTCAGAGTAAGGGCATTGACCGGTTCTAGTTTCTCCTTCCGACGCCCATTTTATCGATCGCCGAGGCAAAGATGATGCCTGGCCGAAGCCTGCTGTAACCAGACCCCTGCGGTATCGCTTTGCTGGCTACGACTAATTCTTGGCTACCGCGGATCGCCATAAGGATGCCGGGCAAATTCCTTCCATGTCGGAGTCCAAAAAAAGGCGGCGTGGTGTTCCAACCGAGGGAGTCGATACGCCATTTCCAGCCGCCCCCCAACTGGTCCGTCGTGCGCATGAGCCTTCCGGCCGAGCCGACTCCCTCCCCCACAAACTTCTGAGATCACCCGATTTCTCCCAAGGCTGTTGGTGCTTTGTTTAAGCTGGCTGATGAGGTGATGCAGGGCACTCGGTCCCGACCTTCCCGCGCCACAAAGCCGCAGATGCCCTACTGGATCAGGTATCCAATTTCTTCCTCAACTATATGCAATCATCCTGTTTCTGGGTGGTCCATGATCCCCATGGAATCATAATACTTGGGTTGAGCCCTCTTCACCGGGTCTATCTCATCCGGGACTCCGCCACCAAAAACTTTTTCGTGTCGCAGATCCCATGTAGAACCCGTGGATACCGAGGATGTCATCAAGGGGTAACTTCTGGTGGATATCGCCACCGCAGCCTCGTGCCAGGCGCCCAAGAGGTCCCTAACGCTACCTCGTCTTTGGAGACCGGTTTTTCTTTGTCCCTTTCTCGTGGGATCTATCCCCTGCCTCCTCGCCTCCGGGTCTTATAGACATTCTCACTTATTTCCTCGCCCTCGCTTCTTTTACGCGGAAGAGTTTTCCCGCTGGGGATAGGCGGGCTTCCTCACCGCTGATGCATTTCTCTACTTTGGCGAGCACCCGCCATGCTTGCCTGGGCGGTTCTTGAGATGGAAAACACCAAGTCTTTCTCGACCGCACGCCTAGCTCCGATCGATGAAAGCGGTGATGGCAACTTCATAAGGATGCCCACTTTTAATGACTCGCTGATAAACCTCTCGACGTAGACCAGTTCTGCGGGCTTTGCTTATGGTCAACAAGATAAATGAACTTCCTGTACGTCCGAGTCTCGATGAAGTGGGAGACGAACTACATTGATAGCCTTCAACAGATGAGATTGGGACAATGGCGGGAGTCTATTAAACCAGCTAAAGCTCCGCTCTTTGCAATGGGTGGATGGCGAAGGCTCGCGATCTAATCTGGGACTGCATCCGTGTAGCCCATTTGATTCTTGTAGTATTGAGGTGGCCTACATTATCTTTCATTCATGGAACGCTTTCGGGACCGAAAGTGCATTCGAACTTTGTTGGGAGAGGGATGGGCAACCCTGCCGTGAATCCAGGACTCGCTTGTCGTACTCAAAGCATCCAGCGGAGATCGGAGCTCGTCCTTTCACCGCTTCCTTCCATGTGGTCAGTTTTTGGCTGATGTCCTCGAAACGCCGTTCTACATGATCGCTCCCTTATCTCCACTCGATAAAGGATGGGTTCATTACCTCTATTGTTCCTTCCGTGTATTCCCTCATCGTGATCCTCTCCTGGGTTTATATGGATCATGTTCCTGGCCTCTCTCTTCCTCTCTCTTTTTCTTCCTTCTCCGTCAACGCCTCGAGGAGCGCCAGGGTGCTGCTGGTCTTTCAAGGTCGCTGTGGTCGGTGTTCCTCCCAAATCTCTCAAGAACGTTGGTCGTGAGACTGAGTACCTTCATCTCGCCAAAGACGGGTCCTGGTAGAGTTTCTAGAGCGCCTCGGGTGGTAGGCCATCTGTGCCGCCCGGGTGGTCTGCTGGGCCCCAAAGGCCAGCATGACTTTCTGCTCTGCGTTTCTTGGTCGACACCATTAGTTGGCCAAGAATTCGGGGCCATTTGCAAAGAAACTCAGCTGCTCCTACGCACGGCGCCAACCGATGGTGTTTTTCTACCGAGCATCGGGCCGGAGCTTCTGAGCCACTAGCCGCTCTCATTGATCGGCTCATACAACCTGCAACCTCGCACATGCTGATGATCTCGCCACAGGTGTGCTCGCGCCGCTCCGATGGCTGCTTCGGCTCAAAGAGAATAAAAGAATTCAACTATTTATATGCTATTATCGCAGAGTTTTTTGTGGTGGAATGGGTCGGTATTTATAATGGTTACTTTCCTTGTTAGACGGTAATACGGTATCTGTAACACCCCAAATTATACCCTAACAATTTTATAACATGTTTAAGGTATAATAAAAGTTAAAATATATTTTAAAATAAAGATAAAAATAAAATAAGCAAGAACCCGAATTACTACAAAAGTTAAGGGTAAAGTCATAATTTATAAGCTCATACATGCCAAAGCAGAATATGTATAAGTTAAGAATAATAGAGAAGATGAGAGGTTATTGTAAAAATATCATAAATTGATTGGCAAATATTAGGGAGTTAGAGGACCAAAGTGAAATAAAAAGGAAATAAGATCAAATAAGGATAAGACCAAAATAAATGTCTCATTTTGGTCTTAGAGAAAAAGAGAGCAAAAACAAATCAAAGAGAAGAAGAAGAGGAGAGAAGAAAGAAGGAAGGGAAAAAGAAGATCACAAGTATGGATTCTAGTATAGAAAGCCCATTGAGTCAAGATTCCAGCCATATGCCTATGGAGGACAGTAGGTGAACATAACCCTGCTGAAATCTAGGTTTTTCTAGGTCAGCTCGGCTAGGATTAGCTAGTCATGTATGACCTCCAACTTCGGACGGCCATAACGCTGGGTCCGAACTCAAGCCAGGTGTTCTGCACTCAATGCTGGAAGTTCTTATCGAATAAGAATCCAACCATATATAGTATGATAAAAATGGAACCCATATTAGGTCTAACAAGGAAAACAAGAAGGCTACACGGACTCATAGCTTATTCACATATACGAGATATTAAAACGGCATAATAATAAATGATTGTACATATTACATACGACATCGGACGACCATAATTATTCGGAATACGAAGATATACGATCAATATAAAATAATTTTACTGATTGTCTTCGCTTAGAACCGGTAGAGGGATGTGGGACAGCATGCTACTCTTATATGGGACACGCTTGCTACATCAAGGCAGCTTACAAATATCAAGGCCTCGTTTCTCGCGACGACATGTATCCCACGATCATTACATGGCATAGGTCACTGTCAAGTACAGTGATGATACCTTCAGGTATATACAGCCCCTTTTGGGCCACATAAGACAAGGCATAGGTCATCAAGTTCAGATAGTATGATACTCTTCAGTATATACGTATAAGAGATCACTGTCTACAATGATAGTACCTTAGGTACATACGCTTATTTTCCGTATCCGCTTCTAAAGTATTTATGCATTACGAAACATAAAAAGAAAATGACAAGTATATGCAAATGAAATGTAAAGAATATATGACATGATATTTAAAGATGTTGATCACATGCTGATATAATATACAATTGCTAAGAATAAGAACAAAGATGCATGACATGAAAAGTATATAAATGAGAAATGATAAGTATATGTGTAATTGTTAGTGTGTCATAAGTATATACTTGTATAGAAGTGGTAGTGACCCTCAGTAGAGGTCATCCATACGTATTAATTCTCACTAAGTTTTAAAAGTTTCAAGATTTAATGGGTGTTTTCTATCTGTAGGTATAGAAGAGGAAACCGTAAGACAGTCAATCCACATCACAGTAAAGGCCATGCATCATCAGGTGCTCACCTAAGACCTTACTTCATTTTCGTATATGTATTTGTTTATTTTTCAGAACAATGTAAAAGAGCAAATGTTTAAACATTATATGAATGAACAAGCTAAAAGTTTATAAATGTATAAAAAAAAATTATATATGAGACGCCGACACCAAGTGCCGAGTCGGGATCGCTATAGTTTAAGTAGTATCTAACCATCCCTGACTTGCTCACCCCACTGACCTGGTAACTAAAATGGCGTCACAATATCTCTCCCATCATGTAAGAGTTTCCCATTTTCCTTTTATCATGGACCGAATTCTTAAGGGATAAATTCAGAGAGTTCGATCATATAAGCATCCTTCTTTCCTAATCCGTATATGGATCACCGAGACTCCGACACTTTTCCTTTTACACGAGTTTAATCGCTTCCATATCACTGATTACTCAAATAGGTGGCTAATTCAAGTATGGCAATAATGTATTTAAGCATTTTCGGGGTGCAGATCCAATATGGGTCGAAGTGATTGGTTCAGGCTCCCAACTCCCCTTCTATAAGGCCGAGCAGCTTGAGCTATGCTCTGAGCTTATGTCAGCCCGTGAGCATTGTGGTTGCTTTTCTACCCCACTCAACAAACATATACTCTTATTTCTACGCAACGTAAACTACGCCTTGGTTTGAATCGAATAATCTCAACTGGATAATCAAAGATGGCAGCTCTATCCATGAAACATTAGTCAACTTGATGGCCTTATTAGAGGACCCATTGTACTATCAAAACATCAGGTTCGACACAACGTTTTGACTCTTCAATTGTATTTATTTGGAGACTTTA